>JAOXNX010000026.1:7075307-7102524 GCA_028566075.1 Solidago caesia | reverse complement strand
GTTTTACTTTAATACTTGTTTTATTTGAACCAGAACCTATATATATATATATATATATATATATATATATTTATATATATATATTGCACCCAAACATTATTATATTGATCAAATTGCATATTATTTTAAATATACCTAAAACTACACGTCTTTTAATATATTGTACTACATTTGTAGTGTATGATGATTCGTTATTATATCAATGCTTAAAGAAAAATATCCATGTAGATTAATGATTTAGCTCATGATACTTGCATGAATCATAAGCATTTCATATTGATGGTGAATCAACAATTAGATTAATTGCATAAATATTTGATTTAGAAACTGATAAACTAATTGGAAGTTTAGCTTATACTTCTTGCATCTATGGTCGAAAATGTTAACATTGAACTAGTTTCTTGATATCCATTGGATATCTATTAACCCGATTTATCTAATGGATATGGATATGGATATGTATGAAAGATATGGGCTTAAACGGATATGGATATGGATTATGAAAAGATAAATGGATATGGATGTGGGTATGACTTCACCTAAAAAAATAATAATTTTAATCTATATCCGACCCATTGTCATCCCTAACTATACTACCGACGAGAAGTGGCACAACATTTACATATGATACACATGTACGATATAGGAAGCATTATGTTTCTTCATTTAACAAAAACTTCGAATATAATCTTTTTGGGATGAAGGAAGCGGGTGTAATGATTTAATTTGCCTTAGATATATCTAAATATGAAGTAACGTAATAAACATTTGTGATGGCAACAATAGGGAAAGAAGATGTGGCAAGAAAAAAAGTAGTTTCTCACAACAAATATTAAATAAAGAGTTTATTAGTATCTTTAGGTCATCTCCAATGGCATATACAAAATGCCTAAGCACACCAGTCATCTCAACACGTCAGTATACTGTTCCAACATACTAAACCAACACACTGAACTCATTTTGCCTCCAACTCAACATATTGAAACTCAATTTGCCCATGCCACATCATCATCGACATAAAATTAAAAAATATATATATATATATATTAAATACACATACACACACATATGGTTCAAATTGTAACATCTCAAACCTTTTTATTCTACTTTGTTGACTTTAACCGTTAGTCAATATTGGTCTTCCGTTAAGTAGCTTTATATTTAATGTAGATAACTATTGTGATATTAATTATGTGTTATATGAGTTATTATGTGATAATTAACTAGATTTAAAAATGTGTGTCAATTAAATAGAAAACCTGTGTTGTGTTACTGTTAGAGTGCTTGGTCGTTAAATGGAGTTATAATGTGATTATGGCGGAACTTAGGGGCAATTTGGTCATTATACAAAGGAGTTATAGCAGGTTTAGGGGGTTCTTGGGTGTCATAATTCAGTTTTAATCAGGTTTTAATATTCTCTCAAGAACCCTAGCCCCTATTTGCCTCCCTATGGCAATTCTTGGAGTTTTGATGTGATTCAGGTAGAGATTTCAAGCCCTATTGTAGTGATTATCGTTCCTTGAAGGTATTGATTGAATTCCCCATGTGTTGCTGATTATTATTGAGTAAAATGATGATTCATTGTTGGTCCATAACCCCAATAGGATGATTGGTGATTAATTAATCGAATTCGTATCGTTATTGAGGGTTTTTGTTATCCATATTGTAAGTAATTGATTTCTGAAGCAAAGGATGGTATGAAACCATTAATTGGGTCATATTTTATGTGTATTTAAGCTCTGGAATTCAGGGGTGGTTGGTGGAATGGTTTGGTCATCGAATTGCTTGAAAATAAAGGTTCGGTGGGGCTGGAATTTCAGCCATCTTGTAAAAATCATAGCTAATTCATTGTAACACTTCAAGAGTTGAATCTTAACTTTCTGGAAACCTCTATGTGTCTACTAATTGTTCAAGAATGAATTTTTCTTCGATTTTGCCTCGAAGTGGGTCAAAAATGTTAATTTTCAGAAGTGGTCAGATTCTGGACGAGTACGGCGAGTCTGTCTTCAAAAATTCATAGAAAAATAATGAAAAATCGTATTGAGGTGATTCCAACGGCTATTATTAGATAAAAGATTTATATTTAAGGTTGTAAAATTGTTTCTTAAATAGTTGAGTAAAGGTTTGTGAAAAACGTTGATTTTGACAGACGCGCAGTGCTGAATTCGTTTAGACTTTTTTGCGGAGTTGTTTGTGTGAGTCCATTGTGATTCAGCGTCATGCTAATCATACTCATTGTATAATCAGAGATGTGTGATGTTTATTACTTATATACTTATCATTGGTTGTCGGGAACACATACCAAGCACGGTAAGTCGGTAACTTATATTTAAGTCGTTTGTGAAGCTTCAGGAGGTAAGATAACTTACTTTTGACACACGAGAGACACAACAAAAATTAGTTTTGATAATTACTCCCCAGTTTATGATGTTTAAACCACCTCATGCATATGTGTGGTGTGGGATACAAGTCGGGGTTAATCATGGGTGTTATGTTGTATGTTTGAGTAGTTATGAGCTTAATCGCATGCGTAGACTTTCTGTAGCTTGTTGTTTGTGTTGTAATTGATTTATGTGGACTTGTACACATAGCACACTGGATGTGGGAATGCTATCTATGGGAACGCATTTCTTTAAGAAGAACGTTGGTCTTTGCAATTTTGGAGCAAGTGGTGGTCGGAGAGTAGCTAAGTTTATCGATATCAATGATATATATATATATATGAGCGATAGGAGTGTGTGGTTGTCATGTACCCAAGCTAGGTATAGAACCCCCTCACATCTTAGTTTTTTAATCCAAAATATTCATGGGGCCCAGGTCATTTATTTATTATACAACAAATATTAAAAAATTGGTATGTGAGGGGTTCTATACCTAGCTTGGATACATGACAACCACACACTCACTTTTCCCATATGGCCATATATATATAACTTGTGGAACAAATCTAAGTACACATTTACTACAATGTCAAACCTACCTCCCGTTACGTTACTTTTAGTCATTATCTATCTTTTTCAACAAGCAATCTAGCTAACTTCGGTTGATGATATGATGTAGTTTGTGTTTTGGATAGGGAATTATGTGTTTCGTTTTTGTATTTTTAACTTTTTTCTGCATGGTTTGGTTTCACCTTCTTTTAGAATATAAATAATTAGCAATGCTTATAGGTAATACTATCAAATATAGAAAAAATTAGATTTCTAATTTTCTAATCATGTATATCCGGATAATCACCTGGATTGATTAGCTAACACAATAGATATGATAAAAATGCTAAACTTGTTCAAATAAATGAAAGAATGAACGAATTGTTTCCCCCCTCTTCTATGTTACAGTTTATTAAAAGTGTAAACTGAGATCAAAGATAGTGGGTATAGCAAGTATGCTACTAACGATGTCCAAATGGGGAACTTCGATCTAAAGCTCGTCGCCATGCCCACAATGATACAAACCATCAACACCGCCAACACTTCACCAGAGAAATCCCATGTCAACCCTCGAAAATATATGACCGCTAAAAGAACAGAAAATCCAAGAACGTTGTTCATGAACACGCCATTGTATAACTGCGCATCATAAATAAACAACCTACAAATTAATCATCAAATAAAAAAAAATAATAAAAAAAATATCAAAGAAAAAGACATCCCACAATAATGCTCAAGGATCTTTATTTTTTTTCTTTTCTTTCAAAAATCTCTACTAATACTTAGGGGCACTCGTAAACTAAGCGTGTATAAGAAGCGGTTTTCTAATTATGATTTAACGTAGAACTTGGGGAGCATTTCAACATACAAATGAAACTAATTAATACCTCAGAGAAAGTCAAGGAAGTGGTTCGTTCTTTTCTTTGGTTTGCAGTTTGGATGGCTGAAATTGCTGCTCTAGCGTTTGTGGCCAACGGAACTAAAATAAAAGAGACGAAGAATGATGGTATGTTTGCACCACTAGAGACCTTTTGAACACTGTGTATGAGCGGTTCAGCCAGAAGGGCTAACATGGTTATCCCAAGCACCAACAACGTTATAGCCTTTGTCCATGCCCAACTAGATTTGTCTATACCATCATCTATCCATCTTTCCCATGGTTTCTGCATTCATTTTGACTTTTTAGGTCAAACATGCAAAATAATTCACGAGCTTAACCACATATTTTGTTGTAGTGATCCGACTAAAAGAGCCCGAGGAATGATAAAATGAACAAATGACCTTCAATCCTATATTGATCTTTAAAAATAATTAAGTGGAGAACTAACTAATCAACTTAAAGTTCAATGGTCTGGTTTGTCAAACTTGCACACTTGTGACTTTCTAATCAATTTTTGTATATATTGATTACTTGTATTACACAACTCTACCCCCTTACGTTGTCACTAACACCACCAACCTAAATTTAGATTTCATGCTTTGAAAAAAATTGGTTTTTACGCTTTGACTATTTTGTATATGCAAAAGCTATTTTTAACCATTTGATTATTTTCATCGCATTTGAGGTAAATGAACACAATTGTGTAGTTTGATGGCTTCAACGTTTTTGTGGCGTGGTGTGTAATTAAGATTTTAAGATTAGTTTGGTTGGATCCATAAACATCTTCGCCAACCGTTAATGTTAGGACTGTAATTTATATCCAAATTAATTACAGTCCTAACATTAACCAATTAGTAATGGGAGTAGCCCATTAGATTATATATTAGCATGGTAAAATGTTCTAATGTGGGATTGGGTTTGCACCCAGCAGATAATGCATCATCTACTTCAAGAAAGTTAAGCTTACTTGGGATGCATCATTAATTTCAGACCCAGGTGAGCTGGGAATGGTTTCATCATTAGACGTGTGGAGCCATTCTTTAAAGCCATCTATAAACTCCTGCTCATCAATTTTTTGATCTCCACTTTTGTCAAGGTCTTGCATTATTTGATCAGTTGCTTCATCTGCATTCCAGGGTATCTTCGCAGAATTTACTTCCATGACCAATCTCTTCAATTCTGACTGCGATACACAATTATCTTTATCAAGATCAATCTTGTCAAACAACCTGAAATTTCCCGCAAAGTCACCATCATAACACATTCATTGATTTTAAAACTAATTGTTGAAACTTGATTCTCACCCTTTTATCGTGGATACATTTGGTGTTCCATCTTCCATATAGAAGTTTCCTAGCGGTAACCGTTGAACATGTAGAATAATTTCAGATACCAAGATCTTCATCATTTCCTGTTCTTTCTTTTTGGTCTGAACCCATGGTTGTACAATCTGTAAATAGATATATCTGGATCATTATACACATTTATTTTGGCCAAAAACAATAGTGTGTCAAGTTGATGGTTTAAGTGTTTATATACTTGATACAAGTCCTTCCATGAGCTAACTGAGCGATATGGCCGATTATCCACGGCACCCTTTGTCTCATTGAGCCATTTTATGAATCTATCAACAAATTCATCCATTGATACTTTACTATCGGAATCTTTGTCGAATTCTTTCATTATTTCCTCCATTGTTTTCTCCTTGTTCCAAGTTAATTGCCTGAACTTAATATCCTGGAGAAGTTCTTTGAGTTCAGAAAAAGTTATGTAGCTATCACCATCTTGATCAAGCTTAGCAAATAATCTGCATTTTAAGAACTGAATATATTGAAATGGAAACATAAAAAAACATTGGAAGGTGAATACTAAAGAGAAAATAGAAACGAACCCTTGTATAGCAGGTACATTTGCTGAACCATCTTCAGTGAGTACTTTTTCTGCGGTGTGCTCCTGCAAGTGTTTTAGTATGTCTACAACTAAATGCTCGTGTTTAACGTATGATAATCTTCTTTTTTGGATTGAAGGCTCGAACACCTGCAGCATTGGAAGATTCAAGATTCCAGTTAAGTTGAAACGGAATTCGAACAAGTATGACAGTATGCACAAACATGTAGCTTAGTGTGCACCTGATATATGAAGTATACGACTAAGAACATGACAGAAACAGGAAGGACGATTACGAAGATGGTTTCCTGAGATGAACCCATACCAAATAGTTCTGGGATCAGGAGTAACATAAATGGAAAAACCGAAATAACCATAATTTTGGCCGCACAACTCGTCTCTTGATCTGTTGTTACACCAGAATCTGTGAACAAAACAAATACAGATTGTCATATTACATATTGCATGAAAATGGTCAGAGAAATTAAGAAAGATTTGATCTAACCGGTCAAAAGCGAAAGTAATTTTTCATATGCATTTTGTGTAGGAGTCGGCGAAGAAATGGAACTTGATTCTGAGGAAAACTTTCGACTTCCAGTGATGACACAAGTTCCCCAAAGTAAAGTGAGAATGAGTATCGATGATCCAGCTAGCAAGCCAACTCCTGTTAGGACATACTCTTGAGCTACATCTTTATTGTTTGAAAGTCCAGATACTGCAAACAAATCAAATGAAAACAAACAAATTAAAGGGTACAATTATCAATTATGCGTTCTACTGATATGAGGAGATAGTGACAGCAGTGTCGGCCTAAGCTTTTTGATGACCTTAAGCGAGATCAATTTTGGGGGCCTAGTTTATTAGCATACAAAGTAAAGTAAACGAAGAAATAAAAAAAAAAGGGGAGGGGGCGATTTTTTAAAAGGAAGACTGGAACTTTTATTTGGTAAAATATACAAAACATTAAGCTCAAATATACAAAACATTAAGCCTATTATGTAAAATATGAGGGCCCTAGACCTTTTGGGGCCCAAAGCGGATGCTTAATTTAACAACACTAAGGGCCGGCCATGAGTGACAGTTTGACACATACCGAGAAGTATTAATGACTCCGGAAGGAAACCAAGGACATGGAAAGCACTTGCACCGAAAATCCCAGGACCAAGAATCTTGAAAATCCGTTTACCTCCAGAAGCAATATACGATTCTCCATGATATAACAAGTACTCGTAAACTACAATAAGGAAGAGGTGGCCTAAGAGAGTTTCCGAACATGGCAAAAAACCGTACATTTGCTCACAAGGTTCTTCATGATCAGGTAAATCAATTCCTTTAAGATGAAAATATGATGATCCGTTTTCTGGATTTGGATCATTTGTGCCATCTGAAATCAACTCAAAATCACCGTAACGTAAAAAACGTCCTGTTACCTTCAGGGATAACACCATAAGAAGAAATGAAGCTTTGCATATAACTTTTGCAAGTATTTCCATATCTTTTTTTTTTTTTTTTTTTTTAATGATGGTTGGTATCTGTCATTAATTAAACATTAGATATATTATATAGAGAGAATGTAGTTGATGGATTGAAGATATATTCTACAAAATATCTTAAAGATTTGAGGCAAACTTGTACTTCAGGTAATTTCAAGGTCAATGAGATTGTTTGTTATGCGCGCTATTAATATATTTTATTAATTATTATTAAAACTAATTAAACATAGCATTCATCCTAGCTAGCTAGCTAGAAGGAGTTATATATAGCCTGCAAGCAATCTGTGATGGTCCATTGCCTCGATCTATTACCATATGGTTTTAGAATGAGGGGCTTAATTGATAATGGTCCTAACAGTTTCTATTTCCGTTCCATATAATTTTTTAAAGTCAAATGGTTATGGTTGTCATTTGTGAAAATGAGGATGAACAATACTTCTTTTAGGATAAATTTATTTCTTACAAGCTACCTCCATCGTACCATTATTCTTGAGTGGTTTACAAGCTATAATTAAAAGTCCTAGCTAGTGGCTTGTTTTGGAAGTAGGATCCATTGGTTGTATATTCTTAAACGGTATATCTATAGATGCTTTTAAAAAACTATTTCTTGCTGTTGGGTCTATTAGCAATGGCAACATTGTTGGAGTATAAGCCAATGAGGACTCAACTCATTTGGTAAAGGCTTTTGTCTTTTGAAAAGACATATTTATGATTATTTTAAGGGTAATGTAAGTGGCATAAAAAATTTGTCGTTCAAAAAAATTTATATACCGGGTAGTTATGACAGTTATTTCCAAACATCACCTATTAAATAGTGCGATGGTTATATAACACCTTATGATTAACCATCACGTATGAAAGCAGGCGCAGTTCAAGTCATTTGAAGGCCTAAAGCTAAAGCTTATAACGGGCCCTTAATAAATAAAGTTGGCGATTATTTATATCAAGTTTATTTTTCTATTTTTGTTAGCAGCAACATCCTTGATTATAATTTTATAATTAGTTTGGAATGATAACTCATTCTCAAATGATATACTCGTAGTTTTCAATCCGTTTAATCTTTTTTGTATATTACTAATCACATATAAGTTGTCCATAACTTTAACTTTGAAAAACTTCTTTCAACCAAAGCTATCAATAGAATAGTTAATATTATTCTATATGAAACAAACTAGATTGTTCTACATGATCATTAATATAAACTTTGACTAGTAGCATGATTATAAACTTGTACTACAAATAACAATTCCTAACCAAAAAGTAAATCAAATCAAAATCTTGTAATAATGATTTTGATCCTCTTTAAAATTTAAGTTCTTTATTAACTTTATTTATTATCAACTTACAATGCATCTATCATATGTAGTCCATGTGGAATGTTAGATTAGAATTTATATTTAGTGATTGATATTTATAGGGGTAGTTTTGTCATTTCATTAGTTTTAATAATTGAGTATATATACTTATTAGTTCTTTGTAATTGTAAGAAATTCCAACATATACTTAATTGAAAAACACATTTCCTAATTTTATTTCTCTCTCTAGCTTTGTCACTCTAACATCATTTCTCCCAACTTCCATTTCACCAAGAACACCTAAACACACACTACACACAAAACCTCCGTTGATACACCAAATTAAACTTAATAATTACAAATAATTCTTAATAATATGAAACATGAAATTTTATTGAATTATCATGTTCTATATGAATTTTTCCACGTGTTTGTCATAATAGTTTGAGAGTTAGTTATGTTTTCATGCGTTTATAACCTTTTATTTCTTTCGAATGGATTTTTCACATTTTTTTACATGTAATTAAACATGTTCTCATATTAGTTGATACATAATTTGATGGTTATCACTATTCTCAATTTTTTTGTGGTTCTCATTTGAACAATACTACACCATATGTATGTATGGATAATTAAAAGAGGATGTTGGAGATATACTTGGCACCACCAGAACCCTCTTGGCGAAATTTTTTTCCACCTCTCTCTCCTACTTTTTTATTTCTTTTTCATTATTATTATTTCTATCATTATCTTTTAAAAATACACATTATTATTAACTAGTTTATATTAAATCTAAAATTAAATATATAACAATAAAACTATTTTATCTCTATCGTTTAATTCTTCTCTTTTTTTCATCTGTAAAAACATTATGAATATTATTTTTGTATTTATCTACTAACACGAATTTAATTTCTTCTATTCTTTTAAGATATGAATTTTTTCAATTTTTGGTAATTATGTAATATCTAAATATTATAATCTCTTAAATCAATTTTTTGTACAAAAAGCTATAAAGGATGAAATGTTGAAATTGGCTTTAAAAAGATTATGGTTTTAATTCAGGTAAGGTTTATTTTTATTATATTTTGATTATATTGTATTTTTTTTTTAATAATCATTGTATTATATATGTTTAAAAGTACCCATTTTTATGTAGAATCGTATAAAGTTTATCTCAATATAAGAATTTTTAAAAAAAAATCTGATTGTTTAAAGTAGTATAAACGAAACTGATATTTTAGTTATTCATGTGATTTTAACTTAATATTTGCATTTTAATGAGAACTATGTTTTATAGTTGAATATATATATTTTTTTTGATGCACATATGATGTTTGAAGAAATGTATATTATTACATATGTATAGTTTTTATTTTGTTACCTTCACCGAAGTTATCAATTCATTTAATTAGATAAATTTCTATAATTTATCATAAAAACTCAAAACATATTGAAACGGAATTTATAAGATATATCTTTTGAATATATATATAGACAAAGGTTCATGAGAGAATTATTTTTTTTGGTAAGAACCGAAAACTTTAAAATTATGTATTATATCTCATGGTTTTTAAGTTCTGATGTAGAGAGAAACTTGAGATATATAATTGAACCCGTTGATTCACACGAATATCAGGAACAACTCTTCTAATATTCGTTGATTCACAAATGAATACCGAAAATTAAGAAAATTCACACACTAACACACAATGTGATAGGGAGAAAAGTGATTTTCATATATTTCATCATAATCCCATACAAAAACATTGTAACCCAATATATAGGCAAACGAGTATTTAATAAAGACATTTCACCTTTCTAATTATTCAAAACCCCCAAAATTATTTATGAAAAAAAAGACTCTAAGTACGGTTATGGAGCCCAAAAGTCAAGCTTGTTTGACAACCATTCACCAATTTTGTTTAACTTCTATGATATCCAAAATCACCAAGAACTTGACCGGCATCATTCTTCCCATCTTGGAAAAACTCGTCCTCGAGTTTTGTCTTCGAATCGAATTGCTTCTATCATTCACTTCAAGCCCACAAGCATCTAGTAATACTTCTCGTGGGTCAACTTTATTTGTTACATCGGCTCTTAAAACGGAATCGGTAATATTTTCATTTGTATGCGGCCAACCATTAGAGCTATTAGGTTCCTTTGGATATCCATGCCAACCATTAATTTGAATGGAAAAAGGCAACCCACGTTTAATTTTCTCATGCTCACATGAGTTCATATAAAATACAGTATGAATTAATTCCTACTTAGCAAACATATATTCATCACAAGAAACCAATATATCTTCCTTTCTTTTAGTATTCGCTCTATTAATTTTCCCCATAAACGTTTGTTTAATCAAAATACTTGAATCATCATTAGTTTGACAATTCAGAGTCAACAATCAGACTTTTCAATTCTTCGAACATGAAAGAGGGATCTACAATGTTAGTCCCCAAATCACTCGTCACCACCGTAGAAATTACATTGTCACCATTCCCAACCAACCATCATCTCCGTAATTAAATTTCCCAAACAATTGATTCATGCTCATGTATGTCGGTGTCACCTTACTCATAATCTTAACAAACAAAACTCTAAAGTTAACAAACTGCAGCAACTTCGGAGAAGAATAACTACCTGTCGAATGCTCCGATTGAAAATCCCAACGGTCAGATCGTGCGTCGATGAGTCTTGGATCACATATCCAAAAATCAGAGCGATCCAACGGTGAACGAATCCGTGCCGCCTGTTTTCCCGCAACTGCGCAATCCTGGACGAACATAAACGGATTTTTGGGTATTTTTCGAATTGGCACGTAATCTTCTTCATCGATCTCCTCATCATACGGACAATCATGTGACCCGAACCAAAGATACCAATCCTCATCCTTGTATTCATCATACACGGATGGATATTCATAGAGAATGTCGTCGTTAGTAGACATCTTGATCAGGAAATTTAGCTCTGATACCAACTAATGTAGAGAGAAACTTGAGATAGATAATTGAACCTGTTGATTCACAAGAATACCAGGAACAAATCTTCTAACTATTGTTGATTCACAAATGAATACCGATAATCAGGGTATAATTCACACACTAACACACATTTGTGATAGGGAGGGAAAATGATTTTCATATAATTCATCATAATCCCTCACCACCGGACCACCAGAGCGCCGCCACCTCTCTCCCTACTGCCATCCTCATCTTCAAAACACAAGACCCATTTTTCTTTCTTCTCATTTTCGGGTTCCATACAGATTTAAATGTTTGATTTTGAATGATGATTTGTATAAAGATGATGATGATTTGTTGTTGTTGATGTATAGATATAGATTGATGTATATTTGTGTGTGAGAGAGACAATGTGGTAGGGTGGGGATGGTTATATATGTTAGAGATTAAGGATTATATATCGTGGATTAATTAATAATGGATGAGGTATTATAAAAAGATGATATTGCCCCTCATGTGAGGGGCACATGATCTATTTAACGATCCATAATTGACGGAATAGTTAAAATGGACTGAGATTGCCACTGAACCATTATCACAGGGACCAAAATTGTCACTTTGGCATAAGTTGGACCATTCTTGCAAATCGGTTGATATCACAGGGACCAAAAATACAATTTGTTCTAAATAATATATAATAATTGATGTGTTAGGTACTGGTATGCTGCATTTGAACACGATATTGTCGTGTGAAAAATAACGTGGAAATGCAATATAATATTCATTTATCTTCTTGAGCAAAACACCAAGTCTACCTACTCACTCGTTTTGTGATCCATCCAGAAGCATAACAACTGCACATGATTGATAATATTATTATTTTTACTATTATTCATAGATTTTATACAGACATAAAATATTATATTTTAATTTCATATTGTATACTTTTTTGTTAATGGTGGAAAATTTTAATGATTCATAGGTTATTAATTTCATATTAATGATTCATAGGTTATTAATTTATATTTTTTTGTTAATGGTGGAAAATTTTAATTAATGCGATTTTTTTTTAAGATGAAGATAGAAAGTATAATATCTTTATTTAAGTTAAGTTTGAATATGATTTTATAGGAAAACCAAAGTTTGTTATGAATATACATTGTGTTTTGATTTTTTAAGTTAAAAAACGTATATGCGTTTATTATAAAGTACAAATTAGTTTTAATATTTTATGGGAAAAAAAAATTATTAATAATATATTGGAAATTTTTTTAATTAAATGGTGAAAAGTTTAAATTAATGAGATGTTTTTTTCTTATATAGAAGGCTACAAAGTATAAAATCTTTATTTAAGTCAAGTATTAGTAAGACTATTTTCTTTTATGAAAAGCTAAAAAATGTAAATTAATTATGAAAATAAAAAAGTATAAATTAGTAAGATTTTTCCTTCAACTAATGGTTAAAAACTTTTTTTTTTTTTTTAAGGATGATCCTGTTGCTTAATATGTGACTTTTAGAAATTTTTTTTTTTATTATACTATAAAGATTTTATTTAATTTAATCAAGAACTTTTTTAAAATGCATTTTTTTTTTCCTTTTATCTTTTAGCATATGATCAAATACCGGGTATGAAAATTGTAAGGCCATCTTTAATGGTGGTATGCCCACTAGTATACATACTGAAGTTTCAGTATGTCAACATTGGAGATTCAGTATACCCATCAGTTTGCTCATCCAGTTTGTTGCCCAGTAAATTGACATTTCAGTACGCCACCATTAAATATAAATTGTAATGGCAATATAAAAAATTATCCAAATTAATTTTGTAGTAGTATATCCAATTTGAAATAAAATATACACCGCATGTTTAATGATGTGAACTCCCGTTTCAAGTCCCATTTCTCACGTGGTATCACTACTCAAATTGCCATTGCAAACTTTCACTTGTCACCCTGATTCATTTACCAAATAGCATTATAGGCTATGATTTATATAAAACTTCAAAATCGAAACCAACTAAGCTAACTCCACACAAATTTTGATTTCAAGGACATTTGATGAGTATCAATAAGATGCATAAGCGGCGCTGGACCGAGGCAAACCCGACCTCGATTTTAGGCCCATTCTTTTTTATAGAGGCAACAAAATTTTAAAAATTCTTTATATATCACTTGATTACAACTCTATATAAAATCGAGAAAGCTTAAAAAATTTTCAGCTCGTTCTAGACACTTGAATCCTCAAGGCCGATATTAAAATGCCTTGGTAAGTATATCAAATAAATTCTAAAACTAACTGAACTTGATATCTTACTGGCTTACAATTTTTGTGATAAATATAATGAAAAATTTATAACCAAAACTTTGTTACTAGTTTTGTATATTTGATTTCTTTTGATCAATTGTTTTTTGATGATTTATCAACGTGTCATCTTTTTACACATATAAATCCATTCCAAAAAGTACTTGTTTTACTAGAACTAGACAAATTTCCTATAAGTTTGTTACTAAGATGATCAGAGGAACTTTATCTTTATGTAAACTTTAGTGTTTTGTAATATTGTTAGAATGATAAAGAAATACGTAAAAGATGATATGAATGTGACATTATACATGACCAAAAATTGCTGCCAGTAATACGAGACATTTATTGATAACGATGAATCACTAGAAATAACTTAAAATAGTCGATGCCATTAGAAAACTAAAAGAAAAATAAAAAACTAACTAATTTACGTAGTGTGCTACATCGTTAATGTATCCTGCTAGCATAATGAAGTCATATGATAATTTTTTCAGTAGATAGAATCTTTTAATGAATAGACCAAGGGGCCGTTTGTCTTGTTAGATTTAACATAAAAAATCTCAAATTCCTTTTTATTAAATTCCATTAAAATCTTTAAATCAATCGAAAGTTAAGAGTCTTCAAACGAATATAAGGATAGATATACAAAACTACAATAGTATAGGGACTAAAACAGAAAATTTACTGTTATTACATACACACAGATCTTCATGTATCTATTATCTTTCTCTCTCACTAACTCTCTCACATACACACAATATGACAGCTGATCTCCTCCGCATCTCTCTCCAGCTCCAACCAAATTCCACCACCATAAACCACCACCGTATTTTGACTTTAACCACCAATGTTGACTTCAAACGACGTCGTAACCACCTTTTCCGTCAACCTCCACCACCACGTATCCTTCACAAACACCTCATCACCGCCACATCACTCAATCTCACCTCACCGGAAACACAGCAACCTCACGTCTCCGATCACGCGCCGTCGGTTCTCCTCGACGTAACCGGAATGATGTGCGGAGCGTGCGTGTCACGCGTCAAGTCAATTCTGTCATCCGACGAGCGCGTGGAGTCAGTTGTGGTCAACATGTTGACGGAAACAGCGGCGGTTAAGTTGAATGAAGATTTGACCGGAGGTCGTGATGTGGCGGAGGAGTTAGGGCGGAAGCTTACGGAATGTGGATTTCCGGCTAAGAAGAGAGAGTCAGGGTTAGGGATTGAGGAAAAAGTGAAGAAATGGAAGGAAAGTGTGAAGAGGAAAGAAGAGATGATGATTGAGAGTAGGAATAGAGTTGTTTTTGCTTGGACTTTAGTTGCTTTATGTTGTGGTTCACATGCTTCTCATTTGTTGCATTCCCTTGGTGTTCATGTTGCTACTCACGGTAATACTTCTCGTATTTCGTATACTATTCGATTCGGTTTTATAGGATTCGTATACTATTCGATTAGATTTTATAGGATTCGTATGTATTCGAGATTGGAAGAATTAGTGAATGTTTTGTGAAGTTTTTAAAATTTCGTTTCTAGATAATATTTGGAAAGATGGATTTAAATTAGGATAAATGCCATGCCAATACTAATAATGGTAAATACATAGGGCGAAATGGAGTAGTGGACGAAAATGTATCCAACTGTGCATTGTGTATACCAAACTTTCAAAAATTATTGGCATATGTATTAGGCTTCTTGTCATTTGCAGATATGTGATGAGGCGACCGGTTTGATGACGTGACAACTTATATGAATGTCACATTAATAAAAAAGACTAGTTATCGGTATCCGGATACTAAAATAGCAATAATTGGAAGTTTTATACCTATAATAGCGAACCATGACAATTTAAATACATTTTGGTGCAGTTAACCCTAATTTATATAATTAGATGCTAGTATAGTTTATATTGTTTAATAATCTCAATGGTAGTGGAAGATGTTAGAAAAAGGGGATACACTATTAGTATATATACATTTTGTTGACAGTGATTGCTTGACGTCTGTTCTTAACAATGGAAAGGGCTGATCAATCTTATTTCAAAATTTGGCCCTTTTTCTGTGACTTTTACGTTTGGTTAGTTAACATATTTGCATTTTACCGTAATTTGTATTTGACTTTCGGTTGCTTATACCTAATATGTTTCCCTTAGGGCAATGATTAAGCTTGCATTTATGAAAATCTTACATCGCCTTTCAAAAGACCGTTTAAGTCGTCAGAATTGCTAAAAAACACTGTAGTTGGAAACTTGAATGTATTTGCCCCAATTTCTGTTGCTACAACTCTAAAAGTGGTACACTATGAAAGATAAAGTCAAGTATTATGGTAACAAATATTCAAGCATTCCATGTAATTTCTACAATCATGAAGGGTTTTTTTTTTTTATATAAAAAAACTAAGCCCTAATACAATCTTTACAAAGTTTAATCACTTAAAAAAAAATTATATATAAAAATTCTTTTTTGATTTGGACTTTATCTTGGCTGCACTACTAGCCTACTAGTAGTTTCTATCTATCAGGAGGTTTACTAAGTGGGATTTGGTCTTTCTACAATGATTTTCGACTGAAACTAGAAGCCATTCTGAAATGCTACCTCGATAATGTTGAGTGCTTCATAGTATAACACATTTATATTTATCTACCTGAATGCTTTAACTTCTGGTCTTTTATAGGTACGCTCATGCAGTTACTTCACAACTCCTATTTTAAAGGGAGTTTAGCTGTTGGGGCTCTGTTGGGACCTGGAAGAGGTTGGTCACAGTTTTTGCTAAGCTTATTTGTTTTGCTCTATTCCTTGTTGCAAATTTCTTTATTTTAATATGTAACCCATGTTTTGTATAATAACATATAAACAACTTAACATGCCAAGTGTCCTTGTCACTAGTAGAAAAACAATATGTTATATCAGCTTCTCAATGTGACACAATTTTGTAATAAATCTGATATTGTAGATCATGACATATCTGCAATTTAAGTTGATGATATGACTGGTTTCATGATATCTCTGTCGTTTGTCCTCAATATTGTCATACATGTAAGACATGCTTTGTACATTTATGAATGGGAAATTTGTTGCGTGTTGCCCATTAAATGATTATTGATCAGTTTGAAAGATGGGAGATTAATGAACGATTTTGGAACAGTTTAGTCAAAGCAGTATTAATTGAATAGTTATATACAAGTAAATTAATAAAAGTGTAAGTTGGTACCTGAAGATATGCTACTGGATCTTGGTACCGTAGCATGGAGTTTCTTTACTGCCAAATACTTATGAGCTTAAGCTCTTTTGACATACTTATAAATGCGAAATTAAGTTTATCCTTTTCAACTGTTTAACTAAACAGTGGAGAAATCACATTTTCTATTTTAGTGAAAGAAGTAAGTTAATGGTGGCTTTATTTTAAATAGAACAATTGTTTGTTCAAATTGAAAAGATACAAAACTACGAAATTAAGATAATTGGTCTTAACTTGATGTAGCAGAGGGTCACTTAAATAGCTTGTCTTATGTAATAAAATTTTTTGCAGAGTTGCTTTCCGATGGTCTTAAAGCATTCTTTAAGGGATCTCCAAATATGAACTCTCTTGTTGGATTCGGATCCATTGCTGCATTTATGATAAGTGCGGTGAGCTTCTCTTGCATATTATATTTGTTAAGTATACATCTTTACATTGTTTCATACTTCTTATATGTGCTCCATCTTATAGATTTCACTGCTTAACCCTGAGCTTGGATGGGATGCCACATTCTTTGATGAGCCGGTTTGTATACTCTCGCTTATTAGTTTATTTCTCTCTATGACAATGCTAATGGGTTAAACAAGTAAACTTAACCAAAAGGGAAGCTGGTCACAACTCACAAGGGTTGAGCTGGTTACAAGTACTCCATTGCATAATCAATTGTATATAATCTCCTAAGATCAATTAAACAAAATTGGATCAATATTGTAATCAATCATAGTTTCATAATCATCATTAATAGATTATCTATATGCTAAATTTGTTAAATTTATGAAAGAATACCAGTGGTCCTTCTCATCCCGACCTAACCCATTACCCAACCTGCAGGACCCGCCCATGTTGCCACCAACGAGTCATACTGCTCACCACCTTTTATGCTTTCTACTTGGTCAATTACTCTTATTTGAAATTAAAAAAAAATCCATCTCCTCCTCTGTTTCTGCATGATGGGTGGATGGGGGAATAAATAGAGTAGTTTACTATGTTCAGTGATTAATGGGTGCTCTCTTTTAGCGTGCAGGTCATGCTTCTTGGTTTTGTTCTCCTGGGACGTTCACTCGAAGAAAGGGCAAGACTTCGGGCATCCAGTGACATGAACGAATTATTAGTAAGTTTATATTTTAAAAATATACAGAAAGTTTATGTTTTAAAAATATACAGTATCAATAAAAAATAGTTGATAATATAAGATTAAATAACTATTAGTTAATTAATTTCCCCATGTTAAATATTGGCTTTGCTGACTTATTTCATGTGGCAAGGCCTTGGAAGAATAGCTTAACTTGTGAAATTTGTTATGTCTACACATTCTTCCATGTACAACATTATATCAAATAAATTACGAACAAAACAAACTTGTTTGAAGCTAATCTTATAATTCTAACTAATTTGTTCTACTGAAGTGGTTAATTATCAGAGGCCTACACCTGTAAACATTTTAAAACATTTCATAAAATCTAAAGCTGATTAAATGTGTTTGTCTCTGCAGTCACTGATATCCACACGGTCACGATTAGTCATTTCTCCATCTGAAAGTAATTCTTCTGCTGGTAGCATACTAAGCTCTGATTCAATCTGTATTGAAGTCCCTACTGATGATATCCGAGTTGGAGACTTGGTATTGGTATTGCCAGGAGAAACCATATCTGTAGATGTAAGTGTTATAAACTTCCACGTTACACATCTTTATTCACATCTAAGACAACTGTAACTGCAAAATCTATTAAGTTATATGCACATTTACCGTTTTCTTTCATAAAGGAATCCGTGTTTTATATGCTTAGTTAAACTTTGTATGTAGGGAAAAGTTGTTGCAGGACGAAGTGTTGTGGATGAGTCCATGCTCACTGGCGAATCCCTACCTGTTTTCAAGGAAGAAGGTTTATTAGTCTCAGCTGGAACAATAAATTGGGTATGCGCCTCCATTTACTTTTTGTTTATTTATTTTAAGCATACAAAAAACATATCATCTTTAATTTCAATACAGCATTAGTTTTTGGAATTTCAACATGCAGGGTATGTTCATCACAATATTACTTCTTTTATCAAAGTAGAAAGGTTTATTTATGCTTAAAGATAGTCTGCCTAAATGAATGCTTCCTCTACTGACCACAGCTTGACCGTGACCTTGTTTCATGATTCTCTTTCAGGATGGTCCACTGAAAATAGAAGCTTCTTCCACTGGCTCCAACTCAACAATCACAAAGATCGTTAAAATGGTCAGCATTTGATTCCACGTTGATAAGATAAAATACTTGAAAGTGTTTAGATCCCAATTATCAGAAAACTTACTTACTTAGAATGCTGTGGTCCAATCTTAAAATTGTTCAAAGACACATGACTTGTTAATGGTTTTAGAGGTGGTATAATATGCTGGTCAGGCTATCAAGGGCTTAAGTAATGGGTGAAAACAAGTTTGGGTCAAACGGGATAGTTATAGGTCGAAACATGCTTGGTTGGCCGATCAGTAAACACTTCTTGCCCAAATATTTTTAGATTGTACAAGAAATAGTTAGTGTGTCAAATATGATTACAAATGCTGTGGTATTACTATCGTACTATAATATTTCTAATAAAGTGACTCCGGTCTGTTAGCAATAAACATTACTTTTGTCGACTTATTTATAAGTAAATGGGACAAAAGTGCCACCTCTAATGATTATCTAAAGATGTAAATGGGTCTTAGCCACCGTTTCTGTATTTAGGTAGAGGATGCTCAAGGGCGTGAAGCACCTATACAGAGGCTTGCAGATTCAATTGCAGGGCCATTTGTGTACACTGTTATGACTTTATCAGCAGCAACATTTGCCTTCTGGTATGGAAAAACTTATTTAGCTTTTCATAATACTGAAAATTTAAGTTATTTATAAGATCGATTGTATTTAGAAATAATGGGAAGATGTTAATCTATTTTAGTTCTTCTATTGATTATGCTGATTAGGACCAAGAAGATAATAATATGATTTGTAAGCATATCTTGTTCGTTTATACAACCTTTATTAAGGTATCCTTCTTGCTTTCTATTTTTCAAGGTACTATGCTGGGGTACATGTTTTTCCAGATGTGCTGCTTAATGACATCGCTGGCCCTGAGGGAAATCCTTTGCTTCTGAGCTTAAAGCTTTCCACGGATGTCTTGGTAAGCTATCAGGGACTTAATGTTGTCTAAGGATTTTAACTCTCCGTACTTGAGGACAATCATGAAATTTCTTAATGTTATACTTTCCAAGTTGATGTGGTACTTCCTGTAAAATTTACCATTTTACTTTGCTTACCTGTTAAAAGTATTTTGCAGGTTGTCTCTTGCCCATGTGCACTAGGCCTTGCAACACCCACTGCAATTCTTGTGGGAACCTCTCTAGGTAAATAAAAAAGGAATTGGATATGTTTAACAATATCTCAATGTGTATACATCTCTTATAGTTTTTTCTTCTGGCTATTTTGCTATTGATTTGAGCAGGAGCTAAGCAGGGACTTCTGATCAGGGGAGGAGATGTGTTGGAACGCTTGGCAAACATAGATACTATTACGCTGGACAAGGTATTTGATAGAGGTGTTAGTTTCAACCCATTTACTTTTGAATGTGTCGATTTGGTTTATATTCTTTTAATGGGTAAACAAAAACCAGACTAAACAGGAAACTGGCCGAAGGTCACCTAAGTGAACTTTTGTAGCATAAAACCTCCTAATTCATTTTTTCAAAATGTAAGATTATTATTATCTAAATAATTTAGTAATATACTTTCTTTCTGTATATTACACATATCATTTATACGAAAACTGAACTTCATTGGACAAAATGTGTTTCGGGTCAGCCAAACCCTACCTGTTTCGAACCCTGCCAAGAAGTTACTCGATTTGACCTGAACCTGTTTGACTCGCCCATTTTGCTGACGTGTCTTCTTATTGGCAATTACCAGACAGGAACTCTTACAGAAGGAAAACCTGCTGTTTCTGCTGTGGCATCATATAGTCATGGAGAAGCTGAGATTCTCCAATTGGCTGCTGCAGTAGAAAAAACTGCCTCACATCCAATTGCAAAGGCTATCATATCTAAAGCTGAATCACTGAATTTAAATATTCCAGTTACAAGTAGGCAGTTAGCAGAGCCAGGTTTTGGGACTTTGGCAGAAGTAGATGGTCATTTGGTGGCCGTTGGGTCTATGAAATGGGTTCATGAACGTTTCCAGCACAGAAAAAACATATCAGATATAGAAAATCTGGAGCAAGAGGTGATGCAAAAATCATCTGAAGGTCGTTCATCATCGAATTATTCACAGACGGTCGTTTTCATTGGCCGGGAAGGTGAAGGGATCATTGGTGCTATCGGAATATCTGATAATTTGCGTCATGATGCTGAGTCTACCGTGAAAAGGTACTACCCTGAATCATTTTTCATTAAACAGGAAATGTAGATCTCAATTTAAGTTTTTTGATCAAGATTGTTGAAGAGAGTCCCTAACCAAAGCATCGAATAATAAAATTACTCGAGTCCTTTTTCATTTTCATCTTCTTGAACTCAACAAAAAGAACTGACGTTACTCATAAACTTGATAGTCAAAATCTCTATTTGATAAGATACTTAATAGAAGGACCAATAGTTCATTAATGTTGTTTCTTCACGACACTTTTATTCCATCACTATTAAGATTTCTAGCCATTAACGTCAAATCCTTTTGCATGACTATCATTTCAAGACTACAGCAAAAGGGAATTGAAACAATCCTGCTGTCAGGAGACAGGGAAGAGGCAGTTGCAAGTGTAGCAAAGACTGTGGGCATAGGAAGTGATCTTATCAATGCATCTTTGACTCCACAACAAAAATCCGGTGCCATCTCAAATCTGCAAACCTCTGGCCGTTGTGTTGCAATGGTAAGTTTCTTTTTTCACGAAGTATTAATGTGTATGGTTTATTATTCAATAACTAAAATAACTAATAATAATTGTACAAGTTTTTTGAATATGAGGTGTCGAAAGAATATCATGTTATTATACGCACCCTCTTTTGTTTACTTATTTTCAAAGGAATCTTTATTTGCTGAAATGTTTTAATTTGAAAATCTTTTTAGATTAATCTTACCAAAAAACCTAACTGGGTTTTTAGAACGCCCTTAAGTTTATGGACATGGATACTATATACCGTATTGATAGATTTTCAAGGACTATAAAATGTCTTTAAAGTTCTAACATGATGTTACCTCCAAAAGGTTGGGGATGGAATCAATGATGCACCCTCTTTGGCTTTAGCTGATGTTGGAATTGCTTTGCAAGTTGAAGGGCAAGAAAATGCTGCCTCCAATGCAGCATCCATTATACTTCTTGGCAACAAACTTTCACAAGTAAGCATGTTACATAACTGCCTTCCCCAAAGAGATGGAATAGAAAGCATTCCAACTCGTGTCTTATTAGGAACTCATGAATGTATGTTAGAGGTTATGACCCATTTACTTATAAATGGGTCAATTCAGATTATTTTTTATTTTTCTAACGTGTTAAATGGGTAAAATAAAAAAGAAAAGCTGTTAAATGGGTTGAAAGCTCTGATGCACGGAAACGGCAATACCCCACCGTTTCCCGTACCCGAAACTCGTCGGGGACGGATTCGCCTACGGGGACGGCTTGGGGACGTTTCCTGGCCGTTTCTAAAACTTTGGAGACGTTCCTTGACCGATTCGAAAAGTCAAGTGCCGTTTCTTGAACCGTGTCTATTTTTGGGGACGGTTTTTAAACGTTTCCAGCAGTCCAGGGGTATTTTTTGTAAATATATACACAGATAAAGCCGGCTTTGGGGGACTAGAGGCGGCCGGAAGTAAGGGGGCGGCCGGATTCCAGGGGGAAGAAGAAGGTGATTTTTCGGTTGGAGGTAACAAGGGAAAGGGTTTTTTCCCTTCTATTTATTCACAGTCAAAACCAAGGGAATATTATTATTATAAACCGTTGTTTCTTTTTAGAAATGGTCAAAAGATTCGGTGGCCACATTCTTTATTTTATAACAACACTATAAACAAGGAGAAATATTTTCAAAAACCACCCTTGATTTCTAGTGGAGTTGCAAACCTGGCCAAAGAAAATACAAAAGAAAATAATAAACCCTGGATATTTGACTGTGGGGCAACTGACACTATGTCATATGATCTGTCAGATTTTAAAGTCATAACAAAACCTTTTGCTTTAAAAGATGTATGAATTTTGAAGTTTACATCAACGTATGAATATATTTTAGGGTTTGTGGTACATTATCTATAATATATATTATTTTTTTTATGTATTTATATCCGTACCCGTGCCGTACCCGTTTCTTAATTTTTTGAGTTTTCCCGTTCCCGTACCCGTTTCCCGTTCCCGTACCAGTTCCCGTGCAACATAGGATGTACCCAGCTGAAAAAGAGAAAATTTTAGTAACAAATGGATTGAATATTATTTCTTTCAGGCATTTTATCAAACAGGTTGTGGGCATTGAAGAAAACAGTCATTTGTAGTCGTTATTTATTTGGACTGTGGTTTGCAAAAGATGTGCCTAATTCCAAAATTCCCACGTTATACCCGACCACTGGATGTGTTTAACTTGTTCAGCAAGAATACCCGGCTAAAGAGATGGGGTGACGGCGCCCGAATTCATCGAAATAAATAGCAAACTACAAACTATGCAAATGCATTCATGTTTTTAGGCCCATAAATTAGATACATGTATCATTTCTCATATTCTTTTTGTTGTTTTTTGTTTGTTGAATGTATATTTTTATGTAAAATGTAAGATTTTAACAGTTATATAACACTTAAAATAAATGTATTTAAGTATTCAAATCTATTGGTAATAAAATTTGGAGACTTACATATATTGTGATCTGTTATGTAAAAAATTATTAAAAAATGTCTATTGATAATAAAATTTGGAGAAAAATATGATGTTAAAATAAAAATAAATTGTGTGAAATTTTTTTGATATTTTCATTATTGAAATATAATTAAAGATTATGAAATGATGTCTGGTAGTGATATCATAACTTCCGGTACGGTATTCGGTTCTTACATTTGATAGGTTTCGGTTTTAGTACCGACCGATTCGGTACGGTATAGTACCAAAAACCAGCCTTAGATTGTGCCATGCCTAAAAAAACATTTGCTAATGCACGACATCAAGGGTAAATATATAAGTTATTAAAATAAGTCATTTGGAGTATCTTAAAAAACTTACGATTATAATATTGTTAAAATATATAAATACCTTTCAAAAAATTTGACCGTATTTCAAAGATTCGGCTTATCAGCTAGTTTACCAAACACACCCACCTTGCATGATGCAAATTAAGCACTTAAGCCCAAATAGTTTAGTCAAAAGACAAAGTGTAACCACAAGAAGATGATGTTATTAGCAGGATGCCGGATAATGTAATCGCTAATATTATGGATCGTTTGCCGATTAACTCGAAAATGTCAAGATTTTAGGTTTGTCATTGTGTTTGCTTGACAATATGACCATGGTCAGACTTTCCAGTGTCATCCAGCATATGTCTCTTCTTCCAAACTTCAGGAGCTTTTTTTATCTTTTAAAAAGTGCGAGGTAAGGCTAAGTTGGGTTGTTAAACTTCGCTTTACACAATACTGTATCTAGGATTATTGACTACTTTAACAACTTGAAGTGGCTTTCTATGTAACTTTTTGTAGTTCTTGGCAGAAAATGTTGCTCAAAATCCGGTCTCCGCCACCTTTCCCTTCCTCAAGACTCTTACATTAAGCGAACTGGATTTTAGTAGCGATACCATGTTATCATGTGCTTTTGGGACGCTTTTTGGCTGCTCAAATCTGCAGCATATCACAGTAAGTGAATATGTATGCATGATTCTGCTTCTCTTGAAAATCTCATACATGTGTACACGAATACTATTTTATCATGTAGGCTACATACAAGAATGTTGTCCCACCACCTGCCTTATTTCCCCCAAAGGTAGACTGCAACACAATAGGGCAGCTGCAGCTTCAGAATGTGAATTTCTTATTAATAAAAGGTTTGGAAAATGAGGTATGTTTGATTAAGTAGATGCTGGCTTGTTCCCCCATGCTAAAGAGCCTTGTGATTTTACACGGCTCGTCCGTTGATGGCATTGAGAGGTATGAGCTTGCTAGGAAGTTGTTGAAGCTCCATCGAGCCTCCCCAATAGCGGAGATTATCTTCTAGTTATTAACATGTCGTCTTGGTGTATTTAGAAATCGATGTAAGGCTATAGTCAAACATATGACAATCTATGGTAATGATCGGTAAATGGAAAATTGATAGTCTATGCATTAAAATTTCAATGAATTGAGCATATCATTACATCTATATTTTAGTTCAGATGTAACATACAAGATAATTACATGCAACGAAGAATGATGTTATCTTTACTTCGAAAAATAAACAGTTTATCCTTCCGTCTCAAAATATGTATCCATTTATGTTTGTCCTGAAATAATTAGCTACTTTCAGGTTTAACCAAATAAAGTACCTTTAAAATGGGCTGGTTCTTGCTCTGTAACTCATTTTAGCCATCAGGTTTAATCTCACCTGGTCAACTGTGGCTTTCTAGCCCTTTGTGATCTTTCATGGTTTCTATTGAGCCTCACGGATTCTTAGAGACGACCAAGATACAAAAAACTTGGGTCATAGCTCGAGTCCGAGATGTTGTTGCATACTTGAATCTGAATTCACTGAAAGAGAAATCATGCTGCTTGGACTAGCATTGGCTTTTGCATAGTATGTCCTGTATACGTGCACAGAAGAAAAACTATATCAGAGTGAAGGTATATGACTACATGAAATTTTATACCTTCAGGTTTAGAAAGCATTGGGTTTATGTTAAATCTGACCAACTTTCTTGATTAATGTGATCAAGTCACCAGTCTGATGGTTTAAACATAAACCCGAAAGACCTTTCAACCTGTAACTTACTAGGTGAATGCAGGGTCTAATATAATGAATAATTGTGTCCAAATACCAACGGGTTAACAACCTAGGGGTAAGGAAGTCCCTTTGTGAGGGATTGGCTTGGGGTACACCCGGGTTCGAGTCTGAGGGGGCAAGGTTTCCCCTAAATATGTTGTTGTGCCTTCGGGCGGACTATTAGGGGGTTTTTCCCTCCTATCAGGTTTTGAGGGTGAGGGGGCTCTATAGCGTGGAACCGGTTAAGACAACATAGTCTAGACCCCCCGATATGATATTCGATCCGCACCTTTCAAAAAAAAAAAAATTGTGTCCAGATGAAATATAATTAGACCCTTTTAACCAGTTACCCAACCCAACCGATCCTGTTTTACTACCTCTAGCATGCTTCTAAATAGAGTCCTAAAATATCCTTTGATTATGTGACAAGAAAATGTTGATAACTGAAATCCTGTTCCTCGAATTATAAAATACTTTTATGCTAAGGAAGCATTGTAATTACAATAGAAAACATTGTGATGACAGATAATTTATGATGCACATCATACAGATCATAAACCGATGAACTTTGTCAATAAAAACTAAAAGGACAAAAAATGACAGGAGGTTAGATTACCTATAAACGGCTATTTGTCATACTTGATTTGCAGACACAAGTTCATCTATAAACTCAGCAGCTTCTTGCGCCTTTTGTTTTCCCCAAACTCTACACACCAAATCACCCCATGTATCTTTACCGGGAATGTACCCATCAATTGCCATCTCATCAACGACATGAATCGCCTTATAAACATCATGTTTGTTACAAATAAGAGCAACCAGAGATTCAAAAGTTTCAGCATCAACAGAAATTCCCTTAAACCACGTACTGTTGTATTACTTTTAAAATTATGCATGAGCAAAAAACATGAAAACAAGAATTACTGTAATACAAAACATATGAAAACACATAACTTTAAAATAAACATCAACTCAAACCAGATTATTAAACAGTTGTACAAAACTTAAATACTATTTACGGTGTTTTTATTAAAAATGAAATATTTTAAAACATGAGAACAAACTAGAGGAATTATATTTACAGGCATATGAAAACAAATATCCACTGCTAAAACAAAGGGATCCGCTCAGAAACTTAAAAAGGATTTTTGCATTTTATCAAAAACTAAAACATTAATGAAAAAATGAGAACAAACCTAAAAATTTACAATGACAAGAAATATAATACGAGAACACATATCAATTGCTAAACCAAAGTCTATCCACTCAAATAAGGGTGCATTTATTTATATCAATATCTGTCTCTTATACAC
>JAOXNX010000026.1:7023337-7034835 GCA_028566075.1 Solidago caesia | reverse complement strand
CTCCTGATAGTCTTACGTTGTGAAATCGAGATCATAAGACCGAATCGGGATCCTAATTCTAAAATGTCTTGATTGTGTTTAAAAAAAGGTTCTGACTAATATCAAGCATAAATTTTTACTGACAATTCAAGAAATTGTTGGAATTCAAACATTATTTATACGTTTAAACTCGTTGAATTACTTAATTTTTTGATACGTGAATACCTTTTTAATCCCTCAAAAGTTAACTAATTTAATTGTAAACTTATTTTCAGAATTGATTTATATTTACTAGTATCAATCTAAACCAAAATATTTATTATTTTAAATAATATTTTAACTATTTTTTTTTCTTTTTTCTTTTTTAAATTCTAACAAACTAAATTTTAACAAGTTAAAATTACATTAAAAACTGTATAACTCTAACTTTCAATGACTCATAATCCATCAGACAAATCGAGAAATTAAATTACTACAACAGTTGTCACCGTTGCATTACGCGTGTATAATGGTAGTATTAACAGAGAAATACATTCGGACATCTAGTAGGTTGGATTAGTATATAACCAGTATTCAGAAAAGAATAAAAAAATATATATACATATATATTTTGTGCAAATTGAAAAGATTGGACCGAGATGTATTACGTGGGTATAATGGTACATTCGGACATCTAGTAGGTTGGATTAGTATATAACCAGTATTTGGAAAAGAATTAAAAATATATATATTTTTTTTTTGTGCAAATTGAAAAGATTGGACCGAGACCCATCTTACAATCCTAACAACGATATATAATCTCGACTATAAATTAATAATCTCACAATAAATAAAAAATTTATTATGCCAATGAAGTTTGTGGGCAGACTACTACAAGTCAACACAACTTCCTTTCCCAACCGTTTTTCAAACCGAAACTCCTGTTTTCTATACATTTTTTCTAACCACATTACAACAACATCAGCAGCAGCAGGCTTACAAGGTCTAAACACTCGAACTTTTGCTTCTTCTTTTTTTTTTTATAATTATTATGACAAAGAAGAAAATAATCCCGACAAATTTTATATCATACGATAAGCATTACAATTACAAGATTGTCGAAAAACCACATAAAGACTTAGCTACCGAAAACTAAAACTTTTGCTTCCTTTATTTATAGTATATTTCAACAAACTTTTGCATACCCACATTCCTATATTACTTAACTATGCAAAAGATTCAGTCTTTATATATATATATTGATTATATGCAATGCACCCCAGGTGTTTGTGTTTATGCCCTTGTGCTACGTTTTTAACTATTTGATTTATTACCCAGGTATCAATAATGATAACATAATTCAACACTTGAAGAAATGCTCAAACTTGACACAACTAGAATGTGTTTACGCATATATGGTCAAGAACGGCTACAATCAAGATTGTTTTATGATAAACCAATTTGTGACAGCTTGTTCAACCTTTTATCAGACAGACTATGCAGTCCAAGCGTTTTCCCAAATGGACGATCCGAATGTATTTGTGTATAATGCTGTTATCCGGGCGGGTGTTTGTTGTTTTAATCCTATCCAAGCTATTTGGTTTTATGTAAAAATGTTGAGGGGTGGTGAAATTAGTCCTACTAGCTATACATTTTCGTCGGTTATTAAAGGTTGTGCTTTATTTGGAGAGTCCAGAATTGGAGAAGCTATTAATGGGCATATTTGGAAGTTTGGGTTCAAATCACATGTGTATGTTCAGACAGCCTTGATCGATTTCTATTCACGTTTTGGGATGATATTTGAATCGAGACAGGTTTTTGATGAAATGGTGGAGAGAGATGTTTTTGCATGGACTTCAATGATTTCGGTTCTTGCACGATCAGGAGATTTGGTTTCTGCTAGGAAATTGTTTGATGTGATGCCTGAAAGAAATTTTGCTTCATGGAACGCTTTGATTGATGCATATGCTAGGACTGAAGATGTCGAGTCTGCAGAGTTATTGTTTAGAAAGATGCCCGAGAAAGACTTAATATCATGGACAACTATGATTCACTGCTACTCGCGAAACAAACTTTACCGAGAAGCGCTGGCAACTTTTAATGATATGATGGAAAGTGGTATTTTCCCGGATGAAGTGACCCTGGCTACTGTTATCTCAGCGTGTGCCCATCTCGGGGCACTTGACATAGGGAAAAAGATACATTTTTATATGAAAATGCATCATTTTGATCATGATGTTTTTATCGGGTCTTCACTGGTAGATATGTATGCAAAATGTGGCAACTTAGAACAATCACTTTTGGTGTTCTACAAATTACCCGAAAAAAATCTTTTTTGTTGGAATTCCGTAATTGAAGGGCTTGCAATACATGGGTATGCCAATGAAGCACTGAAAATGTTTAATGATATGGTAAAAGCGAACATAAAACCAAACGGGGTTACTTTTATTAGTGTCCTTAGTGCTTGCACACATGCGGGAATGGTTAAAGAGGGACAACAATGGTTTCTAAGCATGACTCGTGATTTTCTTATTCCTCCTGAAATCGAGCATTATGGGTGTATGGTAGATTTATTGTCCAAAGCTGGTCTTCTAGACGACACGATGCAACTAATAAGGGACATGAGAATGGAACCAAATGCTGTCATTTGGGGTGCGTTATTAGGCGGATGTAAACTTCAGAAAAATTTGGAAATCGCTCAACTTGCTGTTAATAAGTTGATGGTTTTGGAACCAGAAAACAGTGGGTATTACACACTTTTAGTTAATATGTTTGCTGAACAAAATAGATGGAGTGAAGTAGGTAGAGTAAGGTCAGCTATGAAAGATCTTGGAGTAAAAAAAGAGAGTCCTGGGTCAAGCTGGATTGAGATAGATGGGAGGATTCATCAGTTTTCAGCTTCTGATAAGTATCATCAATCTTGTAAAGAAATTTACTTCCTGCTCGACAAGTTATGTATAGCTGAGTATGTCTTTGCTCTCTAATGATTAGCACATGTATTCTTGATGATGACCAATCGAAAGTAATAACATTTCTGGTAATATCTTAACTTCAACTTCACCATTTTAGAGTTAAGGTTCGTCATGTTAGAGTAAGCCCATATCTGATTGAAGTTTGTAAAAGTTCTAGTTGTAGTGTCAGTTCTCACTCTGATCCCATAACTTCACTAAATCTTGTCTTTACCCCTTCTCCTCCCCTGCTCCCATTTAAGTTACGGGTAAGGTCTGCACGATTATGTTGACAAGAGACATGAATAGTCTTGGAACAGTTTACTTAGGAAAAAGGTCTAACCTGTATTACATACATCCCATCATGCCGAGCGTACTGGAAATTGAATAATTGACAGTCTCTAGTGGAGTGGTATACCAACATTGAAGATGTATCGCCACTTCTTCACTACATTCTTCAACCATATTAACTTGAATTCAACCTGGTAAAGATTTAGGGGGGAAACCGACTTTTCTGTAAAGTGCTTATGTAACCTTCTATTAAAACAATACTATTAAACTTATGGACAACACAGTGTTTTCTGGCAGTAGTCTGTACATGCTCAGTTTATTAAGGTGAGTTATGCGAGTATAATGCTGATTCAGTACTTTCAACCAGATCTGAACGACGATGTATGATGACTTGTTGGAAGGATCTGGACCTGCTGTATGATCTCCAGAAACAAGTTCCTGGGTTCACTTTCATTGTTTTAAAAGTTCTGCCAGAACCAACTAGGATGATGCTAATATTATTATCAGGCCATAATTTTTGGACTTAAAACATCAAATTGTTTGGCATTTGAGGTTGAGGTTGATAATTCTCTTATTCCATGTCACAAATAGTTGATATATCATTTATAAAGTTTTTCTTTTTTGAGTTCTTTTTTCTTTTGTGGTGTTGGAATTCGGGTTTGGGTGCAGAAGCGAATGATAAATCGCTAGTTTGGTTTGGATGAAACTGTGATTGTTGCATTGAAGATGTGGAATGCTACTTTGGAAGTGGATTGTTGGGTTGGGATTACGGGGTTTGGGTTAGTTTTATCGTGGTGAATTTGAATATGACGTAGGATATGTAGATTGCGGTTGGAATTGGGGTAGTGTAAACTTGGGGTGAAGTAGGAAGTATGGAAGTGAACAGTCTAATTGGAATGACTTCCGGTAAGCATTCAGCGTCACATAGGTGGGTGTTTGACATCAAATGAATCTCCACAGCATCGAACCCTTTCGATGTCATCTTGGTTTGCAAGCCGTCCGGGGTTGAAGCAAAAGTGCGCCAATCTTTTTCGCAAACACATAATTTACAAATGGGGTGTCCAGGGTCATGGTTAGGTGGATGAAGGTTAAGGGAGGCGACACTAATGACATCTGCGGTCGTCCTAGATGGTCTCTCTTCTTGGGATGGTTGTGAAAACGGTAGACATCCAACCATGGTATGAAGGGGGTGCTGCTCAAAGGCTTGCAAAACGGGATATATCCCTTCACCATACAAACAACGCCTAACTAGCATTTATTTTTTGTATCTTCGTAATCAAACTTGTAAATAAGTTCTTCCCTGTGTAATAAAACTTGGTTTTTTTTACCAGATGTTGAATATCTAAAAGATAGAAACACAGTTTACAAGTTTAATCAATTCCATACGTCTTGATTGATAACTTAAAAAACTGCATTCTTTTCTATTGTTATGTAGACAAGATTTTCATCATGTGTTACTATAAAAACATATATTCAGTGTAAGCAGTTTCAAGCCTTTCTATGCCTTGCAAAGACCGTCTACCGTCTCTTGCAAATCATCGTCAGGACGCAATCCCTGTTGTCTCTTGCAAATCATCGTCAGGACGCAATCCCTGATCCGTTCGAAACACACCTCATCTTATCTGAATTCTAAGCACATATATAACTAAAAAGGGTCAAACTGGCAAACTATAAATGAATTTTCACCCATCAAGATACTAATAGGCCAATTTGAGTTGTATTAGGTGACTAGGTGTTTCTATTTTTTCATTTTATTTTTATTTTTAAGGAAACGAACATAATAGCGTTTTGAACCTCAAGCTGACCCAGGCTGCCCAGATTTAACCCATACTAAAACTGACCCATTTCAACCCAAGCTTTTCTGGACTTGTAACCTAACCATCCGCCTGACATATATTGCCACCTCAATGACGAAACAATGTCCCGTCAGAACAATGGGTTGGTGTAAAAACTCAGAGCGGTCTATGAATATCTGAGATCCATCATTCCATAGAAGAACCAAACAATTAAAACCATTAAATGTAAACATGGAACGAGTAAAAAAGACTACGCATTACCAATAGTAATAATACAGGCTTACACATCTGGTAAACCAATGTAAGCACCAAGACCAGCGGGAATCAAGATAGATAGATTATATCTTTTTACAAAGTTAACCGCTTGGAAGGCCGTTACACTTAGTTCTATTACATGTTAAAATAATATTAACAAGACAGACTAAAACGACCCTTCTAGTAGTTGTATACCAAAACCCCACAAGTCACGATAGAATTTATACCTCACACGGTCACACCATTACCAGGTAAAAAGTCATCATTCAGCGACATTGACCAACTCGTACTCGACTAGTGACAAGTTGTTATCTTCCTTAACAGTGAAAGTTGCAGGATCAGTGACCTCAATACGTCCCCATTTATCAACAGCTAGTCTCATGGAGCCTTTGAACATATCAATCTTTGCATTTCGGATAATCACAGTATTTCCAGCCTTCATCAAGTCAACTGTGTTGCACGTTTAATCATCATTAGTATCAGAATTGCTACTAGAATATGTTAGAAAAATATCAGTACCAATCACACAAGATATGAATTAATAACTTATCTCGTGTCTGACTCTGAAAGTTACTAGAAATGCTAATAAAACAGGAGTTTTGGTTGCAGGAAAACAATTTCTTTAAGTGTGACCATTTAAAGAGACAAACTACAACAAAATTCTGATACATAGTGAAAGATATTAGTGTTACGCCGAAGTAAATGTAAAATCTGGCACAAGAAAAACAAGTGATCAAACTATTTACTACAGGATTAAGTAAGCAAAAAAAATAGATAATCAGCGGTAACTAAACGCAATGCAGCAGATAGCGTTTGGATTTGCATCTACTGCAGCAAAGCACACAATAATCAGATAAGCAACTATATAGTGTTTAGACAATTCTGCTCATTAAGAATATAAGAGGTAAATTAATCAGAAAAAGATAAGAAATTTCGATAGGTAAGCTTAATCAAACAGCTTAAGACTCATTATATAACTTATATATGTATATATATTATTAAAAACACAACTTTCTCATTAATCGTTTGAATTAGCTTATAATGTCAAAATGACCAAAGGCGACAACACTATCGAAAGGTGTAATCCTCATAGGAAGACCCAAACAAGCTAAATGGTGAAAAGTTTATGGAAAAAAAAAAGCTTATCAATGTCTATATCTATGTTTCACAAACGGGTGAGGTTTTCCCAGTTCAGGTTACCTTGTATCCCCATGACCGTTTCTAAACCCTTTTCCTAGCAACCCCCACGATGTTTACCTAGGAATCTTTAAACATGGGCTCTCTTGTGAGGACATAGAGACGCCTGACCACTAGTCCACCTTGATGGTGGTTTTTATAAACAAAACAACTAAGCCAAGATGTTTATCTATGCTTTAATATAAAGCATATATCATGTAGGGGCGTAGGGCCCCCCTAAATTTTAAGAAGGCTCTTAAAACCTAGAAGGGGAGAACCCCCTCCAAATCTCCTAGCAAAACAACTTCATTCCTCACTTTTACTCGATAAACAAATACACAATCCAAAACACACTAAACATACCGTCGAAAAGAGATGATAAAAAAAAACCCCACACAAACACACGCAGACACCAAAAACTCTCAAAACTAGCAGCCTCTGACCATCTTCTCCTTTTATCTACCACCACCACGGCACCACCACATTGTGCTAGTTTATAACCTAACAAGCTTAAGACCTTTAACTTCCCCCAACCACTCGAAAAAACTTATGAGGGTTACAAACCCAACAAGTAACACACACACACACACACACACATATATATATATATATCACCATAAAAGTGTATATAAAATGAAATGAAATGAAAACATTAAATAAAATGAAATGAAACATAATAAAATAAAAGGAAGACCTTGTTCGTTACGAGCAGTAAAAAGAATAGTCCCAGTTTCATCACCAATAAGACACTCAGCAATACGAGTATTCACCCCTGGCCTTCCACTAAACGACGACGAACTCCTTGATTTCTTATCCAACACAGTTGTTGACGTTAATACCTTAACGGATAACGTATGGCCGTTAGTTCCAGGTTTCAAATCACCCACTTTCACAAACACTGGTTTTCTTTTCACGACAGCAGTTCTTCCACCTGCTCCCTGTTGTTGTTGTTGTTGTTGTTGTTCTGGTTGTTGCGGGTTTTCGATTTCTGTCTTTGTTTCGTTGATTGTTGCCATTTTCGCCCTTTTTGTGTGTGTTTGTGTGTGTGTGTGTGTTTTCTCTAAAATTGATGACAAAAAACCCTAACCTTAAAAATGGAAAAGAGTTGAAGTGTTTTGCTTTTGATGATGTTGTTTTTTTGTTTTGAGTTTTTGATCCACTTAGTGAGATTAGACCAATAACAAAACTAGGCCCAATTGTGAGTTTGATGGGACATTAGGAAATTACGCTCGATAATAGACTAATATGTCGTGTGATGGGTTTAGCCATTAAGGCGGCCAGGTAGTCAAGTAGTCAACGGCCTATAAGACTAAGGGGTGCGAGGCGGTGTAACACCCGACGTCGGCACAAACCGCCTTAAAGCCGCCGAGCACACCACCTCCCTAGGCGGTATGGGGGTTGGGCGGAATGGGCAGGTCGCCGGCTTGCCTCTCTCTCTTTTTCATTCCAACCAATAATATTGCAAGATGTTTCCTAAGATGCCTCTCAAGATGCCATGAACACCACCCTTCATTTTTTGGATGGCATCTCGGGGATGACTGGGCGCCACATGGCGTAAGACGCCCCTCCCCAAGTTGCCTCACTCCCTTCAGTCTAAGAGATCTTAGGTTTGAATCTTGTTAAGTGACATCTTCAAAGTGGCAAGGAAAATGGTTATCAAAAACAGCTACTGAATACCCTGGTTAGGTATTTTCGAGTTAAGAAAGTCAACATCTTAAGTTAAACTGAACAGGGAAATTTTCATCCGCAAATGTGATTGGTTTAAACCACAAACAAAAAACGATACATCTTATTTTGGTTTTAAAAAGTTTTGCATAAATAGAGACCTAAGTATGACTATATATAAACAATAACACTTATACATTATTGAAACCTTATGGGTTACGTTTTATATATAAGACATATATTGAAGAGGTTCATAGTGCAGGAAGACTGTCATGATTGTTTCATAAAAAACAACACTCGACCTTCTTTGCCTACTTATCTTTTTGAAATTCTATATTGGATTTGCATATCAGGCCCGGCTTAGACATAAGGCAATGTGGGAGACCGTCTGAGGTCTGATTTTTTGTGGGTCCAAATTTTTAAATTTTTATATAAAGTATATATATATATATATTATATGTAACAACTAAGCTCATTAAATATGTGAGAACCCATCGATCATTTAAAAATTAAAACATTTAGCTTATTTCAAAAAAAAAGCCCACTTACACTTTTTATGTGAATCGCCAATTGTTGGTGCATTTTGATTTGTAGAATTTGACCCAACAAACACATTACTAGAAACAGAAGTTTAAGAAGACATATTCATTTTACCTTCATTTTTAGTTAAAATCTGTGGTTGAGTTTTCAAATTTACACCAATATTTAGACCTTTACCCTCCCTAATAACCAATCCTTCAGTCCGGAGTGAGTGGTCCGAGTGGAGTGGGTTTGTCGCGAGCTTTGGCATTTCTTTTTCTTTATAATATCTCTAATGGTTAGAAAAAGAAAAAGAAAAAAATTAATCTTCAACGGCTATAATCTCAACGGATCTTTTTATAGCAACTTGCAAGTAAGCATGAAGGTTCTCCTTTAGGCCCGACAATAAAAAACTTGGTTCAACATTTAAGATATATAAGTTTGAATAACGAGAATGTAGTTAAGTGATGTTATTTAACACAATAACTTGTCCAACATCATCGTCACATTTTTGTTGAAAGTCTACGTCTAAGCAAATTGAGATGGATACTTATAAAACATGTAATGTCACTTTAATATTTTTAATGTCGCATGCAATGGCCATATAGAAATATCAATATCAATTTTACAATGTTATTGTGGTCGCACAAAACAAAGAAAACAAATAAATGGGTTGCAATTTGCAAAGAAGCACAGCTCAACTAAAACTGATTCTGGGCTGAAGCCCATGTGTTTATATATGGAAAAAACTTTATCTCCCCCGTAAACCATATAATGTCCATATATAATTTTTTCTTTAAAAAAGAAAAAGAAAAAAAAAAACAAAATCAAGGCCATTGCTTTGATAATGTGTTTGCTTCAACGTTCTTTTTCTTTCTTTTTTCTTTAAGTATTTTACACATCAGATAGATAGATACATATAGATAGATAGATAGATACACATGTAAGACCAGAAACGATTGTATTTTCTCTAACAAGGCACCTTCCCTCCGTTACGCATTTAAAGAACTCAAGAGCATCAGCTTCCTTTGGATTACAAATAGGACTACAAAATGCGACATTGATTGGCCAAAATGGCGAAGTTTACGTTTTGATTCTGATTGTCCCCCTATGTTATGTCCCTGTCTAGTCTACTGGTTTCGGTATTTGTAATTTGTTTGTACTAGCTCCTCGCTAGATTTGCATGATTTATAAAAGTTTGAACGTTCAAAAAAAAAAAAGATAGATACACATGTAAAACGAATGTTACGATTTAAGATCTAAAAATTAAGATTGTTATTAGGTTATATATATATATTATATATTTTATATATGGAAAGGTTACTATGCGAAGTATCTTAAAATACGAATTGTGCGAAACACTAATACATAGCTTAAATATTACTGACATGCAGTGTCGATAGAAAAATATACATCTTTAACTATTTCTTTTCCTGTCGATACTGTATGTTAGTGGTAACTAAGATGCATGTACTGGTTACCACTAACATGCATCTTAATTACTAAGGATTTTCAACCACACATGTTTTTCGTATAGACACTGTATGTCAGTGGTAACTAAGATGTATGTTTAGTTAACACTAACATACAATATTGATACGAATAAAATAATTAAAGATGTATGTTTTCCTATCGACACTGCATGTTAGTAATATTTAAGTTGTGTATTAGTGCTTCGCACACTTCGTATTTGAAGGGGCTTCGCACAGTAACCTGGTACTATAATATATAAGATCAGGTTCAAATAAAACAATTATTAAAGTAACACAAATAAAACAATCATTTCTCTTAACTAAAAATCGTTGTTCATCATGTTCGGTACCGATAAATCATGAAAGCTATCATGATTAATTGGATTTATCCGTGATACATCAGTTTTATATACTTGTTTATACACTTAAACTGTATAAATTTTCGTGCATCAGTTTTATATACTTGTGCCCTGTAAATCTTCGTAGCTCAATTTTATTCATCTTGACAATAATCCAATGGTCTAGATCTTATCATATTTGTTTTACTCTAATACTTGTTTTACAATAACCGACCTATATATATATACGTTCTTGCGAAAACCCCTTTCTTTGCGAAAACCGTGAAAACTGTAAAATAGTTTGTTAAATTACACATTTTTTTAAGTTCATTTACATTTGAAAAGTCATATAAGAACAAAAAAACTGTTAAAAACATGTAAAAGTATATATATAATTTGATATGTTCATATGTGAACGGTCAATGTGAACAAATTCATTCACATATGAACAGATAAAGTTATACGTAATTTTATATATTTTAAACAAATTTTGTAATTCTCATATAAACTTTTATTATGTTTTACATATGAATACATGTGATCTAATACATAATTTTAAAGTTCTCACATTTCTCACAAAAAAAGGTTCTCGCAAGAAACTATCCTTATATATATATATACACTCACATATAGGTTGGTTATTGTAAAACAAATATTAAAATAAAATAAATATGATATGATCTTCACCATTGAATCATAATAAAACTTATACACGAAGATTCATAGAATACACGTATATACACTAATGTACGAAGATTTTCAGTATCAAGAAATATATATATATATATATATATATAGTGAAGTGATCAAGTGAGAACAAAAAAATAAGGATGATAACTATGAGAACCACTAAAAATCATCTTTTTTTTTAAATATCCATTTTTTTATACTTTCACTTTTATTTTTTTTCCAAGTTTTTCATCCTATTTCTCTCTCACTTCGAGATTCACAAACTCCAATCACCGCCACCACCAAGGGCGAAACCCGTGCAGCTAAGGGCTACGCCCTTATCCAACCACCACCATCTCTTGGATCACCACCCATCAAATCCAAACTATTCCCAAATGCGTCCGGGTTCCA
>JAOXNX010000026.1:6975011-6985276 GCA_028566075.1 Solidago caesia | reverse complement strand
ATGTAGTGTAACGTGTTACCTGCTAAAACATTAGCCGGTTACCACTCCTTATATCCAACCACGTGGCATGCTGACTCATTATTTTTTAATGACATGGCAGTAGTTTAACCATTTATTATATATATATTAAAAATAATAAAACAAAAATTAGTAGTAGATTTATATATATTAAAAAAAATAAAACAAAAATCAGTAGCAGATCTTCTGATTCACAATCTATCACTTTAAAAATCAGTAGTAGATTTATAATATATACAGATATAGCTATATAGATTTATATATATATATATATATATATATAAATATATATATATAAACATAGATACATAGATAAAAACAAATTAAAAAAAAAACACTAAAATTAAAAAAAAAAAAAAAAAAAACAAATCTCCGGCGAATCATCATCATCGTCATCTTCAAAACCAGTAGCAGATTCCGGCGAATCTCCGGCGGCTGTTACCTGGACCTTCAATTCATCTTCCTCGTTGATAAATCATCTAGATACTACTTTTGAAACCCGATCGGTTCATCTTCCCTGAATATCCCCACCTTTGTTCATCTTCCCCGAAGAAATCGCCGGAAAAATAGAAACCGATATTCAAGCTTTCAGGTGGAGCCCGTTGACCAAATGGTTGATTAATATACCATTTGTTCATACAAAACAACAACCCCCACTTTCCCACTAAAAATCTTTCAACCAAAACCAGTACTGCTACAAAACAAACAAGATTTCCACTTGAGATAATCATATACTACAGTATATATATATATATATATATATATATATATATATGTATATTATCCAAAAAATCAACAAAGCAAGCTCCTTTAGATACAAAAACCACTTCAGATCCACCCCAAGCTCCTTTAGACAAAGGCGGAGGCTTTTTTCTTTATGTGAAATTATATTAGATAGATGGATGAGTAATAAACAATTGACAGGCTGTGTTATTTATGTATTGTATATATACTAGAATGGAATTAGTGAATCAAGCACCAAATTAAGGTAGGTAGGTATGTAGATCTGTATATGTAATATATGTATATGTAATATGTATATTTATATTTATAAATATGAAACAAATAAATGTTTAATGTATCTTCAGCAGAAATGACTTGGCAAGTGACGTGGTGGGTGACGTGTGGGTGACGTGGCTTAACAGGTTACAAAATGGGTTGTAGCCGGTACGTTACACTACATAGCCATAAATACAAAGGTTCTTACATTACATATCCATTTTCATAAGTCACTACACTACATAACCATTTTGTCATAGTTGGTTACATTCGTATGCCATAATCCCTACATACTATCAATAATACCCGCATAATGTGCGGTGGTTGATGATTGAAACATTTAAGTTTTGTATCAATTAATTCATGAGTTCAATTATTACATACAACTAAAGGTGATGATGGTCTAGGTTATCTAAAACATATGTATTTTTTTAAATTGTGTTTTTATATTTTGATTAAATATATAAAGATAAAAATAAATGATCAAAATTACTATAATACCCATAGTAATTTTTTGGTTAAATAAAAAAAATAATTTATTATTGATCGTGTAGAATATGTACCATAATTAACTTTGTTCTTACAAATTTCAAAATTTAAGGCACCACCTTTCATGCTTTATAATATAACTAGATAAATATACCCGCACAATGCGCAGTTGCTGATGGTTTCTCGAAAGTTTACATTCATGTTTAAACAATTCATATGGTTTGTAATTGTAATGTAATAGCATAGCTTTATTGAAATGATATGGTTTGTGCATGGAAAGTTAACTTTACAAAACAAGGAAGTTGAATAAAGATGAGTAGATATATACTATTGATGCACAACATAGTTTCAATAATTAAGAAGTTTTTAAATTTTTTGAATTTTAAGACACATCCTTCATGAATTATAAGGGAGTATAGATAATATAATATAGATATAGCATAGAAAGATTATTTAAATTAAATACAGTTGTGAAATAATTAAACAATAAAAGTTCACTACTTCAATATGGTGTCATTGGACCAGTGTTTTAAAAATAATACAACAGTGAACGTGATCAATTAATTGAACCCTAATCCTATCTAAATTGACATCTTAAATTTCCACCATTCACGTGAAGTTAATCAAAGAAAACTTAATTTCCTGACATCAATAAAATAACTACAACACATACCCATTGGATACAAAAATTTTACAATTAGCCGTGGGTTAATTAATCTAGAAGAAGAGAATTTTAGAACCCTCCAACTAATATCTTCATAAATTCCTAATGAGTGGCCAAAATTTCACTATTTGTCTCAATTATACGTTTTAAGACAACATGACATGACTCATTCTCTTGTTTTCTAGCATTTGGAAGGAGGATCTATGTCTGTCTTTGTGCCTGTTTTTGATTAATTTCCTTCGTCATCCTTCAAAGAAAGCACAAACTTTTTGAATTTCTCTCTTTTTTTTTTCAATTTTTCTTTTTCCTCAATTGTTATTCTATATATGAGAGGAAGTTATTGATGGCTTCCGGAGCTGGTCTAACCGAAAAAACTATTGCTACTCAAAATCAACAGCATCAAAGGGCACAACCGGTCTTGAAGTGCCCGCGATGCGATTCTTTAAATACCAAGTTTTGCTATTACAATAACTACAATTTGTCACAGCCTAGGCACTTTTGTAAAGCTTGCAAGAGGTATTGGACAAGGGGTGGTACCTTGAGAAATGTTCCAGTTGGTGGGGGATGTAGGAAGAACAAAAGAATCAAGAGAACATTCACAACAAGTACTACTAGTCATGATACTGCAGCTTCAATTACAGCGAGTCGTCATCATAATCTTAACCCTAATTCTAACCCTGATCTTGATCATTCTGTACTTTCAAATACCAATCTCAATCCTTTGTATGGGTTATTACAACAAAATCCTAAATTCCCTAGATTCAATACTAGGGTTTCAAGTGCAAATGATACCGATACATCTAGGTTTGATCTTATTCAACCACAAATGAGTTCTATTGGATTAGGGTTTTCGCCATCGCTTGTTTCTAGCTATCCCTCCTCCATGTTTAGTGGTGGCTCGACTTCACGTTCTACGGCTGTTCCTTCAATGGCTTCTCTTTCAAGTTCAAGTATTCATCAGCAACAACCAGGATTTACAGGGTTTTTACCATATGGAGATGGAGGTGGTTCAATAGTAGTTAATGATATTCAAATGGAAGGAACAAAAAACAACACTGATTGGAACAATAGCTTTAATATTGGCCAGGTTGATAATGAGCAAATCAAAGCGGTAGGATCATCTGATCCAGCTTCTTTTTTATGGACCATGATTGGTGGTATTGATGGTGGAGAATGGCTTGATCCTACAACCAATATCGGTTCCTCAGTTTCCTCTTTGATCTAGCAAAATAAACCAATTTATTGGTTTTTCCACACGTTGTTTTTTCCTTATATACTTACAATTGGCCTCTCTTTGTCGATCCTTCTGTTTCTGGATCAGCACGTACGGTCTTAATTCATGGGCGGTGTAAGTACTCGATCATGGGATAAGATAGGATGGTCATATGTCAGCTTGAAAAAAGGACTCCAGCCTTCCAGTTTTTTTTATTGATCAAGGTTGGAAAATCACTGAGGCCGGAATTGAAGATTCGTATACACAATATGCATGCTACCATGGAGTAATTGGGTTCGATCAATATCTCAGTCTCTCAGATATCTAGTGAGTTAATTTGTTCTATAATTTTCTTTTAATTTGTATAATTAAAATTTAAGTGATTCACAATATATATATATATATATCTTTAAGAATCATAAATGCATGTTAAATTGGGGTGTATGGTAGGGGCTTACTGAAAGCATAAGTGTAAGACATCGATCTATTATACTTTTACTTAATTTGTTTCGGTATATTGGCCGGTATAGAAGAGAATGGATCTGTTTCTTGTGGGCTGTTTAAATTCACATATCTTGTTCACAATTGGTATATTATGCATGATATAACTTGCATCCATCAATTGATCGAAATTGGAACTCTAATTAACTTCTAAAGATGCTTAATGATAACACTACTTGCTTACGTACACTTGAAACTCATAAGCTAAGGTTGTAAACTTGTAATAATAATGCACTACGTACCTTATTTCTTCACAATTTAATTCATTTATCATAATATTTACATCTCCTTTCTTGATAGCCATACTTGATAAGTACTATTTATTTGAGACTTAACCAGAACCATAGAATTAAGAAAATATTGTGTGCTTGCAATTCTTTAATTTTACATACTAGTGTATAGATTTGTGGAATTAATATATGAAGACGAATAATATACGTATAATTCATATTTATTTATCAAGATCCCTCTTGTGTGTGGATCGAAAGTTCAAATCTTAGGGTGACTGCCCGCTTAGATGCATATTTTAAGATGAAAACCACTAACAACTAATTACTAGTTGTTAAACAAAAAAAATAATTATTTAGAGTGTAGTTTCTTGTCCATAGATATAGTATTTCTGTAATAATTCCCATTGCATATATCAATATGCAATGAGGATTAATATCAATATGCAATGAGAATTATTAATCGGAAAAACAGTACAGAATACATAAAAATGGTGATGTACCCTTTATATTAGAAAAAGCTAAGATTGTGACCTCATTGGTCTTCTCAAAGTCCGAGCATGATATATGGCTGGAGTACCATGTTGCAGTCTCTCTGCATGTAGTACTTTTCTTTTTCTTTCTTCTGATTTATAGGTAGTTAAGTTTTAAAATATACAAACACATTGCATATTGATAACAAAATCACTTTAAAAACACTTCTATTTCTTCTTTGAAAAGCAAAATAATTAATGACATAAGTTCACACATAGTTCCAAATTTGTTCACAAACGAAACTAAAACTCACAACCGATTATATCATTAGTGTTATATCAAAGAACATTTTTATCAAACGAAACTAAAACTCACATAAGTTCACACATAGTTCCAAATTTGTTCACAAAAGAACATTTTTATATAGACCACGACCAACTTAGATCATCTAATAATGACCCGTGCGTAGGATAGGAATTAACTATATATATGTTTGAGATCGATACAAACTTTACAAATCGATCGCAGATTGTTAACAGCTAGTTATTTATAGCTAGTTATTTATGTCTATAAATTTAGCTAGCTAGTGGGCGTAGCCAGAAAACTTGTTGAGTGGATTCATATTTAAAATTATCAATGCTTATGATGAAATTTATGGGGTTCGAATATAATTTTATATGAAATTTATACTAAATTGCACTAGAATACTAGAATAATGGTAGAAGGTTTTGTTCAACGGGTTTAGCTGCACCCTCTCGGGTTCATGTAGCTACGTATATTTAACTTACTACTTCTTGGAACTCAAATTTGAATATAATTTGTTATGTAAGATTTGGTGACTCAAACAAAGCCATGTGTAGGTTTTTCTTTCTTTTTGTGAAAAATAACAGTATAGAAGGAAAGGCTTTGGAAAACGTACTAGTCTCCTAGTACATGTGCACTCACTTTAAAGTGAAATTCTTTTTACAAAGGCTGCTGTTTCACGTGCTTTGCTCCCTTTTAAAGTGTTTTGTAACAGTCCCACTTTACTCTTTATCCACATGCTTCATCTCATCTCATTATATATATATATATAACGGTATATCTTTGTATATGTGATTCTTTCTCTTTGGCGATACCGTTGTTGTTTGTTAAAGATCTTGTGTCTTTTAGATATATATTTTTATAAAAATATGGGAAAAGGCAAATGTCTTTGAAATTAACCAGAAATCTAAAGAATTTATATAATGGTCAGACTACATTATTTTGTTGAATAGTAATTATGAGAATTGTATAAGTTATGATTGTTTTAGTCGGTTTTAAAATAAGAAAGTACCCTTGGAATTGTATAAGTTTGGTTGGTAATTGTTTCCAACGAGGGTTTTTCTACCAGATCATTTTGGTCCGAAATTTCTTGGTGATATCGTTTTCCTACGAATTTCTAACGAATTTTGCCGTCGCTGAAAGTCAGTTTTTTAGTAGTGAGTTGTTGAGAAAAAATGTGAGGAAAATGAGAAGTTGTATTGAATAAAAGGAGACATAAGATTACATAAAATGGTATCAAATTCAAAGGGTATTTATACTTAACATATACAATTACACTGTACTTGAAATGAAATACAAATTAAATACACACAATTTTCTTTTATAATTCTAATACATATCAACTTAAACACATATCGAAAATCAAATACTTTTGCAATGCGGTTAATAACATTGAATAAATTTCACTTAAACTTTTACTAGTATATATTACAACGACTGCACCTAGCAATGGTTCGACGTACCCCAACTCGTCGCAATTGCTCCCTCCTGCACCCTATGAAATCACTAACAAGTCACAACGTACCTCATTACGAGTACATTTCTTCACACCTTTCATTCATTATCTGCTCCTCACCCTCTCACCATATATATATGGGTGGTGATCCGTACACCACTATTTTTTAGCCGTACACCACCAAACATATATATTTTACATATTAGTACAATACAACACCTTAAAGCATGTTTGGTGGTGTACGGGTAAAAATTGGTGGTGTGTGGATCATCACCCTATATATATATATATATATGTGTGTGTGTGTTTTTGTTTTATACAAAAATTTTCTTACAGTTTAACCCGAAAAAGTATAGTATGTAAGTTTTGATCAACAAAAACTTAATATGCAAATGAAATTAACCAAATTTGAGTAAATGATACCGAGTGGAAAGATGTGTTGTCTCTTTATACTTTTGTACGCGTATTTTAAACCGTTGATGAGGGTCAACACATCTTTCCGTTATACAAGTGACCAGTTAATGTAGAACACATACTATACACATTATACAAGTTACCAATGAAGCATGTCCTACACATGTGAATATGCGAAGACCAGGGGTTCAAAATGGGTCTTGTGGAGGTATTTCACCGGCGCCTAAGTCTCATACGGGGTGGGATTGTGGGTACTAATACGGTATCGGGGACATGGGTTCCTCCTTAACCCTTTTTTTCCCACATTATACAAGTGACCAGTCATATATGTAATGACTTATAAAAATCTGCTGACATTACCGTTACTTGAATACAATTCCTGATCTCTATCATCTCATTATTATATGTTGCTGATGTGGCTTTTATTATGTATATATAATCTCATTAAAATATGTTGCTGATGTAGCTTTTAAATTAGGAGGTGATCCGTATACTATTTTTTTAGCTGTACACTATCAAACATGCTTTACATTATTGTACAGTATTAGGAGGTGATCTGTATACTATCTTTTTTAGCTGTACACTATCAAACATGTTTTACGTTATTGTACAGTACAACACCCTAAAACATATTTGATGATCTACAGCTAAAAAAAGATGGTGTACGGATCATCTCCCTTTAAATTTATTTTGCGTTAGCAATATTCAGGCTAGCACCTTAATTTGTTTCACCCGAAGATAAATTCCTTTTCATGTACATGAAATTAATGGTTGAAAAAAGAAGACCAAAGATGGACTGCTGGAAATTTACTGCACCAATGGTTATATACATAACTTACTAGTAGGAGAAATGTTTATTACACATAAAGGAGCATAATTTTGCTCTAAAGTGACATATTTGTAAACAGGAAAGTGCATAAAGTCAACAGAAAGACAGTTAAAAACTGACTTTTGACAGTTATAAAATGTCCAAATAACCTTATTAACTATTAAACAATGAAATAGTATTACTAATTGATTAAAAACACTACAAGATCTCCTATTTATACTGAGCATATATAACTTGTAGATTAAACAATACTAACAAACCTTAAAGGACCCTAACTTATTTAGATATTTGGGTTGGGTCATACTAATTAACATAACCCTAATTTATTATCCAACTACAAAGGTATCGACACAATGCGACGACTTTTAATCTTATAGGGAGAACATCCGACGACATGTTTAGCAGGTTGTTAAAATGAATAATTTTTCACATTTTTATGACCTTTTTTTCCCCATAATCCTAGTATTGTATTTGTTTCTATATTTATAAGGTTTAAATTCTATTCTAAATTTTTCCAAGATCAATGTAAAATAAAATCACCCTTTAGCATGGTTAAAAAAAAATGAAAAGTATATTGTCCCATATTAGTTTCAAGACATTTTGTAACATCCAGCTTGTAAGTGCAACCTAGAGGGCTTTTTGGGTTTTTTTTTTTAGGGGGGGAGGGTTGAATATGTTGTATCCGATTTTTATTAAAATATTTTTGATTAATATTCAATTTTAAGTCACTAGTTATAAAACTTGTTTTACTAGAACAACAAAGGTTTTAACATTTGTAGTAACAAACAACCAATATAATCCTTGTGGAGCAAATGTAATAACAACATAATGAAATGTAATAAAGAAATATAGGTAAGAAGATTATCACCACATGAACACCACGATATATAATGGTTGGGGCCGGATGTTAACTAATCCGCCTTAATCCACTCCCCGATTTACAATCGAGATTTTGTAGCAATTGAGGTTGTAGTATACCGGTAGATTCTTGGGTAACAATTGAGGTTGTAGTAGAACAAAAATTAAACAAAACTAACATAATTACACAGCTTTGAAGACATTCAGGAACTAAGTGCTACTTGAAGATTGAAGAGCTCTGAGATCAGCACAGACTGAGTAAGAGACAGCTCAAGCTTAGTCAGCTTGAAAAAATGAAGTCAAAACCCCAAACTGAGTGAAGATCGGCCCTGATGCGGGGCCAGGTAGACCCATTTTTTTAGCCCAGATAAACAAATTTTTTTTTTAAAGTAAAGAAAAAGAAGCCCTCAAGAAGTAAAAAAAATAAATAATCAAAAAGACTTGATGCTTTTTGAGTTTTTTCTTTCTCTTCAGAACTTTTAGTCAAGAGTCAAGACTAAAGAAGCTTTTGTTTGGGTTTGGTACTGATCAACACATGTCCTTCACTCCATTTAAAGCACTTCAAACAGTTTTATAAACCAACAAACTAACGAACTAGATCAACCTTAAGATTTAGCGAGTTGAATTTTCAAGATTTATCTAGTTTGCAAGATGAGATAACTAAAACTTTTTTTGAGATCAATCAAATTGCATTCAATTATAACCAAGTTTCATGCAGAATCAATTAAGAAACAGTTAAATAAAAAGGATAAATCGGAGAGAACCCTTTGATCTCCGATACTGTATTGGTACCAATATGCACAGACCACACAACAGATATTCTTGTAAAACACATTCACTCAATACCTTACACTTGAGCAAATACCAAAATATTTCTCAATCATGTTTGCAAGCGTGATAGAACATGCACCACTTAAGGACATCACATGGTCGGGCCCAGACTTTATAGGTGGTGGCTGGCCACTTAAGCTAACTCAAGTGGTTTCAATTAAGAAACTGTTGTACAACTAAAGAACATTAACTTATCAAGCACAACTAGCGAATGGAACTTGTGAATTAATTGCGAGTTGAAAAACTTTTATGACAATTCAAATCAAAAACTCATGTAATCACTAGCAAAATATTCTAATTTCTTTCAGAACAACTTGCAAACTGACAATACTTCAATTAATTTACAAATCAAAGTAGCGAGCTAACTAGCGAGTTCATACAAGTTCATGCAAAATCAAACATATCTCTCATTTTGATAAGGTAAAAGGAATGAATCAATTGCCAATGGGTCGGTGACTCATTGGTTAAGTCTTTGACCTTAGAGTTTCCCACCAGGTCCAGTCCCTACTAATTGCAAATGGTTTCACTTGGACATTTAACTATCACATATAGTATATATGTTAAATAAACCACTAAAAATAGTTCTAACAGTTTGGTTCTAAATCTTCAACTTAAAGTATTGATGAACTCTATTTTGAATTTACATTGGAACAATGTGATAATACGAAACTTATATAGATCAAAGTTCTTGGAGATGCTATATTATTCCGTATATTGATATAATCCATTGAGATATAAAAATCAACCTAATGGAAGCCCCGGATAATTTTATGAAAACTGACAAGAACAAAAAAATATATAAATGATGTATTTATATTCAATTTAATGGATATATATAAAGGGTAGGTTTCAAAATACAGTATAACGAAGGGTAGAACTTTGGATCCATCTAGACCATCCATAAATACACCCTTGGTCTTAAACGAGGAATTCCTAGTAAGCGCGAGTCATCAGCTCGCGTTGACTACGTCCCTGCCCTTTGTACACAC
>JAOXNX010000026.1:6956661-6974911 GCA_028566075.1 Solidago caesia | reverse complement strand
GATGGGTCGGACATCAGTTCGATTCTCATGGCACACCGTTGATGTGCGGCCTCGATGGCCTTTTGGGTCTTCTTGGTTGTTGCTTTGACGTAACAAAACCCCGACACGGGATGTGCCAAGGAAATTTAAATTGAAGAATTGCCTATTTCATGATGTCCTGTTTGTGGTGTGCTCATGGGGCGTGGCTTTTTTGCAATCATAAACGACTCTCAGCAATGGATATCTCGACTCACACATCAATAACGAACGTAGCAAAATGCGATACTCGGTGGAAATTGCAGAATCCCGTGAACCATCGAGTTTTTGAACGCAAGTTGCGCCCGAAGCCATTCGGTTGAGGGCATGTCTACCTGTAAGAAAATAAGGTTGGCCCAAGCATGGAGGAACGAGACTGTAATTTGGGCAACGAGACTCCGTTTTTTTGTAGAGGCCCAAGATTTTATGAGAAAAGGGGCTTCGTCAATATAACTGTAACTTGGGCAACGAGACTCCGTTTTGGGCGTGCGACCAGTCAAAACGAAACTTGAAATAAGGAGAACGTCATGGTAAGGTCCAAAAACGTTGTATTTTATGAGTTATTTGCATTTTTATGAGTTTTTTTTTCCAGTTTATTGGACTTTGTTTGTGCGCTAGTTTTCAGCCCATTCGAAATTCTAGGTCTATTTTAAGATCCTGTTGTGATGCGGGAGTGGGAACATTCAGTTTTTGATTTTATGAAATTTCATTTTTTTTCCCAAATCACAAAATCATTGAAAAATCACCTTGATTATCGGTATTCATTGAATCAACGATAATTAGAATAATTGATTCTCACATTTGTGAGAATCAACAGGTTCAATTTGTCATTATCTCGTTTTTCCAGAAAATATATATAAAAAGCTAAGATTCATATATATTAATGAAGTCCCTATCAAGTAACAAAATGTATGGTACCTAAATGTAATAAGAAAAAGGTAGTGAACCATTACATAACCCAATTTCATAGTTGGAAAATCCCAATCGGGCCAATCCTATATTAGACTAAATGCAACTATGTCTAATTCTGTGAACATCATATATGGGATTTTAAGGTGACGGTGGTTTGTTGCTTTGAAGTGGATCACCCTCAGTGTCCATATCATTAAGTTCGGGCCACTCATGAATGTTGACTACATTTGCAGCTGCAGTCGGGTTCCATGATCCATGCTGCTGGGAGCTGCTGCTGTTGAGTCCCATGTTTTGACTTGTCCATAAGGTCGGTGGTGGTTGGAACTGTGGTTGCTGAAGAAAAGAGTAACCAAAATTGTTAAACCCATCTAATGGAGAATGATGAGGTAGCATTGGAGTTAATGGAGCTGCACCACTTAACCCTGCATTGACCGCACCAAATGCAAAGTTCAAACCACCTAATCCACCTCCTGGGCTATAATTTAGAGTTGGTTGGTTACAAACACCGCCAACGTTAAATGATTGCATACTTTCTGTCACTGGTGGCCTAAATGTATCACAACCAACATTTGATCTGCCACCAACACCTGCAGCATTATGAGATGATAAACCCATGCTCCATGCTGCTGGAAGTCCTGAGGGTGGTGGCTTAGAGATATGTGCAGAAGAGGATGAAGGGTTAACCCTGCCTCGCTTTCTAGCGCTAGAAATGTTCCTAACCACTCCACCATGGGTCCAGTAACGGCGACATTGCTTGCAGATATAACGTGGTTGTGACGCGCTATAGTTGTTATAGTAACAAAACTTGGTGTTACCAGAGGAACACCTAGGACAACTTGGAGGAGGAAATGGAGGCGGACCACGGGGATAACTCAGCTGCTGCTGAGGCCGCTTTCCAGCTTCCTTTTCCCTCATTTTACTTGCTATTATCTTGGTCTTTTTTTTTTGTGTGTGTTTTTGGAGTTCACTTTAGATCTATTTATATGAGGTTCTGGGTTTGACCATGTTAATATCTGGTTCTAGAACGTGTGTAAAAACAATCCAGGTTCCTCCTTTGTTTTCAAAATTTTCAATAAATTCTGTTGAACCTTGCATCATCACTTAGTTTGTTGCAAGAAAGATTTTCTTTGTGGAATGTTGACTCATACAGAAGCAAGTCAATGAGATAGAGAATGAGAAATAAATGAAGGATTTAATTATATATCTTTTTGAACGAGAAATTTGAACTCAGTGGCATTATCTTTTCATATACCCATTTTTAACTCCAGAGAAAACATGGTAATTTCCGGGAAAAACCTTTGTCTCCGGAAAGCAATTTGCTCTCACCCGAATTTGAACCCAAGACCTCAAAGTCCCTTTCAAATGTCGTTGGTTAACATTTTCACCAAAATTATAAGCTATTATAAGCAGTCAAATTCACTTTAAGAAAAAAACTAGTTAAATCATATTAAAATTACTTAGGTTGATATATAGTATATATATAGTGGACTATTCAATTGGAAAGACTAAATTAATTCAATGTTTTTCCAAAAACAAAATCTTAAAATCGATATAATTATAAAGGATTCGACTATAGAATCGTGTAATACACGTGTAACATCTTAACATTAATAAAAGACCATTGAATCAAAACTTAATTAATCAATGAGAAACTTAATTCATTTGACCAAGCTTAGTTTAACAACGTGTATTTTTGGGCATCTAGTACTTTGCTAGAGGCCGTTGTTTCATTTACTTAATATATTGTCGTTCAAAAAAAAAAACTAAATTTTTATATTTAAAAAGTCCGTACAATTTATTAAATTTAACTTAAACTTAATTTACTTAAAAGTGGACTTTCCGATCTAAAAATCTCTACAGCTTATTTAATCGTATAGAATTTTTAGATTGGAAAATCCAATTTTAAGTAGATTGAGCTTAAATATCTATATATAAGTTAAAATAAGATTGAATATTTTATGTACACAAACATTTTTTATATAACTCTTAAATATCGTTTTTAATTGAGAGTTGATCGAAATTTTAAATTTAAAAGGTATACATGTATTTTTAAAATATCACTACGTATAAAAAACAATTAAAATCTTTTAATGTCGTTATTTAAACATGTACTAAAATCTAGTAGTTTGTTAAAGTACAGTAATAAATGACTAATTACTATAACTAAATTCTATTTACTTAATAAAAATAACAATAATATAATAAAGTACATATATAGTTGAGCAACAATACAATAAACGATTTATATTATGGGTTAAAGTTTATTGAATTGTCTTATCCTTTGATATGTTTTATGAACACTTTTTTTAATTAAGGTTATAAATTATATATTTTTATAGATATTATATGAAAATAATTTATTTCTTTAGCAAAATTATTAGGATTTTATACATTAAATTGCATTTAAACTTTATATTATTTCATTCAGTTTCACACATCAACAACCATCATTTTATCTTATATTATCTCTATACGCTAGTATTTAGATCCATGTGGATATAAAAAAAAAAAAATATGAATCGTTAATTTCGTAACACATGAGATTTTTATATTCATATTCATAATTTTTATTTTATTAGAGATATATTGTGTTTGTTTCATATATATTGAATACTTGTATTTGATAAATATTAATTCATTTTATGTTTAATTACATAATTATGTTGATAAATGTAAACAGGGAATGAGGTTTTCTTGTTTAGGTTACTGAGAGAAGGAAAGAGTCTTTTGACTTCGATGTACGCAGTCTAACCGATGTAGTCCTACATTTTATAATCAAACCAGTTTTCAACTTATCCGCCACCATTCTATACTCTACAACATTATGCCCAATTTCAACAACAATTGTTTCAACAACAAGCTCAATAACAAAATCCACAATCCGACCTCGAACCCAACTATCAACCCAAGTTAGATAGCGTTTGCTCGACCCATGATGATGAAGAGGGAACCAATGACCAGAAAAGTAAGGGGAAAAGGATCATGAAAAAGTAGACCGATGAAGAAGCGGTGATTTTGGCGCGATGTCAGATTTGAGCTTCTAAAACCCGCGTCACCAGAAGAAGTCAATCGAATGCATGTTTGTGGAATACAATTCTTTGCACATTCAATGGGTTAGTTGACGAAAAACGTACCAAAAGTCAACTAACTAGAAAATGGAACTAGATACGTACTATCAATACAAAATTCGGGGAAATCATCAGAAAGTATACGGATAACACGTGACAAACTGGTGCCAATGACATATCCACTTACGACGCACCCCATGCTCACTTCAAAAAAGAAACAGGAAAGACCTTATTCTACGAGCCGTGTTATCATGAACTCAAAGGTTTCACGAAGTTTTAGACTGAGCTTGGTGTCATGGGCTTGAGATGGTTATTCCGTGAACAACAAGAACAAACAAGGTTACCGTGTACTCTAGGTGTTCCCAACAACCTATAAACATATAAATATCGTCATTTGGGTCCAAATAAACATCTCAAAGGTCCCTAAACCCAATGGTAACTTAACCCCCATGAATATAGGTCAAAAGAGCATGAAAACATGGCCAAACGACCACCAGAGCAAAATTTGCGTCGCAAGTTACAAACTTGCGTCGCAATTCAGCGTCAGAAAAGACCAGGGAGTTGGCTAGACTCATATTTGCGCTGCAAATATGGGGGTTGTGCCGCAATTCCCACCCGACCTGCACACAACTCTTTGTTTTGTCTCTAAACTTAATCCAATTGATAACCAAACGACCCCAAACACCATAAACGACTTTTGCACAATAAAATACACTATTCAAAGACACAATTGATGGCTTGACACCATCAATTGATCCATGGATGATTAACCAACAACAACAATCCATTTTATTAATCGAAAACCCTCAAAATCGTTAATTGAATCAATGGAACCTGTACGAACCCTCAAGACCAGAAATGAATCAATAAAATAGATCGGATTGAACACAATTGAGAGGGGAATACAATATATACCTGCAAGGAACAATCTCACACCAAAATCGCACTCAAATCACCCCCGGATCATCTCCAATTGCTCAAGAACACAAAGGGGTGGCTAAGGCTACAAAGGGTGGTTAAGGTTTTGTTTAGAACTAAATAATGACATGAAATGAGACCCTAAGGGTCTCCTAATCTGCTGTACACACAAGGGAAATGACCTCCTTGCCCTCAATTAATCACCCTACTATCACCATAACTTCTTTTAACGATATAATACACTAACGGGAACACGACACGGGTTTTTTTTACTTAAATGACACTTTAATCTACTTAATTACCACGTAATAAAACACATAAAACACAATAATTATTCTCACAATAATAATCTATTAATTATAACACTACTTAATGGAAGACCGACATTGACTAACGGTCAAAGTTAACGAAATGGATAAAAAGGTGGATTTGTTGTTGTTGTCGTCGTCGTCGTCGTTGTTGCTGCTGTTGTTGTTGTTGTTGTTGTTGTTGTTGTAGTTGTTGTTGAATCCAATCGCGTTGAAGTTATTGCCAGTTTTGTGGATCGTTGATTGTGGTGGATAGGGTCGAAAACAGATTTGAGTATAAAACGATTGTGAATTTGGATTCACGGCGATTGGGGGTGGAGGCCCCATATTGAATGGTGTCAAATAGTTGCTCGTTTGACCTTGCGGATTGGATGAAGAGAATGTCGGTGACGTTATGTCGAGTAGACTTTGAAACATATCGCCACCCGGAGATCGAGATGGGTTGTTTTGGTTGTTTCGGCTCAACATGTTAGTGTTTGTTATAGTCGTGAATGGTGATAGTTTTCAATGCTTTGAGATGGTAGTATGAAATAGTTATTTGAAATGGTTTGGTATGAAATTGTTGTAGTTTTAGTTGTTTATATAAAGTAAAAAGTTGGAAAAAAAAAAAAAAGTTAAATGGCTATGAAGCTGGAAAACTTTGAAAGTTAAATTTATTTTTTTTCCACTCGACCATTACACCCTTTTTGGCCCCACACCTCTGCGTTGGGCTCGTTGTGTAGAAGAATACCCCCCACCATAAGGCGGCCAAGACGTGGTGCTGCCACCCACGTCGTGCCACCACAAGGTGAGGACGCACCCACGACGTGTGGATGGGAAAGGCCTAACTTCTATATGCATATTGTGACTTTCCCTCTCTAACCTCCATTATTAAACCTTGCTAGAATTCAATCTCAACATATTCCTCACCATACTCACTTCTTCTTAAATCTTTGGTTCTCTTTATTGTTTATTTGAATCTTCAACCACGCTCAACGGTTTTTAAGCCCATTCTCAGCACTTGTTTGCATAATCGTTGTATCACTATGTGCACGTTCATTAGACCTAAAGGTTGAAGTTTTTGCTAACATAAATATTTGAGGACCAATGCTTGCACTTGGACAACTACTGAATGGGTAAGTTGAGACTCTTAACATTTGTTGAAAGTAATGTGTATAAAAAGAGCTCGGCCTTGCCCAACTTTCGGTAGATGAAGACAAGGCATCAGCCCTAGCTCGCTTTCTGCTGGATTCACCTGATGCAATGTCCTGAAGGCTTCACGATGGGTCCAAAAGTGACGACAATTCTTACAAAAAAAAGGTGGCTGTGACAAACTATGGTCATTATAGTAACAAAACGTTGTGCGACCACAGGAACATCAAGGGCAGGTTGGAAATGAAGATGACCCATGATTTTGTTCCTCATCGGATTCCTGGGGTCGCTTTCCGGCTTGCTTAGTACCCAACTCACCTGCCATATCATAATACAACTCTTTCTCTCCTTTCTCCCCTGATATATTTTTCTCTCTTTGTGTGCTTTTCTTTGACTATATAGCTTTGATTGGATTCTTATAACTCACATGGAATTAGTTTATTTTTTTTTATTGAGGTTCATGAATGCACCTACAGAAATGGAAGACAATTTATGCATAAACAATGATTTTGGTTCGGGGTAGTCCGAAAAAATTATTAAACACGAACACGTGACAAAATAATATTTTAGGTCGGCCAAAATTTACCAATACGAGCAAAATAAGGCTAGAATAAATTACCGTTAGTTTTTTTAGGGTGGGTCATGGCCAACCGTAACCCACCACATGGCTCCGCACATGTGCATAAAGATCGAGAACCCTGTAATTTTTGTAATGTATATTCCAAAAACTTTAAATTATCAACATTAATTAATTATTTGACTAATTACTGAAGGTTTAAATTACATTTGTTTATTTAAGACAAAGTTGATCAAATTTATTTACAAACTTAATGTTCAAAAATGAAGCCAAACTTATCAAATTAGTTTATTTCAAGAATGTTTTATTGTAATTACAACAATAATGTAAATTGGAAAAAATGATGGTTAATAGTAATAGTATAGGAAGAATCTTAAATCATCATCAATGTATGGCATATTTACCAAGCTTAGCCTCACCTCGACTACGAGGTCGTGAATGTGAGGGAGTGTTCGATAAAAAGATGTACTCGAACTTGTCTCGGTTATGTCAAACTGGGTGCTCGAGCTTGACTCGCGTATTTATTAAAAAGTCATTTTCGATAACCAAACTTACTCTAAATTTATGCAGAAATCCAAATCAATAACAAAATATAAAATAGAATTCAGAAGTTTTTAAAAGTCTTGCTATAATAAAATCCAACAATATATATATATATATATATATATATATATATATATATATGATAACCATTATCCCAGATTACATATTTATTTAGTATATTATAAAGGAAAATGATAAATTACAGATATGTTGTAAAGTTTAATTTTAGAGATAAGTTTATAACAAATCTTTACATAATTAATATCACTTAAATGTCAAAAATATTTAACAAATTCAAATAAAAACTATATATTTAACATACAACATAATTTATTTTTGTATACGTATACTTTTATAAGGCACCCCAGAAACTGCCACTTTCACGATTACAAGGCTAGTATACACATTTTGAGCTTCGATTTTAAGCTAGATCCGAAAATTGCTTAAAGCTCGACTCGTTAGTCAAAACCCAAGGTTAATCTGTGTGGGAGAAGGGTGGACAGTTGGAGGATCAAAAGTCAGTGAAGACGTCAATAGAGAGTGAAAATAGGGGGAAAAGCACGTACAGGAGGAGGTCAACTTTATTCCAACCATCATAACTGTTAGAAACATGCACCAAAAATCTTAAATTGCCTTCCAAGTAATGTTAAACTTGCAACTATAATGTCCAGGCCAATGGCGGATCTTGAAGAAAGTTACTAGGCAAACATGAAATGATGAAAACAGAACCACTTGGTAAATATGCAATTTGATGGAATCAATGCAATCTCGTATAACAAAATGGTTTCACTCACCTGCATTGACAGATTAGAGAGCTTGTATCTTTTTGAAAGCAATCATAAATATTTCTATAAAAATCATGTATATAAATTACAAATCACATAATCAGGAATCAAATAACTTTGGTATCAAGAGAGTACAACAAAACTAAAAGGTTTAAGTTCCAAAATTTTCTATTTACGTTGAATTTCTCAAACTGATAACACCAAAAGACCGAAAGGTTTTTAAAAAGTAGTTATGATGAGCCAAATTTTGTAATCTTTATTCGGTCTTTTCACTTGTTTTCACTGCTTGGTTGGGTGATAAGCCTATCTCCTGCATTTGATCCTCCACTGAAACCAAGCCAGTCTGTGCAAGGAAGCTGTAAAAAGGATAACAAAAAAAAGAAGACCGTTACATACTTTTCTCGTTTAACTTGCCAAAGATGTTACTTGGGACCAAGTATGGAAACTCAGTCAAAGAATTTAATCCCCTAAATGCTATATCAAAACGAGAACATGATACTTGTATACGAATTGAATTTGCATCAAGATGATTTAATAATCCTTTGGACTTTACATCTCGACAATTATCCCAGGATTATATTATATATAAAGACATAACTGATTCATTAAAAAACAAATGCAGCCAAATTCTTATTTAGATATTCCCAAAGAAATACAATATGTCCTTTTTTTTGGCAAATTTGAACCTAAAGACAAATCTTCGACCATTATAAATCATTACTAAAAATCAATGATATTGATTTTGAGGCCATAATAACATTACTGAGAGACATTTCAATGAAACCTTGCAGTTGTTTTAGGATAGAAAGATTAAGAAATATTATCTCATCGACTTGGGTGTTTTACTTCCAAAGCACCATTGGTGTCGTAGGGATTACTGATTATGACCGCTGAGGTTAACATGTATACAAGCTAACATGTACAAAGTTTAACAAGTTGAGGTACAGGCATGCATCCCAACCAGGCTCTAATACCCTGTTATGAGTCTTACACTAACCAAGTGGCCTTTGGCCCAATGGTTTTAAATCTCTATAGAGATATCCATATACCATTCTGTCGACTATTTCAAAGAAAACCATTGTCCATGTGAATAGACTAACAACCAATTTGAAGCAAAAGAAGTCACCATTGGATCAAATAAAATATGAATTTTTAGGTAACTACTGTTGGATTTCTACTTCAAACATATTCAGCAGATTCGACTTAAAATTAGATCAAACAATCAAGGGAACATAACATACAGCCTTCCATATAGTTCTAGTGCAGGTGAAATAGATATACTGAATATACATAAATCACACAACATCATGTTAAGTCATGAAAAATGCATATGCGGTATGCATGTAAAATTGTAATTATTGCTTGTATGATTACTTGTCAAGTACAACCAACCTCTAAAGTGGTTTCAACTCCATCAGTAAGACAGTTTGTTGAATATTTCAAATGAAAACCATGTAACTAGACAAACAACCAATTCGAAGCAAAAGAAGTCACCATTGGATCAAAAATGAAATACGAAGTTTTACATAACCATTGTTGGACTTTGTTTTGGAAAGACAAAAAAATACACACCTACAACCACCAAATATTCAATTGTCACAAATGAGACTTGAACCCACAACCTTCAAGTTGATGAGTCACCCCAATACCGCTAGGCCAAAAGCCCTTTGGTACCAATATTGGACTTCTAATTATTCTCCAGTGTCGACTTATATTTAATCAAACACTCAAGAGGACGTATGACCATCCATATTGTACAGGTGAAATAGATGTACTTAAGATGCTTTTAATGTGGGGAGAATAAAGGCAAAGACTCATGATAAGTCACGATAAACGCATATGGTGTACTTATGTAAACTTGTAATGATTACTTGTCAAGTTCAGACAGAAAAACGCAACGTGTTGGAAATAGTCTTGTGCAGTTATACACATACTCCGTCACATTGGCATTGATCTACATTTTTTTTATATCAAGACGGAAAAAATCCCATATAGTAAAGCTAATGTAATTTCATTGATCAATAACAAGTAACTACACATTCACATCCTACAATACCCATCCTCGGGTGGCCTATTACTCTTGCTGTTAAATAGTAAAACCGATCAAAGGTTTCTAACTTTCAAAAACATATCAGAACCTTAAACTCAAATACCCAAAAATGAAAAAATCAACTAGCTCACTCATTCCTTCCTAATCGTAGAAAATGCGATCATTAACTTGTTAAAATTACATATCTATAGATCACTACAAGCATATTCTCATATAAATCAATCAAAACCCATATCAGATTGACCAATTTCTATAGATTCACCAAACATAATGAAAATTTTAAGAAATTAATTACAGTACCTGCTAAGAAGGAAGAACAGAGTCCCAGTGATCAAAACAAGAAAAGTGACATGAATAACCAAAGTTGAGTCACTGGATGAGAAAGCCAAGCCCAACATAACACAAAGACAAACACCCAACATAACAAATGCTCCTTTTAATGCATTCCATGTTGGACCCTGATATCAAATCAACAAAAAGATTAATAATTTGTTGATAAAAATGAAAACTTTTCAAGAAATTGTACGGACATTAACACCAGGGGCCAATGCCCCAAGAAACACTGCTGTTGCTGATGAAACATCTTCTTTTTTGGGAGTTTGTTTTGTCTCCATTTATGGGGTTTGGAAGTTGGGGTTTTTGGTTGTAAGTATAATTGGAAGTTGGGTTTGGAAGTTGTGATTTTGTAAAGATATATGGAGAGAATTGTAGAGGAGTTTGGTTTGGAATGATGGGAGAAATTGATTTGGTTTGGAGGTCAATGATGTTGGTGATTTTGACCGCAAAAATGATATTTGTATCTACTAATAGTAATTAGGTTTGGTTGTAGACAATGATGTCAGTTCTATTTGGTTGTTAACCAGGTTTCACACAACAGGAGGGTTCGATTCCCGTTAATTTTTACACGGTTAAGACAACCGACTATACTGGTTTAAGTAGATTTTCATCTTGGTTGGTGATAGGGTGTTGTTATTCGAAAGTTACCTTCCTAAAAAAATTAGGTTTGGTTGTAGGTTTTTGTCCCTAAATTAATAATTTAAAACCTTAGTTTGTAAACACAAGATGAATCTAATAAGATACCTTAAATTGAACAATTACAATCAATACATAAGCATTTGTTACCCGCAATTAGAGGTATACTTATTTACATCTCATCTCTCTCATGTCTCGTTTCGTTGTCCTTGGTGTTAACAATTAACATGTATAGTACCTTAGAAAAATAAACGCTTAAGAGTAACTTTTTATTACATTCGTGCTTACACACATAGATAAAACCATTCGAACTAGACTTGATCCTATTTTCTGAGAAATGCTTCATCCTGTTCCTGTGAATAATCTTTTGTCATCAGTTGGTTGTAATATATTATAATGTGACTTTTGTTACAACATACTAAACTCAACAAAACCACCAGGACTCCTGGACCTCCAATCATATTGTCCTGTCGAGGCTGGCTTTGTGTGAGCTCGATGATCTTAAGCGTTCTCAGGTTAATGTCACGGACTTGTTTTTTTTAAACAAAACCACTCTATTAAATTCAGATGTTTACTGTACAAATCTTTGATGCAAGCCTGAAACGAAGAAGATAGATATACAACACATATAAAATGTATACTTTCATATAGTATGCATAAACTTGTTCATCTTCTAAACTGAATTCAATTCCCCATATATGGATGACCTTTAAATGGAGATTCACTTTGCAACTGCCATTCCCTCTCTTTCAAATGCTGCAAATGTGGGGGTTGCTCTGCTCTTAGCTCAGCACCACTGCCAATGTTCGGTCTTTGGTACCCAAACAAAAGCTTTTCTCTCTGATTTGGGTTCTCAAAATACACCATTCTGTTCGTAAGCAAAGGGTTTCCCCACTTATCAACAAGATCAAACCTTGGAATACCATCATATCCATGAAAGTTTCCAAGATTTCCTGGAAAATTATTTCCCAAATTGGGCATACGGTTGCTGGAATTGGGAGGGTCAAGACTGAGGTTGTTATTATACCGGTAAAGCCATTCAGAAGAACTTAATCCAAACACTGGGGGACGGAATGCATCAACAAAGCCAGGAACTCCAGAACTATAACCTAATGGTTCTTGTGGTGTAGAAAGATTTGGCAATCTGCTCACAGGCGGTGCACCAAGTATTCCATGTTCCTCTTTAGCCGAATTTCCTCTGAGCCAAACAGGATCTTCAGGTAACATTGGAGCTGAAGGAGTAGGAGCAACATATGGTGCATCGGCTATGGACATATTAGCTAAAGATGATGTCGGGAATTCTGAAATAGGAGCTAAACTTTGTTTATTTGAATTCCTTACTTCTCTTTCTCTTTCAAGATTTAAACTTTCTCTGTTAAGGACCCAGCCACTAAGGGAAGGCTGTCCATGTGGCCCGTTTGACCCGTTTTGTGCCGCATATAGGGAAGAAGAACGACGTAGACCTTCTTCAGAAGTTTCTGTTGGGTCACCCAGTTCATCGTTTGAAGTCTGAATTGGTTCTGAGTTGTATCTAGTGAGAGGATTGAAGAGAATCACCTCCTCCTCTTCTGCAACATCTGGTTCTTCCACAACCTCTTTCTCCTTTTTCTTTACAAACTTCATTGTGGATTGATCATAAATTATTGGACTGTGTGAAGAGCCCTTCAATCTATCAGCTATTATTATGGAAGCCTGAAAAATACGAGTAATACGAATATAGTTTCCACATTCGAAATTTTTTCTATACTCGGAATGAGTATAAAAATCTAATGAGTCATTAGACCGAGACACTAGTTCAAACCCCCTTAGCTCATGGTCTTCCCACAATGGGGTAGGGTTCACAGCATTAACCACCTTGTGTTCCTTGATATCAAATCCACTCAAAAGATCAACCAAAGCACCAAAGAAATATGACTGAGCATTAGATACTTTCTCATCTTTACCATAAGTTTCTGCATATTCAAGCTTACCAACATACCACTCCACAAACACGAGCACAGCAGGCAACAATGAGCAGAAATTTTCTTGATTATTGCTGGAGAGACACCGCTGAATAAGATGGCCCAAGAAAGAAAATATGCAAGTCCACGCCCATGTGATACTAGTGGAAACCTTTTCATCTTTCTCCCCTTGTGGGTCCTTTAGTTGTGGGGTTTTCAGCAGATTGTGAACTACAAAGATAAGGATTGTGATGGCTTGAATGGCTCGATATGGTCCTTTCCTTGATGAATCTAATGCTTCATATGGTTCTAATGCGGAATTCAGTTCTGCGTCATTTAATGCCAATAGGGCTTCTAACTCTTTCATCATGGATGCAAAAGTGTATGGTAAGTCTTCAAAGCTGCATAGCAATTAAGAAGTTTATAATAACTCAAGAGTCCCTGGGACTATCTGTAATGGTGCCTAATAATGGGTGGGTTGGGTAACTTCTCAAAACATGATTATGTCAAAATAGGTGATGTTTGGACCGTCAACCCTGTTTTAGTATATTGGTAGATATGTGATATATATGTCCAAAATTCTATAATTTGTAAAGTGTGCCAAATTATGGTTTCAATAATTATATTATTCTAAGAATAACTTTAGGAGGTTTTATATATTAAAAATAACATTTAGGGACTTCGACCCATTTACTTTTAAGCTACCTTTTATATTCATTCTGCCCATTTGACCCATTAAAAAAAGAAAACCGAATCGATCCATTATTCAAGAACTTTGTACTTGGAAGTTTTATTATTATATATTGATGGCTGGCAATGAACGGTTATCGGTGATTTTTATTTTTAAACCTAATATGCAAAAAAAGAACAAATGTAAACATTTATATAGATAAAGCTATGCAAGAAAAGGTTATGTACCTAGGTTTAACCAGAAAGAAACTTGTCATCCTCACAAAAAGAGGCCATAGATCGGTTTTTGCAGGAGTGACAAGTTCATTAGCTCTTAATTTGTTGACATTTGTGGAATCCATGCTTGAGTGTGACTTAATCTGCGAGGACAGCCTTTTGAGTGGCTTCGAGAAATCAATATGGGCATCGATGGAAAGTGATTGCAATTGGGTTGTTTTGTTCTGCAAATAAGGTAAACTACAAAGAATAAATGCATAATAGAAGTGACCATATTTGACCCAATTCCTTATCAATGGGTCAATTTGGACTGTATATTATCTAAAATGGATCAACTAATAAAAATTAGTTATAATTTAATGCATTAGCCATTTTTAAAATACTGGACAAAAATTTGTGTGGCTCAACCCATTTTCACCCATTACCCAACCTGATCCACCCACCCATTTTACCACCTCATATGAAAACTACTAATTTTTACCTTCTCAAACAGTAACATGATGTTGTCTCTTGCATCTGGAAAAGGCTCTTTGACAGCCAAACTTCTTATACAATGGTATAATGCAAGGAAATCGTCACCAATATATGTGGCCAATAGTGCTAACTGCAAAATAGCTCAGAAAATTACAGTTTACATTGTGCATACAATGTTTATACAAACCACAACATATTTAAAAAAAATTAAAATAAACTCAATATCACAAATACCTGATTTTGAGGGTTTCCACTATGGGGCCAAACTGATGTTGCTTCTAAGTAGTATGTAGCCGCAACATCCCATTTTTGAAGATCGGGTTTCTTGCAGAGTTCCATATATCTTGAAACATCACCTAAGCAAACCAAAAATCGATGGCACACGTAATGCCATTTTTTCAAGATTTCCGGTTCAACTCCACTCTTTTTAAATAAGAATGTTTCCTCAGAGAAGCCACAAGTTTTTCTGAAATTTGCAATAAGATCCTTGTAAAACTCTGCAACTTCGGAGAGGAACATCTTGAATCCTTCCACATGACCATTAAGGTTGTTTTTGCTTTCTGCATTTGTGGAGACTTTCTTAATTTTCTTTCGGTATTCATCAATATGCTTGTAATGAAGTTTCCACAAAGAGTACTCAATTTCTTGAAGATCAACCATTTGATAATCATTAAGGATGACTTTCTCATAACTAGAGCGGGCCTTACGGTACAAATCTTGAACCTCTTCATGTGATATACCTTTATGTTGAATAGTGGCCCATAATAGTTTTTCAGTATTGACAACCTGAGAAAAAGTAAGCCAGAAGATGGTAAAAAAAATTTGCTTTTACATTGAAAATTATTATTCAAGGAATGATAGGGAATACATTGTCGGAATAGGGATTCACCTCTAGCAGTGAAGTCTGTTTTTCCCTCTGATCTTTTAGAGTGGCAGGCGAATTCCCGTTCATGATTATAGTAGAAATGTTTGAAGATCGACTTTATAGCTTAGGCGCGGATAATTCAGTGCAAGCACCTAACTCTGCAATAAAAACCATATAGTACAAACTTAATAACCAGTTGGTTCAGGAATCATTAGCAGTAACAAGAGTAAATTTTTAGAGCCGGCGGGCATGTAGATGAGTTGTTTGAGGGTGCAGCCCCACATCCTGACAAAATATAAAGGTGTGATGTTCGATCCTTGTGGTCGACATCCCTATATGACCCTGACCGTTTACTTAACTCGATTTACCTCTCACACATTAGGCCTGGGACAGTCTGGTGTGGGCGGCCCAAGGTTAGCCTAATGATAACCATATACATATACATACATACATACATATATATATGTATATACATATATATATATACATATATATATATATATATATATATATTACAACTTTTCTAGTCATAATATGATCATAACTAATGTATGTACTTCATTATTTCGAAAACAATATACAACTAAAAGATTTCATACATCAGTTTCTGCTGTAAGTTCAATAAAGAACATTACCCAACAATGTTTCTGCCCGAAACATATATAGTGACTTGTGTCTAAGCATAATTTCTCAAAACAAACAAGTCTCAAGTACTAGCTAAAATCGAAAACCTACTCAACCAACAGCATACTAATTTGTGTCTGAGCAGAACTACCACAAGGCTTATATTTTGATGATCATATGAAATACTACAATCAACCCCATAGCAACCGAAAAAAAGCCGAAAACTAAACCATAATCATAACATATCAAAAATCATATAAATTTTTATTTTTATTTTTGTTAATCCTACTCTAGTTAAATTATAACAATTCAATAAAGATGACAAACAAAAAACTTATCAGACAAAATTAAAAACCCATGTACAAGAACACTTTAGATGATCAAAAAACACTTCCTTACACTACAGATGTCAAAACAAGACAAAGATAGCAAAAAAAAAACATGTTTTTTTTGTTTTTTTAAGGAAAGCAGAAGAAGCAAGTTACCTTAAGAAGATTATGCAGGGGTTTACAAAATAATAGGAAAATATATTGTATATATTGTGTATATTTGTTGTATATAGAATATGCAAGAAAAATATACAGAGAAAAAGTATTGATTGGGAAGGTCATTAAACAAAAGAAAGAGAAAGAAAAGAAGTGGTTTGTTTCTGCAAACTGTTTAGATGTTATTGGTCTGTCTGTCTAATGAATGAATGAATGAATCTTTGTGTGCTAATGATTTACCCAGAAAAATAGCAATATGTTATATGTTTCATGATCTCAATTGTGAAATGACGATCATGTCCTCACTTTGGTTTCCTTTCATGGTCATTTTATAAGGTGGTTTTTTAAGTATCATATCATAATCGGAAGTGATCGTTACTATTTATTTTGATACTTTTACCACGAGTATATTTTACTGACTTGTATTATGTGTTATATATGTTGTTCATAATGATAGATGTATCAAAAAAAAATAGTATTAATATTATCTCCTTATCATAATAAATAGATGAAAAACTTAACACTTCCTTTTCTAAAGGTGATTTTTATACTATATAAAGTGAACTTATAATTTGTAACCAAAATGTTTCATGTTTGAATCTAAACTATTTGGTATGGCCAAGACAAAAGGTTGGAATCGGTCACAGGGATATACGAGTTAGGTTGCGTATATTTGAGTTAAGTCTCTTTAATTTTGGGTAGATGCAAGACTGTCTACATCTTACCTCCCTCATACTCCGCTTATGCAGGGATTGGGTCATGTTGTTGTTGTTGTATATTTGAGTTAACGTCGCATTCCACGAGTAACCTAAACAGAAAAACTTCATCCGTTTACCAGTAAAATAAACTTTATCGTTTGTGTATGTGTAATAAGGCTTCTGTCATAAACACTAAGAGACTAAGACTCGCTTTCTCCAAGTAATCGGAACAGGAAAACCTCATCTGTTTACTTGTAAAGTGAACTTATAGTTTGCATTTGTGAAACAAGGTGCCTCTTATAAGCAATACGTTGTGAATTACTAATATCATCCATCATTATTTCAAGAAAAATTTAAAGATATTAAGCCATTGAGTTAGTTCATTGCTAAGAACTTTGGAGTTTTTAGTTAATTTATTCTTTACAGATTAAGTTTCAAACAAACACAGGCTGATAACTTATCGTATTAAAACATTTACCCATTAATTCAATTAAGTTCAAACAAACAAGCCTAATAAGGTTTTTGTTAAATTAGTCTATCAAGTGTTACTTGTAACAGACAGATTTTTAAAAAATATAAAAGTTATTATTCATTTAGTTTGTTAATTGATAGTAAAAGTAAGGTAATCCCTCAAATTAAAAGATGAGGAAATCATAGGTGTTGTTAGTTGCATCAAGATCAGGTACAGCTAAGTTAAAAATCAGGGTATATAATAATTATAATTATTATGTATATTTATGGATTGAAAAGTTAAATTGTAATTTTTGTATAAAATTCTTTTTGTAGCATGATTGTTGGATACAATTTTCTTCTTATTTAATTTTTCCTTAAAAGATTTTGGTTTTCTCTTAATAAAAAGAATATTGCGCCATATTTTGTTAGGTCTCATCCTATTCTGATGCCGTCATCACCTCGTCTTGACTGCCACATCAGCTTTCTCTCTCCAAGACACACCCAAGAACTACCCCCTCCCTATCAT
>JAOXNX010000026.1:6915229-6926797 GCA_028566075.1 Solidago caesia | reverse complement strand
CTCAACTTTTTATTTCCACATCATCACCACATATTTATCATTTTTATTTAAACCCAAAATAAAATAAAACTAAAAGGACCCACATGGCCACATGTATAAAAATAAAACTCACATCCTGCAAAGATTCCCGTTCTCAACAGAACGTGCCACCAGAACGCGGCCAGAACGCGGCCCGTGCCATCGGCGTTCTGGCCAGAATTTGAGAACGCGAGCCAGAACGTGATGCGGTGACATTGGTGTTCTGAGAATTTGAGAACGCGCGTGTGAGAACGTGTGAGAATTTGTCCGATGGGAGAGGCCTAAGGCATTGGGGATCAAAGAAAAATCAAGTAAACTCTATGAAGAATTTGAGAAAACAGAGAACGAGGAGTTGACTCCTGATCAAATTCAGAATCTTGAGAACCTAAAGGACGAGTTTAATGACAAATTAGCAACGGCTCCAAACTATGGAATACTGAAGTACAAGCTAGGCTTGTTAAAAGAAATAACCGACGCTAAAAGCCTAAAACCTTTTCTGAAAATTACAAAAAAGCTCTTCCTTTGAAGCCTAAAGTGAACGAGAAGTTCAAAGAGGTTTTGGAAAAACCGAATTTGAAGCAGAAAATCCATGGTCAGAAAGATGAAATTGAAAATTCTGGCGTCAAGAACTTAAAAAGAAACTTATTGAGGTTCGGGAAGAAGTGGAATCTGAATTTGTTAATGCTCTTGAGTCTTCCGGTGCTCATAGCTTCAAAAGTTGGTCTGTCTTAAATTTACCAGGGTGACACCCTTTTACCCAAAGTTCGTTTGGAAGTCGAGTCCGTTTGAAAGTCAAGTTCGTTTATTAAAAAAATTAAAAAAAGAGCGTTATAACCCAGGTATCAACGATACCTGGATTGATATTGATAAGTAAGCGGGTGGTGTTACTATATACAAATGCCATTAAAACAGTGGGACTGTTATGACTTTTACGACGTGTTTGGTTTAAACTGGAATATGTAATAATAGGGAAAGATAATATGAATAACAAGGAATGCAATGAGCTATTATTTCAATCCTACTCCTACATCACACCAAATGTAGCAAAAGGCTGAGCCCAAAAATAAATCTCTCAAAAGGTTTAGGTATGGTAATAGAAAGAGAAGTGATATTAGTACCACCATTTTTGATAAATGTACCACAATGCATAAGTTTCACAGCTGACTGTACAAGCCAGTAATGCATGAGCGTGGTACATTTATTAAAAGTGGTGGTACAAATATCACCTCCCTAATAGAAAACATGAATATCACACAGTTGACAATCTTAATAGCTTCGTCCCCGGAAAGTTCATTTCTTTGCAGGTTTCCCCGACGCAAAGCATAATGTCCGTGTCACAAAAGAAGTTACATTGCCATTCAAAAAAAAAAAAGAAAAGAAAGAAGAAGTTACATAAGCAACAGATTATCAGTTATGAAATAACCATTTGAGAAAACAGAACATTAAACAAGCTTTGTTGAATATCATCTAATATAACCTTTACTTTATCAGCAAGCCCAGTTATAGACATATCAACTTTTTCTCCGTTGTCACGACGAACAGTGCGCACCTGAAAAGAAATAATCGCCACGTGTTAAATAACGCACTTGCATTTATAAAGAATTAACATCGTTTTATGGTTATTTTCCAGATCCTTTGGATCTATTTCAATTCTCAACGGAACACCTTTCATTTCCCAGTGAGAATACTTCTATCCAGGTGGATAATTCTCTCTAAGGTCTGCTTCAGCACGAATACCGATGTCATAAAGTTTTTACGGTCTCTGAGCATGCATTCATTAATGCTTTTAAATCTGCACTCGCGCAAGTCTCATAAATCACAATAACTTGAATTTTTGAAACTTTAGGAGGCAGGACCAGGCCAAATACTCCTCGTATATAAGCTTATACAACTCAAGGATTTCAAGAACTTAAAATACATCATTAGTCACAGTCAGACATCTTCCCAAGTAATAGTTCCACTTTTTCATGCTTGGAACAAATGTGTCAATAAATTAGTATTGTATAATACCTGATCAATGTCTGCCTCCTCTTTTGTTGCATGAGCGGTGTGCCCTTCTTGCCAAAGAAACTCGCGATTCCTACAATAATTGAATATTTAGCATTGATCTGAGATTAAAAGCAAATTAATATCATAATGGATGAGCAGGCAAGACTAATCAAAAAATCATATGATGGTACGAGTAGGCATGAAAAATAATTAGGGATATGAACATGCACCGAAAAGCACTTGATAAACGGCATAGGGCTACTCAACTCCATTCGAATAACATTGCACCATTGATTATACTTTAAGGGCAAGTCACGGTGTCCCCTGATCTGCTTAGAAAAATACGGATATATGATAGTTTCACTAGTCGGCGGTCGGTAGAACCGAATACACACTCATAGTTTGTCTTTGCGTTGAACCTATACAACTTCACGCATAGTACTGTGGGTACATATTCTATATCAGAAAGAAGAGATAATAATTCATACTTTTTTTTTGAAAACTTGATTAAGAATATAGACAAAAGAAATTAAAAAAAACCTACTGCTCATAATAATTAATTTGTTTCTCATCGGTCATGAAACAGTGGATAAAATCCTAATATTAATATTAATAATAACAGTTAACTAATACTTAGTCATATTCAATAGTTCAATAATATGTATTGTATCATGTGTTATGTGAATGTTAGTTTAATTTTAAATTACGGACTATATGAAATATTTATTAATTACCAAATATTGAATTGAACTAATCTAAATCCCATAATTTTATGAAATATAAATCATCCAGTAATTTTAGATTTATGTTGACAAAAGGTCAATGAATTGATGGGTGATAAAGTTAAAAATTAATTATTGATGATTAAGATATGAGTTGGAGTATAATTGTAACACCCAAAATTTAATAACCATTTTTTTTTATAAAAATAAACCTGTACAACTTACGGCGCAACTTCCAAAAATTGCGGCGTAAGTATTTCCCAGAAACCTTTACTGCTAAAAGTTGCGGCGCAACCTTCAAAAGTTGCGGTGCAACATGTGTAGTTCCTGCACAAAAACTCGTTTTGATACCTTGACCCATTTTCCATTTTTCACAAATAGTTTCAAAACACCATATAACAACTTCAGCTGAACCCAATAGATGTTATACAAGCATCATCCAAAACCTTCATTTCCTTTATATTCATATAACAAACGGGATGTTAACCCAGAAGTATTTACTTGACAAAGTGGATAATTCATAACTTAGCAATACAAACCTTTACACCAAAATACTTCATTGACTGAAAATCAAGACTATTATACCAAAAGATGACTGTACATACAAAATAGGGCATTAAGACAAGAGCCGGGTCTTTGAGATTACTAATCCCCAATGGAAGCAACTAACCAAAAATGTCTTCTACCTTCTATACACTAGAACCACTTCAGTCAACACGGTTTCTTCCCGGTATTGCTAGAACCTCTTATAAGATTTAAACAACTAAAAAGGTAAGCTAACGCTTAGTAAGTACATTCAAATACATATACACAAATCATAACATAACATCATAGTCTTAGGAACATTAATGCCCACCGGTCTCGCAAAATGTCTCTAAGCATCAACATAAGATATGGATCCATACCGGTGCCACTAAGTACATCGAGTCGTCACCTGGTACCGTGGACTCTCAACAATACTCAACAATACATACAACCAACATAAGCTAATATGAATTAACGTCCACCGGTCTCATATAATTCATGTTAACCCATGATACAATACATGTAGGTGAACATACTTACCTTAGCCACAATATGCTAAGAACAAATATCAATTTCTTTCAACACCTAAAAACATACCAAATTTTCATAAGATTTTCTATTCCAATTTTTCACACAACCATAACCCAAATCACAAGACTACCCATTGTAGTGTTTGGCTAAATCATCAATTCACAATTACTTGCATATATTCAAGTCTCATCATTACAAAATCATCACATTTTCATTATTACCATAACCTTAAAAATTTCACCATATTTACATTCATCATTCTCATTTCCAAAACAATACCATAAAATTACTAACAATAGCCAAACACTAACAAATTGATGACTAGGTCATTCTAACCAAAAAGATTAACCACAAAACTTTCAATAACAATACAACTATAAAAATTACCACCCAATTATCTAGGGTTCCACTAAAAATCCCCAAATACCAAAAACCCCAAATATCTACTAGATGTTCCGGGTCCGGACCTCACATTTCGAGTTAATCGCCGTTCAAAAAAGAACCCTAACTTCAACTAGGAAAATAACCAAGGAATAATTCTTGCCTTAAAGAAATAGCAATTAGGATGAAATGAACAATCACAACAAAATCCTTTCCTTCTTCTCTTTTTCTTATGTGTGTGTTGACACACACTCTCACACCCACACTAAATCTTCTAAATTTCAATTTATAAGGCTAGAGAGTTGATAATAGAATCTTTATGATTTACTTAAGAATTAGAACAATGGATTGAAAAAGAATGATATTAGAAATGTAAAGAAGAATAAGAATACTAGAAGGATGAGTCATAGGCAAGGGAAATGGTGGCATACCCATTCCCTGCCACGTTTTCTTCACAAGGCTAGTGGGTATTTTACCCACTATCCTTTAAAGTTCCAACTAATTTAATTCCATTACTCAAATTTAAATACTAGGAAATTATTTTAATGCTAAAAATACAATAAAGATTTATTTATTTACCTTTAAAATTACGAGATGTTACAATAATGTGGCAAAAATAAGTTGTAAATACATAAAGATTTGACATGTATGCAAAATGCTGATTTGTCATGATAAGAGGATAGCCACGTAGGATCTGGGCTATCCTCACTTAGTTATATATATATATATATATTTATAAATCTTTGCCTAGTATATATCTTAAAGAAAAATATGGACACACATTAGAAACATATAAACATTACAACTATGGGTAGGTATTAGAACTACACAAATACACGATAATCAATAACGTATAAATTTCAAGAAGCTCTATCTAAATCATAATGGGATATGAGATAGCTTCAAATTACTGGTTTACACAAGCAGTTTAATGACAGAATATAACAAACTCAAAAGCTTACAATACACTTCAAGAAAAAATACATATAAACAATCAAATCAAGTATTAGGTAGGTAACATAAATCAACAAAACATTGCTTGGTTAAAATTTGTTCTATTTTGTTTACATAAATAAACAAATGAATCGCATGCAAAGTATCCGAAAAATTAAGGAAGGCTTTAATAATGAATGAAAGATTAAATCGTAAAAAAACTAATAAATAAGAAAAATTGGTTTGCCAACTAAGAATGACATGTAAGATTAAATGAGATGAGTGTATATACAAATGATATTTAATTTAAATGTAAATAAATACTATTTATCTAACAATTTGACAAATAATCAACAATCCCACTTGTCATCTAAATGAAAGTGTCATATAAGCTCTTACATATCTTCTCTTAGTTATATACTAGTATTAATACCCGTACGATGTACAGATTGACTTTATATATTGTTCGATTATATCTTTCATAAATAAAATAAACTTTGAACATGGCCCGTCACATGCATTTAGTCTCTACAATGGTAGCCTAATGAGAGACATGTATTATAAACGTATCTATCAAGATCTAGTATTACTTTTGGTATTGATAATTGTATCACCTAATCTAAAGTCATGATGTTACAACATGGTTCATATCGTTTTATAATTTTCAACCGCGTTTCGTTATATTATTAGCTGGATAAATAATTTAATAATAAGTAATATTAAATTATAAGTTAGAAATATAGATTATTATTATTATTATTATCTACTAATTAATTTAAGATATCCTAAAGATTAGAATAAATGTATTTAGTTTATATATATTATAAATAAAAATATGTCATAAATTATAAATTGACACTAAAAATAAGATTGGTGATGGAAATCTATATTTATAGTAACAATGAATAAATATGATTTATAATATAAGAGTTTGATTATATTAGGTATCTATATGTATATATCAATTAATTAAAAGTTTTAATTATTTATGGTATTTAAAAAATAGGATAAATATATATTTAAAAGACATATGTCGCTCAAATAAAATGACACGTGTCAATAAAAGGAAACCTTAATCCTGTTTTAGTTTATTGGTAGAAAAAGATCCCAATCCAACTCAACATATATTACTTACCTCATCATGTCATCTCATCTTCGACGGACACGCTATTATGAGATATAATTTTCGAAACTCAGTCGTCCATATTAATTAGGAGACTCATCGTGTTGATAACGTATTATATTTATGGAAATGAATATCCATTCTATATTTAATATTCACAATAATTATCAAATTCTTTTAACAATGTATCATGCATAAATAAAACTTACGATTTTCAAAAATCTAAATATAAATTAATACATATCATCTAATAGTATAAAATTATACATAAAAAACATCTAACAGTATAAAATTACATGATCTAATAGTATAAAACTATACATATAAAATATTTATTTAGAAATATTTAATTTTAATATCATTATTTTAGTTTTTATCGTAGGTATATACGAGATTGAAATAGTATCAATGATTATGTAAAGTTGTGACTCAGCGGAAAAGGATAAATAAGGCTTTTTTATAAGAAAAAGTGTGTAGAGGAGAGGCTTTGCTTTTGCAAGCATTTCCTTTTTATCTGTATATAATTTGGGAAGTGATTTGGTGTCGATCGGTAAACCATATATTTGGAACCTTTGTTCCCCAAAAGCTGCAAACACATTTTTACACCCTACTTTCATAACCTTATTCTGCACAAATGTGAGCTAAGAATATTATTGCCCAAAGTTTTGACAAGTAAAAAATTTATTTATTTTATCATTGTGGCAATAGCCCAGTGGAATCCCAAGTTCCTCGGTGAAGGCTTGGTCTAGGGAGACCTAGGTTAAAATCTAAGAGGGCGAAGGTTTTATCCCGAATTAGTTGTTGTGCTGTTTGGCGGGCAATTAGGGGGGTTTTTCCTGTAATCTCTGCAGTGACATCCCTCCCAAAATGAGCGTAGGGACCATTGGGGATGAGTGGCTCTGTCATCGAATGTTAAAATTTTTATTTATTTATTTTACCTTTCTCACGTCAAAATTATAATGGTAGGCAATCTCCAAATATATATACAGGGGTTGGTTATTATAAAACAAGTATTAAAGTAAAATAAATAGGATAAGCTGATCTTAACCATTGGATCATGATAAAACCGATGAATGAAAAATTTAACAAGTGGTAATAAAGCACTAAAGGGTTAAATCGGGGCTGTTTTCGTGATTCGATTTCAGCAAAATCATACTGAGATTCTGAACTCTTCATCCTTTCAAATCCATTCGGTATTTTCTTTTAACTTCGAAATTTTTTGCTTGAAAGTGTGAATTGAGTGTGTAGGTGTGTTCGAAAGTTAGATTTAAACATATATATACCATTTTTCTTTTCATCTAATTAATTCGATCTAAAAATGGAGAATTGCTTGAATTATCCGAATTAATTTGTTTTAGGTTTGAAGTTTTGAGTGGGAAATGTTCTTGTCCGGTAATTGCTGTTAAATTTTGCATGTTTTGGTACTTGTGACTACCGGATTGTTACCAGTTCGCTACTTGAATTGAATTGTTACTGAATTGTTCGGTAGTTATTCATCTTTAATTGTTATATCGGTACTGATATTTTTTAGTTTACTAATTTTGTTTAATGATCAGATTAAATGCTCATTTTTTATTTATTTAACGGTGACTAAATAAGATTATTAGTGACAAAAAATTGACGTTACTAAAAAATAGTCACTAAAGACCATTTTTCTTGTAGTTGTAGGTTATCTAAAATTTAAAAATGGACAAAGTTGATATCTTTCCGTGTCATTTGCCCTATTCAGATAGTAAAGGTTAATTTTAAGTAACTTAAGCTTAAATTAAATCTAAAAAATTATAAATATTTTTTAGATAAGATCAATTTTAGGTAACTTAAAATATAATATCAAAATTTTATAATTAAGAGCATTGTGATTGGTCAATTGAGTTTTTGGACACCTATCATTTATTAACATTAAGATATACATACATATATATATAATGAGATGTGTTTTAAAAAACTTCATATTTAAAAAACGTATCAGTTATCATTCTAATCTATATATATATACACATACATACATATTTAGTTATACAATATGTTAATTTTTTGAACTTATAATGCATTAAAATAAAGTTTTTGAATGATCTCACGTGTTCTTACTTTAAGATGTTCTCACTGGAAAGTCACCATATATATATATATATATATATATATATATATATATATAAAAGGTCAAACGAGAAGTTTCTTTGAATGGGAAAAATTGGAAGTTTTAATAAATATATATATATGTCACGTACACAACAAATAATGAACTAATTAAGTTTTCAAATAACTAAATAATACATCCTATGCATAAAAGATTATTAACCAAAGATATATGATGGTTAATTTCCAAACATTTCTAGAAAAGCAAAACATCAAATAGTTTGATAGCAGATAACGATATGATTATTGAATCTTAACCACACATGGTTCATCCAAAACTCTTGTCAATAATTGTAGGCAGATATAGCAACATACACTATATCTATATGCCATTCACTATGTTCTGAAGTCTCTCCATGATCCTTGAAACACCATTTTCTTGAGCATAACCCTCTCTAATCTGCAAATTTATACAATTTACGGCATTTAATTAATGATTAATTTCATTGTAATGATAATAGAATTGTGTTAATTATGGGTTGATATTATCTATTATGTGAAGTGATTAATTTGTTTTATCAACAAAGTGGCAACTTTTTTTTCTTTTTTCTTTTTCTTTCAATCACATGTATGGTACGTCATCTACATATCTATTTTCGTACTTGATTACTCAAGATGTGGGCTTAATTATTCGACAATTACTTCGCAATTCCAAATAAGATGCATGCATGCAAACAAAACGCATACCATGAAAAGATGAAAACATGAAAGTTTCAAGCTGCTTCTAATAGATAAACTGAAGTATAAATAAACTTATTCACCGATTGAGCATAGTTCAAGCGGTACTTGCATTCACAAAACACATGGATTCACTGGAAGGGCTTTTAGGAGATAAGGAGGTCTTAAGTTCAAGCTCGATCTCTGGCATGTCCCAAAGAGGAGTTGCCGGTAGCTATGGCTTGTGGGGTGGAAAATGATTGGTGCAAAAAGAGACACATCGATCATGCCCCACTATGCTAAGGGAGTTGCCTAAAGCTATTACTTGTGAGGTGAACAATGGTTGGCTGTTGGTGTCAATAAGGCACCCCAGCACGTCTCACTGTGCTAGGGAGTTGTCTAAAAGCTAGACTGAAATTATTTTTTATGAGGTGGACAATAGCTAGTGTCAAATAAACACCTAGGGTCAAACGTATCTTAGCCAATCTACACCTTTTTCGGAGATAAATAAACTTATTTGATTTTTGTTTATAGAAAAACAAACTAACTAAAAAGGCATACCTGAGCATGAATGGTATGAAATACAGTATCGTTAAGGATGGAATACCCAGCATTGACGACATCAAAGCCTTCTTCATGAATCACACGAATCGTTTCACTAAACAAAAACTGAAAATCAACTCCGGTGATTAGAATTGCTTCAAGATATGAGCCGGTTTCGCGAACATCAATCTGCGGTGTTCTTTGTTGCCCTACCAACAAATTGTAGTTACTGGTTTTCTTGTCATGATTAATTTCAGGTCTTTTTATTCCCATCAATTGATTCTTTTCTTCATTCATTTTCTCTAATTTTATTTGCAGTTTCTTTATGTAACTTGCAGCTTCATGTAGTTGATCTGGCAGTGATATTATTTCCTGCGGCATTTAAATAATCATTATAAACAATTAAAAACAATTTCTCAAGATACATATATACTATATACAGCTATAAAACTATAAGATGAAAGATAATATATATAGTCCTAGAATTTTAAACATGTACGTAGTAATCCTAGAAGATATATTGGCTAAATAATGGCTTAATTACTAGTATCTTTACTCCTTTATAAAAATTCTAGCTCTCCTATTTTTGGAAATATTGGAAAAAAAGAGATGCGAATGTATGAAATTACCCTTCGTTATTTTATTTTGTCAGCCAAACTCTTTCTCTCTCTCACAAACACACACACGAACCATAAAATGCTCTAAAAAAATCCCCACCACCACCGTCAACACCACAACCATCAATGTTCGGGTATCTGACGCCCTGTAAATTGTATCCGTCGCAACGCGTGGGTATCATGCTAGTTAATTAGTGTTTTTCTAAGCAAATGTTAGTTGAGGATATATATGTCAAAGAAAAGTTAACAAACTTAAAATACACGTTATATCAATGGGGTATCGATGTTTTAAAAAAAGTTGCAACCAAAAACGGCACATTATATATCAAAACAAGAAAAATTAGTTAAAATATATTTGGAAAGGTCCCTTTATTCTATTCTAAGGTAACAAACTTATATGACCTCAAGTACACCTGTGTACGTCATTCTGATTATAATCAACCGGTGATCAATTGAAAACCCCAGCTAGAAAGATTGTAAATTTTGTTGATATAAGTTTAAAGCTAATTTAAACATATAGTAAGCTAAAGATCTAGATCATCTATTAAACAATCAAAGACGGTATCAAAATACACATGTACGAGACGTAAACACAACAAAAGATACACTCTTAGAGTTTGGTTATCAATTAAGTGCAGTGGCGAAGCTTGAGAAACTAATCAGGGGAGGCCGACAGCTATTACGTTGTCAAATATATAACAAAATTAGTATTTTCGAATGAATTATGATAAAACTACACTACTGGGGGGCGTGGCCCCTCGAGACCCTATATATGAATTAAGCTTCGGCCCCTATGATTAAGTGACCAGTTTGTGCACTTGTGTTGTGCTTATACTCGTAGAATATATAATCAAGCTAGCTAAAGATATAGAAAGAGATGAGAGAGTAAAAACCCTAGAAGAATCATGAGGAACAAGAGAATGAAGCTTGGAGTAGAGTCCCTTCATGTGAATTCTTCTGTTTTTCTCAATGGTTCTTCTATCAACCCTATTAGAAGATGATGAACTAGGGTTGCATTCCATTTCTGTCACACTTTGTTATAAAAGATTTTTTTTATTTTTTTTCTCCCTATTTTGTTGGCTCAAGTGCTTATGCTCAGTTCCAATTTAAGGGGGTCTTCTTATAATGGTTGTAGACAACCAACATTAGATGAAAATGATTTATTAAAGCAATAATTAAACTGCTCATCCTACTACTTTTCTTCAATAATGTACCTTTTTTGTGGGATCCACATGAGTCAAAAAGATTTTGCGAGTTTGCAACATTTTTTTGTGTTTCATATTTATTAGTGATTTAATATATATATATATATATATGGAAAATGATCCGTACTTCAAACTTTACATAAGCTTAGGTACTGCCCCTTTAAAAAAAGTTACAAATTAAACCTTTG
>JAOXNX010000026.1:6858658-6874398 GCA_028566075.1 Solidago caesia | reverse complement strand
CAAAATGTCTTTTCTGCAGGTTATGTTTGTATGGGAGTGTCAAAATGTTATGGTTGAGTCTTGTTTCAAGTCATGTGCAAAAAAAAAAGGTTTTTGATCCTGCAGGCTTAAATCGCGTCGCGATAGGGCCTCATCGCGTCGCGATGAGTGCCCAGTTTTGAGTCGTTTTTGTGTCGAGCCGAAAATCGCGTCGCAATGGTCCTTGGTCGCGCCGCGATGTCTTAACTGTTTTTGATTGCGCCGCGAGTGGTAATATCGCGCCGCGATATGTAAAAAAAAAAAATTCAGTCTTTCGGGTCGAGTCCTTTCAATTACACACAAATAAATGAATCATTGATATATTACAAAAATGTTCCCGAGTTAACTATATCAAAAATTTAAATGTGCCATCCCCTAAATATATTTCCCTTTTTCTGATTTATCAATCAAACAATGTCTTGTTTCTACTTCTTAAAACCCTGCAACAATTACAATTTCATCATCTCGCCATCACATTCACTATTTTCCCCATTTTCCCATTCTCCCTCAAACAATATTTTATACTGCTGGTGCGGAAAAAACCTTATAAATCCTTCGCCATCCCCCTTCTTTTCTTGTTTAAGTTCTTGTCAAATGGCTGGTGTAGCTGGAGTCGGTGATGGTGGACGCGGTGGAGGCAACCGCAGCGGGAATTGCGGTGATATTTTTGTCGGAGAAACGCTCACTAGAGCTCAAGAGTATGTTGTTATTCATATTCACCATTTTACTCATTGTAGATTAAATACAATTTTTTTTTTCTTGAACAAATAATATTTTTTACTCATAGTATATTATAATCGGGATTTATAGGGTTTTTTTTTTGGGACTAGTAGTTTAAATTATTGTTTGGGGGAGAACAACCCACAAAAAACTCTCTTCATTCTCATCAACTGTTTTTTCAAATACAATCTCCGCAACACCGCATTCGGTAGATGTACTGATATCAAAAAGATTATGATTCTAGTTGCAGGCCCTATTGTTATTGGCCAAGCTTGTGAATTTGATTATTCAAGCTGATAAAGCATTGAAAAAACAAGGATATGAAGTTATACCTATTAATTCTAACCCTGCTACTATTATGACCAAACCCCGAACTTGCTCACAGGACTTAAACCGAACCAATGACACCTGAGCTAGTTGAACAAGTTATTGAAAAAGAAATGCCTGACGCGATTTGGTCACAATGGGTGGCTAGACTCTGCTTAATCTGGCTGTTGGGTTGGCGGAAAATGGAGTGCTTGATAAGTACAATGTAGAGTTGATTGGTACGACCCTTGATGAGTGTTTGGAGATTGGTAAATGTATTCGGGAGTTTCCATTGATTGTTAGACCTGCGTTAACATTAGGGGGTTCTGAGGGCGGGATTGCATACAATAAAGATGAGTTTGAGGAGATTTGTAAGTCGGGTATTGCAGCTTGTGTGACGTCGCAGGTTTTGGTGGAGAAGTGTTATGTTGGGATGGAAAGAATACGAGTTTGAGGTTATGAGGGATTTGGCTGATAATGTGGTTATTGTTTGTTCTAAAGCTACGGGTTTCCTAATTGCAAAGATAGCTGCTAAGTAATCTGTTGGGTATCCTTTACATCAGATTCCTAAGGATATCACCAAACAGACTCCTGTGAGTTTTGAACCATCTATAGATTATGTTGTCACAAAGGCAAGGCTTAAAGTATCTTTAGTTGACATCTTTTTGATAATACGTGTTTGGATGTGTGTTTTGAAAGTGATTATGTGATACTAAATAATCAAAGTTATATAGGGATAATCAACTGTGATTATATGTATTGTAAGAGATAGTATCTGGATATGCTCTGTGTAGTCAATAGCGGTGCTATAGCGGTTATCGGTCAAAATAGGGGTCCTGCTATTGTCAGTGATATTTAACGATATCCCACCGATATCAGTTAAAATATCGGTCCAAATATCGGTGCTATAGCGGTTATCCAGGTATTTATTTATTTTTTATCCTCAAACTTAACACAACATAATAAACACTCATTTTTGCATGTATTAAGCCTTGGTTGATGTGGACTTGGAGGAAATCGATACTTTTAAGCTTCACTTTGATATTTCTATTAAGTATTAATTATTATATATATATAGAGAGGTTCTGGTTCAAATAAAATAAATATTAAAGTAAAACAAATAAAACAAGCCTTTTCTCTTAATTAAAAATCGTTGTGCATCATGAAAACCTTCATGCATTAGTGTATATATTTTTGCTCTATGAATCTTCATGCATCAGCTTTATCATGATCTAATGGTCAAGATCTTACAATATTTGTTTTACTTTAATACTTGTTTTACAATAACCAGCCCTATATAGATATAGATATTGCATAATATTAAAATTACAGCTATCCCACTGCGATAACCGATATCTCAAATATCGGTCCTTGACCGATATTTGATTCTAGACCGCTATAACTACATAGGATATGCTTTTGCTATTTGATGTTGTGATAGTAAGATAATTTGTTACCTTAAATGTTTGACAAATTTTGGTTACATTGAAATTAATGTACAAGCAAAAACTGCGAAAAAAGGAAAATTGTCTTGTGAGATTAGTGTAAAAGTCTCCCAATTTAGGATTCAAGAATGGGCTGCCCTTTGCCTTTCTTTGATATTCGGTTTATTTGCAACTCATATGTTACTATTCGGTCTTTTGTTGCTGCTGATATGAAACTGATTCTCAAAACTGATTATTTGACCTGTAATAATCATAACCAGAGTCTGTTTTTCTAAATATTAGAAAGTGATTATTGCGATTTGATGTCGCAATAATCTGATAGTCAGTTTAGTTCAAGTTCTTTGTAGATAATGTGCATCTTATGTTTTGTTGGTGCAGATACCAGAATTTGCCTTTGAGAAGTTCCATGGATCTCAACCAGTTCTGACAATTTAAATGAAATCTGTTGGAGAATCCATGGCTCTAGGTCGAACATTTCAAGAATCTTTCCAAAAAGCAGTGAAATTTCTTGAGTGTGGCTACTCGGGATGGGGATGATCTCCAGTCAAGGAGTTAAACTGGGTCTGGACCCAGTTAAGTACAGTCTCCGGGTGGGAATCATGACCACATACATGCCATTTATGCTTCAATGAAAAAAGGCACGAAGGTGGATGGCATTCATAAGTTGAGTTTAACAGACAAATGGTGTTTTACTCAACTTAAGGAATTGCTAGACGTTGAAGAATATAATTCAAACAAAAACTTACTTGATCTTGATAAAAATGAATTATATGAAGTAAAGAAGAGAGTCTTCAGTGATACACAAATTGCATATGCTACAAATTCAACAAAGAAAAATGTTCGTGCAGCGTCTGGCTTTAGGAATTAAGCCAGCTTACAAACGTGTTGATACATGTGCTGCTGAATCTGAGGCTGACACTCCTTACATGTACTCGTCCTATGATTTTGAGTATGAATCAGCCCCCACGAAAAGTAACAAGGTTTTGATTTTGGGTGGTGGACCTAATTGCATTGGGCAAGGAATCGAATTATTGCTGCTGCCATGCTTCATTTGCCCTTCAGGTTTGTTATTTGCTTTGATTGCTATATTTAGTGATACTACAGTTGGTTTATTAACCATTTACTTAAGAATCGGTCGGTTTGGGTTGTGTTGGGTTGTATCTCAAAGGCGCTAGTTGATTATTAGTTTTAGCTGAAATGGGAACGGTTTAAATGGGATCAAACAGGTTGAAAGTCCTTCACTGTCGATTTTTTATGGCATTTGACTTGTTCTAAAAAGAGTCCGTATGAACCTAAACCTGTTTTGACCGTCTGACCCACAAGCCCCATCTTGCCACTTCTAATTGATACCATTGTGATTAAGCAACTGAAGCATCTCGGCTAACTTAATCTAATTTCTTATTCTATTTGGAATGACAATGTAGGAAGCAGGGTATGAAACAATCATGATGAATTCAAATCCTGAGATAGCGTCCACTGATTATGATACTAGTGATCGCCTCTAGTCCTCTACTTTGAACCCCTCACAGATGTATTTAAAATTATTGATCTCGAACAGCCTCATGGCATCATTGTGCAGGTTGGAGGTCAAACCCCTCTGAAACTCGCTCTTCCAATCCAACAGTATCTTAATGAACACAAACTTTCATCCGCTAGTTCAGGACGTGTTTGTATTTGGGGTACATCACCTGATTCTATCATTTCTGACAAGGATAGATAAAAATTCAATGCAATCTTGAAGGAACTACAAATTGACCAACCAAAAGGAGGCATTGCTAGCAATCGCATCAGAAATCGGATATCCAGTGGTTGTACGACTTTCAAATGTGTTAGATGGCCGAGCTATTGGAGATTGTTTACAGTGATTAGAAGTTGTAACCTATCTCAAAACAGCTGTTAAAGTAGATCCTGACCGTCTAGTTTGGGTTGACCGATACTTATCGGATATCATAGAGATCTATATTGACTCACTGGCGGATTCACATGGTAATGTTGTGATTGGTGGGATCATGGAGCATATTGAACAAGCAAGGGTCCATATAGGTGATTCGGCTTGCATGATTCCTACAAAAACAGTTTCATCTTCAAACTTAGACACAATCAGGTTATGGACCACCAAATTGGCAAAATGTCTAAATGCTGGTCTAATGAACTGTCAATATTCAATCACAGCATCTGGTGATGTGTTTCTTCTAGAAGCTAATCCACGTGCATCTCGTACCGTTCCTTTTGTATCAAAAGCAATCGGACGGCCATTAGCCAAATACGCTTCACTTGTCGTGTCGGGAATGTCTCTTCATGAATTAGGGTTCAGTTGAGAAATCATCCCAAACCATGTAGCTGTCAAAGAAATAACTTACCTACGTACTTGTTGCTATTTACTATTGTTTAGCAACTTCTGGCTCCGTTTTTCTGAGCTTAAATGATTTGACTAAACCTCATCTTGGTAAACTTGCTAGGATATACTTAGGGTTGGTATTTACTATTGTTTTGACTTCTGGGACTGCTCGTATCTTGGAACTTAATGGAATCCCCACGAAGAGGGTGCTGAAAATGCGCGAAGGACGACAACATGCAGGTGATATGATTGCAAATGGACAGATACATTTGATGGTGATCACAAATACAAGTGATGATGTTGACCAGATTGATGGTCAACAACCGAGGAGGATGGCTCTATCTTACAAGATTCCTATAATAACAACTGTTTCAGGAGCTTTGGCTGCTGCTGAGGCTATTAGAAGTTTGAAATCAAGCAAGATTGAAATGGTTGCTCTTCAAGATTACTTTTTGGAAAATGGACCACAAATCGGTAAAGTTATTGCTCTTGTTTTCTTTAAATTATAACTAGAAGTGAAAATCTCGACCAATTTACTTCGTAAGACCAACTTAGATTTTTTTAATCTCAAACAAGTCAAATAAAAAGTTTAGCTTGGAAGGGAACCGATTAGATTATTTTAAGATTAAATTATATTTTCATAACATTGTTTTGTAATTATGTTTAACGAATTCGTTATCTGTTAAGCTCTTTCAAGCCGTACTAAAAATGACCTATTTATATCCATCCCCCATAATGTACCTCTAATATTGACCATTTCTAAAATGTATTTTGATGATATACCCCACTTGTTACGAAGATATTCGTAATCAAAAGGCTCCATTTACACAGAGCCCTCTTACGAACAAGGTTGTAGAACTTGTGGATCGGGATCGGATCGGCGAGGTGGGGAGACGAGATTTTTTGAAAAATCGGGGAGATATCGGATTGGGAAATTTATATATAAAAATAATAATTTATGAAATTATATGTAATAGAATATTAAAAATATCTAGGAAACTTCAAACTTAAACATAATTGTCTAAAAACATTACATAATTCTTCAAACTTAAACATAATTGTCTCAAAACATTAACATAATTCTTCTAACTTAAACATAGAGGGTTTGTTTAATTGGGATAGGGTTTCTTTTAAAGACCTGTGAAAATTAAAAAAAAAAAAAATTTGACTTTTGTTGACCTTGAATGAATTTGACCAATATCGGCCGATATTTGACCGATACCGGCCGATATTTGACCAAAAAACCGATATTTGGCTGATCCATTCGATTTTAGCATCGTTGACTAGCGTTGACTATTTGGCCCGATCCAAGCAGAATCGTCTCCTTTACCTTCCGATCCCGATACCGATCCTGATATCTCGGCCGATACCGCCGATATTTGCAATACTTCTTATGAATCTTCAGCCATACGGTTGACAAGTTTATAGATACTTACGAATATCTCTTTTCCTAAAATAATGGGATTTACCCATATCTTTCCATGCATAGTCAATATGCAAAGGTACATATCTTTATCTTAGCTAAATCACGATACATCTATCGGATATACATAGAATGGATTTACACAATCTATTCCTTCGATTAAGTAGGGATTCATCTTGATCACCTACCCCTTCCCCAAGTAACGCCTCACATATATAAAGTGAGGTCGACTTCATTCGGTAGGGATTCACATTTACAAATTCATACCCTCACAACATACAGTCAAAGCTTGTTGGCGTAAAGTGGCTTAGTCCCTACGACCCTTGGTTTTAAAAGGTGATAGGAGCACAAAAGCGACAGGGTCCATTTCCGAAACGCAAAGCGTAAAAGCGGCGGGATTTTCGAACGCGAGGTGCGCACTTTAAAAAAAAGAAAAGATAAATTATTTGTATACTATATGTAACACAAAATACTAAAATACCATCACTTATATATATATATATATATATATATATATCAAAAAACCCTTTTAAGTAGCAAAACACCTTTTAGTAGCAAGATAACCTATTATTCAAGTTAGAAGTTTAGAACCTAATAATCACATACAATAATCAAAAGAAGGCTGGTTAAAGGTTGTTAGGTTAAACTAGGAGCTCTATTCAGTATCCCCATCATAATCAATTCCCAATTCTAAGTCCTCCCTTTCGACTACACTCATGCCAATATCCTCTTCCACTTCTTCATCTCCACCATCTTCATCAATTAATTCATGCATATTACGAGATGGTACTTTAGGAGTACGGACAGACCGACACCCGTTCCTTTAGATTGATGCGGTGTACTTGTTCTTCTTGAATAAGTGGGTTCAGATGCCTCGAAAGCCTTGTCAACCACTCTCCATGTCAAATCATCTTCCTCATCAAACACAACTTTTGCATTATATTCATTCTCCTCATCCATAACACCCGTGACCCATTCATTACTTTCATCAATTTCTTTTAAAAGTATAGGATCATCAGTGTCTTTTCTTTAAGAACGTTGTTGCAATGCATGGTTACACTTGACATACACCATATCGTTTAAACGTTTTTGTGCCAATTGGTTTCTTCTTTTCATATAAAGCTGTTAAGATAATTAATTTCAATTAAATAATAAACTAAAAGAGATTATTTATTAGAATGAATGCTTAATTGCTAACATACTTGTGGGAAGACACTCCAATTTCTTTCACAACTGCTAGACCACCAATCAGCTATAAGTATAATAAATAAATATGACAAACTAATAAAAACAGTTTCTCGAATGCTTTTTGGTATTCCACTTCTTTGTTTAAAAAACTAGCTGCAATGGCCTCCTTAGCTCTATTAATAGATTCATATATGTAACCCATGGTTGGCTTTTTGTTACCATCAACAATCCTAAGGACTTTAACAAGCAGTCCTGTCAACTTTAGAGCACATATCATATTTCTCCAGAATCTTTCTTGAAGAAATGTAGATGCCACTTTCTTTCCACCCGCTTCCTTCGCCCACTTGCTCACCTTCCACTCATCCGACACAATAATCCTTCACAAGTTATTTTTTTGCTTATGCATTTGTGATAAGGTGATGAATGACGTCGCAAACCTAATATCCCGCGGGTCTATGCAGATTTCTTTGGTTTGTAAACCTTCTCATCATGTTAACAAGGCCAACGTGATTATATATATACCCATTCGTGAATATTGCATTTTCCAAACACTTATTGACCTTTGGAGTCTTTCCTATGACCTCCAAGATATGATCAACACAATGGGCTGTACATGGTGTCCAATATAAATGTGGCCTTGAACCTTCCAAAGTACTTACCTTTAGATTACAAGTGAAAAGTTAGAAATTAACATCACAAATATAACATAATAAATATTGTTATGTTTAGTTATAACTTATAAGTTACTTACCAGCCAATTTATAGTTTGATGCATTATCCGTAACAACTTGTACCACATTCTCCTCTCCCACCTCATCCACCATTTCTTCAAGCATTGCACATAATGCATGAGCATCCTTTATTATGTCGGATACATCTATTGACTTCATAAATACTGATCCTTTAGGAGAATTAACAATATCTTTTTGAACGGTTGAATCACGCCATCTATATGATAAACGGAACATCCTTTTGCAACCCATTCCTTTTTATGATTATTCATCTTCAATTTCGTGTCTTCTACTTCTTTTGAAAGTAGTGGCACCCTCAATTCATGCATACTTGGTCATTGAAAGCCGGGTCCAAATTGTGCTACAGCTTCCAACATGATATGAAAGCCATCTTAGGTAGCCGCATTAAAAGGAATAGTAGTATCATAAAACCATCTAGCTATTTCTCTACAAGCTATGCTCTCAACTGTCTTTTACAAACTTCGTTTATAGTTGTTTTATCCCTTTCCTACCTTTTAATATGTCTTCAGGTTTAGGAGTGAAAAACATATCAATCGGCCCTTTTTCCTTGGCATTTTAGACATTGGTTCTTTGCTTGACCCACTTGCCCTTTTTACTTTTGTTACCACACATTCCTCCTCTTCTCTATCATCGCCATCGGGTCCATTGCTTGTTTTGCCTTAGCTTTTTTCAACATATACTCCTTCATCTCTTCTTTTACATGTTCGGGACGTTTGAGACATTTTATAACGTTTCTAAAACCACCAATTAAGTGTTGTTTCAGCCTAGTTGTTACTTTGTTACAAAAATTGCAAATGAAACGGCTCTTTTGTTGGGTCAGGAGTCCTACGAACATCGGCTTCACCACCATCATTGTCCATTTATGCAACTAAATAAGAAAAAATGGACATGAAGTCATGAACACTAAAAAAATAAATAGTAGCAGCAAGATTCAACAGTAGCATTTTAAATACAACAAAAAAAAAAACACCTAAAAAAACAATAGATAGATTAAAGAATTAAGAAACACTCAAAAAAATCAAAACTATTGTGTACAAAAAAATGAAAACAGATCGAGCAAGGAGATGAAGATAAATCAAAACAGAGAAAGAAAGGAGATGAACATGCTAACCTTCAATAAAGTCTGGACTCGTGGTTGAGAAAGAAAGGTGACAAGCAATTTTTTTATTTTAAAACCTTCATTTTTTACAACAGCAAGGAAATGAAGATAATGCTTGTAGTCACTAATTGTACCACTAATTAGGGTTATAATACCCAAATTTTTACCGCCCTTCATTTTTAGACATATTGGACCCTTTTAATCCCCGTGTACAAAAAGCCTACGCTTTTTAGAGCCTGGGATTAAGCCAAAAGCGCAATAAGCATTCGCTTTGTGTACACCCTGCGCTTTAGGTACCAAAAAGCGCTAAGCTTTGCGCCTTGCGCTTAAGCGCCTTGACCGCGCTTTTTAAAACCAAGCTACGACCGCAATGGATTCGCCAACAAGCATATAATCACCTCTCATCCCGTTCATAACCTAGCATGACTGCTTGATCAATCATATTGCAAAAAACTATAAAAATGTATAAACTATTTGTCCCGTAACATTGTGTGGGTATTGTGCTCGTTTTTTTAATTTATTTTCTATGATATAGTTCAAACCAAGGATTCAGATGCAAAGGGTACTTTAGCAAGGTCCAAAGGGCATCCAGGATCCTTTGGTTTTAAAAATCGCGCTCGAGGCGCACTTAAGTGCAAGGCGCAAGGCTTAGTGCTTTTTGGTAACTAAAACACAAGTTGTACACAAAGCGAGCGCTTATTGCGCTTTTGGCTTAACCCCAGGCTCTAGAAAGCATAGGCTTTTTGTAAATAAAGCATAAATGGTTGTGGAATGTAAAATAGACCCAAAAAATAGGCCGAGTTGGTGATCAAAAGGGTCCGATATGTCTATAAATGAAGGGCGGTAAAAGTGTGACGATTATAACCCTAATTGGTGGTACAACTAGCGACTAGAAACATTATCTTCATCTCCTTGCTGCTGTAAAAAGTGAAGGCTATAAAAGAAATTGCTCGTCACCTTTCTTTCTCAACCACGAGTCCACACTTCATCCAAGGTTAGCATGTTCATCTTCTTTCTTTCTCTGTTTTGATTATTTTGTACACAACTGTTTTGATTTTTTTTAGTGATCTTAATTCTGTAATCTTTCTACTGTTTTTTGAGGTGTTTTTTTTTTGTTGCAATTAAACTGCTGCTATTTTTTTTTATTTTTTTTTTTCATTGCCGCCCCTCGGGGCCTGTGCTGGGCGGAAAACGCGCGGAAGAGGGCGGCGCCGGTACATCTGCCTCCTCATTCATACTATAGTATGCATTGAATATTATAAATTACATTTGATTTGTCAAACCGGTCGGTTGAACTGGTTGGACCGGTTGAACCGCTTCCAGAAACTTTTCCAGTTCAATCAAAAAACCGGTTTTTAAAACACTGGGCCGGAGCAATCATAAATTGAGAAGCAAGATGGTTTAGAAGCTTAATTTCCATACACTACTATTATTAATATACCACTTAATTAGTTATATCTCATCTATACTTCATATTAAAATTTGCTGTAACCAAATTTAAACCCTAGCTCAAACGTACATGAACGCACAAACGTTAAGAAAAAAAAAACATAGAACACTAAGAATTGACATGTTTGGACACATCAATTTGATCTGCTTAATCCACATTCAAAATAATTAGATTTTTTTCATTTATGATTTTCATACAAGTAGGGTCGGTTCTGAGGATTCAAGTGACCAGGACACGCCGAGAAAATATGGTCCATGACCTCTAACAAATTCAAAGATATAAAACAAATTTTTTTTTATAAATGACGACTAACGCTTTTTTTATAAAAAAAATTCGGTACCCTTAAAAAAAAGTAGGCCAGGGACGGGGGGGAGGAGATTTACCCCTCCTCGGGCCCGCCTCTGCATACAAGGTTTATAGGTTTACAAGTGTCGTCGGACTCCCGTTCCATAAACAACGATTACGTTATACTGACCATACGCCATACACTATAAACTGAACAATTACACCAAAAATTAAACCTAGTTATTTAAGCCCAAACTTATGCCATATTATCGCTGGCCACACAAATTAAGTGGGGAAAACGAAATGCAACCCCTTAGGCCTTTCCCATCAATGCCATCAAATTCTCATCAGTACCACATCATTTATTCCTCTCAGAATTTACCTCCTACCAACAATACCATCATTCTTCCCAAATTCTCAACTTTCTATTTTCACATCATCACCATATCATTTTCATTTTTATTTAAACACAAAATAAAATAAAAATAACATTACATTAATTAAAATAAAACATTACATTTATTAAAAATAAAAAACAACATTTCCTAAAAATAGAAACTACATTTCCTAAAAATAAAAAACTACATTTTCTAAAAAAACAAAACTACATTACGTTATTCCTAAAAATTACTACTCGTCATTGTCGTCTTTGTCGTCATCTCCGCCGGTGTAAAACAAATGCCTATGCTTGTCCATTAAAGTTTTACGATACGTGAGAAGGGCTTTTATTTCTTTTTTCGGCAAATAATCGGGAACCGGGTTTTGAAGAAATTTGAACGCTTCCATAATTTGCTTTTGCTCCCGATCTTCGTCAAGTTTCTTCCGATCTTAGTCAAATTTTGCCATCGCTTGTTCTTGTATCCGGACCATTCTGTCGAGTTTTTCTTACGTTTGCATCCGATGAACTTGTAGTCTTCCGACTAACATTGCGACCCGCAGGTCTCCTAATGGGGTTGTCATGGAATAACTGCTCCATAGCCGATGTCGAGGTTGGTGTTGGGGGCGGATCATTGTCGTTCAAATCTATCATTGGAGCCTACCGTCTTGCCATTACACCGTGGTCATCCAAAAACTTCGGATAACCTTTGAGCAAGTGATAGCAGTGCTCGTAAAGAAACGGTCTTCCGACTTCTTTTTTGTAGTGGTCGTGGGCGGCGTCGAAAACAGCTTTTTCATCGGACCCGCTTGCTCGTCTATGTTCGATATACTTTTTAACTTGTCCCCCAAACAACTTTTTCGCCGCCCGTATCTTTGTCCATTTGCCTTGCAGTTGACTTTTGGTACGGGTTCCATCACAAGTTTCATTGTTGAACAAACGAACTATGTTACTCCAAAACGCCATGTTGGTTTGATTGTTCCCGACAACGGGGTCTTCGGAAGTCGATACCCAGCTTCTTGCCAACACTAATGCTTCATTGTCGGTCCACAACTTTTTGACACAATTTTTTCTCCCCATTTCGGCTTTTGGCTTTTTTCCTTTCGTGCAAACCGGAAACGTTTCTTCAGGCTCATTATCAGCTTCATTATCGGCATCGGCAATGCTAGTTCCCTCGACATCATTCTCGGCTTCATCATCTACATTGATTGGTGGGATTTGTTTTTGTTGTTGCCACACGGCGAATTGTTGTTGTTGAAATTGGATCTCTTGTTGTTGATTGTTGATTTGTGACGGATAAGATGAAAAACCGACTTGATTATAAAACGGTTATGAAGATGGGGCTATGTAGATGTGTTGATTTCCCATATTGATTGGTGGAGGAGAGTTGCTAGTGTGACCTTGCGGGTTAGATGAAGAACCCGTCGTGACGGTATGTCGAGTAAACTTTGAACGTGGGGATCGAAATTTTGGTTGTTATGGTTTGACATAGTGGTGATTTGGTTGTTTTTATTGTATAGAAAATGATATATGTGTTTATGTTGTATGTATATATGTGTTGTATATATATAGTGTGAGAAAAGCTTAAATTTTTTTAATTTGAATTTTTTTTTTGAACGTTATATGCTAAAATGGGCCCACCATCTTTCAAATTCTGCACGTTCTCACAAGAATTCAAATTCAGAACGCGAGGCGAGAACGAGCCGGTGCCAATGACGTTTTCTCATTCTCGCCAAAACGCGAACCCATAACACGGTGGTGTCAGTGGTGATTTCAGAACGCCAAGAACGCTGGATGATGACATATCTTATAGGAGCGGCCTTATAATCTTCTTGTACAAAAGCCTTTATGAATTGGTTGTCCTTGATATGATATATCAACCGCCCAATTAAATTTTGGTATTATCGAATAAGCTATACGTGTCAAAATCATATAATAAAAATTGAAAGCCATGCACATGGTAATGCTTTTGTATTGTTTTGGAAAAACACACACTTATGACATTATTGTTGCGTAACCTATGTTCCTTTTTGAGGGGGGCATATTTAACTTGATGGAAATATGTCACTTGAACATGATATTGTTTGAAGTTGATATATGTTTGTAAGTGCATGTCCATTCACTGTGAAAAATGTCGGTAGTAAAAACAAGTACAACGTTTTATTTCGAACAAAGTGTTCAACTAAAAACTAAACTTCATAAATGGTATCCAGCTATAATTAATTTGGTTTATTGTATGCTAATATGTACTCGCGTAGTGTGACGGGACGGGACGAAAAACTTTATGGTTGGCAATGAATTGTGGTGGTCGTTAGTGTTGTTCATTAATCCGATGAAACGGAGGTAAGTGGTAGGTTTGGTTGGTCTGAAAAGTATGTTATCAATCCGATGGTTTGAAAACATCAAAACCGAATTAAGTGGTTTGGTTAACGGTTGCCTCTATAATTAAACATAAACAGAAACCGTCAAACCAAACTGGTTTTGAACCTAGGTTATAATAAATATATGATTATTATTAATTTTGATTTTAACTTTAACTTATCTTAAATCGGACTCTCAATACTTATACTTCTAGACTTATTTCATAATATTTATTAGATACGTTTTATGTTTGATCCGTTTTGGAAGTAAAAAAAAAAGGTATTTGGATAGGAATTCTCTGATCCTATGTACCGTAGTACCCACCTAACCCCCATCCATGCGCTACGGTGTCCAAGGTAAATTGTCCCACTTCGAATTGACAAGGATTGCCTTAGCCAAGATTCGAACCCACGAATGGGCCAAAGAGTGGGGGATGGTGGCCACTGGGGTTTAACCCAGTATTTTAAATGATTTTGACATTATGAGATGTGAGTCTTCATATTGATATATACTAGACGCATGCGACGGTGGTGACGGCGACGGGTAGTGGTGACGGCAGTGACGGGTGGTGGCGGCGGCGGCGACAATGGAGGTGGTGGCGGCGGTGTGGTTATTAATGTAAAAGTAATTGATGTAAAAGGAATCAGTGTAGTTATTTTAAGGGTTGAGGGGTTTATGTTGTAAATTATTTCATTAATGATTTTATAGGTATATTAGGTGGAGATATTTAAATTAACGAATAAAGTTGAGGGGTAAATTCGTCAGATCTATAGGTTTTTTTGAGAAAATGGAGAGGGAGTTGCTCCTTTATTAAGGACTATAGATATATTTTAAATATTTGTAATTTTTTAGTTTTATTTTAATATTATTAATTAAGTAAATTTTAAAACTATCAAACCAAACCGGTTTTTGAACGGTTTATTTGGTCTAGCTTATCCAAGCAAACTAGATGGTTTGGATTGAACGAGGTTACTAGTTTAGTCCAAATTTATTTTTATTTTTTATGAAAACCGATCAAATTGGACCATTTACACCCCTAGTGGTTGTCACTTGTTTTGATTCGTGAGGTGTTGGATCCGCAAATGCAACACACGTTTTTGGTTAACGGGTTAATGTAGATGGAAAATTGAATCCGGCACCAACTACTTGATGACGTTAGTCAAGGTTGTTGGAGTCCGATGAATATGTGTTTCACATTCACTGGACGATGCGTAGAATCCAGCCATTAAGATATAAGATACAGTTGACAATGATGATTAAATAATTCATATATATATATATATATATATATAGAGGGATTGGTTATTGTAAAACAAGTATTAAAGTAAAACAAATAAGATAAGATCTTGACCATTAAGTCATGATAAAATTGATGCACGAAGGTTCATGGAGAACAAATATACACACTGATGCACGGGGATTTTTATGATGCACGATAATTTTTAGTTAAAAAGAAAAGATTGTTTTATTTGTTTATTTTAATACTTGTTTTATTTGAATCAGAACCTATATAAATATATATACTCGTAATATTTAATATTTAACTACACAGAAAATATTAGAATACAGGTGTGCGAATGTGATGGGACATTGGGAAGTATGCTCTAAGTCGTACATAAATAATTAAATAGCATGATAGAAAATTATTCAAACTATATGATATTGACCTCACGTCATTATTGTAGTTACTTTATTAATTTTAGTTATTTTTTTAGTATTTTCATTATTTCATAAAATTGATGCATGGACTTAACACAAATACATGCAAACTTGATCTCATATCGTCATTTTATATTTTAATTATTTTATTTTGTAATTTCGAATGAAATGTCAAGGCTAAGTTTAGGTTTTAGATACATCGAAATCATCCTCATATTGTAACAACTCGTAATTTATTAACGAGCGGTTAGTTTTAATCCTAATTAATTATATTAATTAGTACGTTTAGACGATTCCTAATACCGTATGATTATTAGCTA
>JAOXNX010000026.1:6829333-6842189 GCA_028566075.1 Solidago caesia | reverse complement strand
TTTTTGGACGTTAAAGACAACATAAAATCATGATAATCCAATTCATCAGATCTCATTTAATCCAAAGATTCAGTGAACTCTTCCTCATGGAAGGCACCTAAAATCAATGAGTGTGCCTTTAACTTAATCCATTATTGAGTGTCTTATCAGGTCGAGTGAACACAATTAACCTCCATTTCAACCCATAACAAATTATTACTGCTAAAATACTTGTTTGGTAAAATTACAAAGTCATGTTGCTAAATTATAAAATCTATAGAGCTTGGTTTCGAGATCAGGAAAAGTTGAGTACCTCTTGATCCATTTGAGCTCTTGCAATGAGATTGTCGATATGCCATTTATACTATAAGAAACCGGATAACACTGTCAATTAAGAAAAATGTCAATTAAGAACATTGTGAGTGTCTGAGAACACTGTCAATTAAGAACACTATCAATTTAAGAACACTGTCAATTATACAATAACTTTTATTAAACGATTAATTCAATATAATCAATCATTAACAAATAACTTTTGGCAAATGTGAATTTATATTGTAAGTCTTATTAAATAATGAATCACTATAAATAACAAATATCAAACACAAAAGTAACTTGTTTGTTCACTTTTGTATTACGTCTATATTAAGCATACATACTAATATACTATGATGAAAAATGATTCATTTACAAAAGAAAAGTCGTAACCACTAAAAGTGATTTACATGTCAGAAATGACAACGTGGTATTTCATTTTTCACTGACAACATTATGTTTATAAATCTTGAATAAATCTCAAATCAAATATGCCACAACCAATATGGTTGATCTTGAATCAAAAAACTACATATCAAAAGATGAACAATCAACCACTGTCAAGCTAAGGCTGACCATAAGCAAATATTAAATAATCTAATAAGAACAATCCAAATTACATGAAAAAGAAGATCTTGACATATTTGAAATATGTGAAAACATCTTTAGATTGTATATTCATACACAAATGAATCTCCAATACTCCCTTAAGACCATAAAATCAGAATCTTATAAGAATTGGCAGATCATACCGAAGTTGCATATCCTGGACCGAAGAGATATCAGTGCTAGGAGTGGTGACCAGAGCAAGTTCCCAAACATATGTATCAAAATCTTTTGGTTGAAAAGCAGATCCAGAAGATGTAGTATCTACGGAAAAAAGAAATGCAACTTGTCACTAAACAACATAAAAAGATCGCTTGCAATAATATTACAAAAGACATTTGAGAAATAATAGTCCAACTATTTCTTACCAGAAGGAACAATGGCAAGAGCCAGTGCATTACTTTCCTCAGTAGTTGATTCGTTAGGCGCATCAAAGTTTAATCCCTAAAGCAGAAGATTTCAGTAAACCAGCATACTTGAGAGATGGATGTATTTATTAATGAGACAAAAACCAAAAGATACCTCAAATCCATATTGCAATCAATGGCTAAGTGAATAAGAACATGACCAACTTTGCTCTGATTTCCGATTTATGTAAACAGAGTTTTTTTTAGGCCAGATTGCCAGAAAAACCCATCGATATTTAAAAAAGTAATTGTTGTTTAAAAATAAATAAATTTGAACATCAAGTAAAGGGGGCAAAATGGGCGGGTCAGGACTTGGGTAGTGGGTCACCAGGGGCTCCAAGAAAAAATAAAGGGTGTAAATTGTGAATGTTTTAAACAAATTATCAATCCATACAACTAAGATACAACTTATTATTCTTCTCTATTTTGGCCGGAGGTCCTTCGGAAACAGCCTCTCTACCTTTTGGGTAGGGGTAAGGCTGCGTACATCATACCTCCCTCAAACACCGCCCCGGCGGTATTGAGTATCGGTTGTTGTTGTTGTTGTTGTTGTATTGGTTACATCATTTTGAATTAAATATATGTATTTTTGATTTGAAAATAACACAAAGGATCTTTCACGACTCTATTTTATTACTCTGCCACTATTATGCACAAAAGGATCTTTTAATACTGAAAATAACACAGAACTTGAGAAAAATAAATAGAAATGCTCTACACATCATCTTCTTCTTCACCATTTTCTCAAAACTAAAACTTACATTTTAAACCATCAACAAAACCCCATTTCGCTATCCAATAAACAAAACCCATAAAAAAATAATCTTCGTGGGGTTTTCTCATTATTAATCAAAATTCCAAGAAAAAGATCTAGATCTAAAAAAAAAACCAAGAAAAAGATACAAGCTTGGGGATGCTAATGAGGTAAAGATTCAAGCTTTTTGGTATTTCTTTAATTAATTTAATGCATTTTTATTAAAGTTTGAATCTTTCTTCCAATTCAATACATATAAATTTTGTATATGTATATACAGGTTTAATAAGTTTTTGCCATTGTGTGAATGAAATGAATTAAAACTTGGGAATGTTAATGAGGTAAAGATTCAATGTTTTTTTTTTGTTTTTTTGTTTTTTCTGTAAAGTTTGATCTTTTTTTTACAAATTCATTACATTTAAGTCTTGTATAAGTATATACAGGTTTAATAAGTTTTGGGCATTGTGTGAATGAAATGAAAGAAGAAATAAGTGAAGTTTTGGTGCAGAGACAACAATGACAAGTGGGTCATTGGGTCTAAGATCATCAAGCTATGGCTCATTAGTACAACATCAACAACAACAACAGCAGCAGCAACAACAATTGCAAAATGGAGGTCAACAACAAAAAGTCAACCAATCAACACCACCAATTATTACTTCTTCAAGAAAAGCTTCAAAGATGTTTGTTAAAGAGAAAGAGAATATGTTCATTTGGATGTTTAAATTTGTGCATAGAAAGAAAGTTGGAATGTTGCTATTATGTCTTGTTTCAATTGTTGCTATGTTATGGGTACTTTATGTTGGCAAAGGTTTGTTTTTCTTATTCTCTTTATATTTTATCAATTTTTGTTTCATTAGGGCATCTCCAGTGATAAACTTTAGGATTTTGCTATCCATAGCCATTAGAAACATGCAGTAAAATGTTGTATATAAAAATAACTCCCCCCTAAACATAATTATCAACCGCCATGTACAATATTTTAGTGCGTATTAACCATAGTCCTAAGGAGCATGGTTAGAAAAATGTTGTGTATAAAAATAACTCCCCCCTAAACATAATTATCAACCGCCATGTACAGTATTTTAGTGCTATTAACCATAGTCCTAAGGGACATGGTTAGAAAAATCCTTAAGACTTTATAATCAGTTATATATATATATATATATATATATATATATATATATAGCACATTTTAGTTTACTTTCTTGGGTTTTAGTAAGCCATTCATTGTTATTGATTGTTTTTTCCATGCATCAATTTTTTTTCTTCTCTCTTTCGTACAAATAATAATTTTGAGCTCGTTTATGAGTCTTTTCTGCATTTTTTACATTTGTAGCTTATTCTACTTTATTATTTTGCAGTAGCAATTCAATTTTATTCATTTTGATTGATTATGAGCTCAATTTAGGTTCCGGGTCCTTGTAAATAATGGTGCATTTTGTACAGTTGTAGCTCAAATTGATTTCTTGGGCTGTACCAATATTTAATATGTATAACATTGATTGATTTTGAGCTCATTTTCATTTATGGGTCTTTATCTTGGTTGCAGTTTTGTACCTTCTTTTTAACTTCAATTCAATGTTTTGATCTTTAGTATTTTGTTAAATTTTGCTGCATTTTCATTGATTTTTAGATCAATTTGTGTTCTGGGTCATTGTCTGTTGTACTACATTTTGTCCATTTTTAGTTCAATACACATTTTAACCAAATTTACAGCGCTGTTTGTTGATCTTGAACTCTATGTGGTTGAATTGAGTGTTCATGTTTGGTGTTATTTTCAGGTGAAGTTACACAAGAAGTTCACAATATCCAAAGTTTAGAATTCAAGAACAATTCCATCACTAGATTTTCGCCAATGAGCGTTGATCAAGAGAAAGTCCAAACGGTTGATTCTTCGTTAGGGAATCAGGAAATGAAGCTTACTTTGATTCATGAAAATACAATCACAACGGTCTCACCACCGCCACCGCCACCGCCACCGCCTCCATCTCCACCGCCACCGCCTCCATCTCCACCGTTGCTGCCGCCTCCATCTCCACCGCTGCTGCCACCTCCATCTCCACCTCCACCTGTTTATTTCACTGGATACACCCTTCCTCATGGCCATCCTTGTGAAACTTTTACAATGCCGCCTCCACCTGCAGACAAGAAAAGAACAGGCCCACGTCGTATGTTTTCAAAAGTTCACATTCTATTTTTCATTCTTTTTTTTTTTGTTTTATTTATGAGATATTTTCATTTTTTCTACTTGTCAGCGTGCCCGGTGTGTTACCTTCCAGTGGAAGAAGCTGTTGCAATAATGCCAAAAGCCCCCTCTTTGTCCCCTGTTCTTCAAAATCTGACTTACATTCATGAAGAAAATTTAACCAAAAGTGAGTTTGGAGGTTCAGACTTTGGAGGGTATCCTTCTTTGAAACAAAGATTTGAATCTTATGACATAAAGGAGTCAATGAGTGTCCACTGCGGGTATGATTTTCTACAAAACTAACACCATTTCTCTAGAGGTTGCAGAATAGGCTTGTAGGGAGGGTTTAGTAACGGGTCACAACGGGTACTATTGGAATGGGTCGAGTTGTTTTGACCCAAAACACTTGTTGCCTAAATCTATACTACATTGTAAAGCATTTGGCTTGTGTCTTAATTTTTGAATTTTTAAGTATTACCATAACTAGCATTACTCATTTACCTTATCATTTAATATTTATATTTATATTTATATTATTTAAATTATTTATATATTAATTTATATAATAATTTTCATTTTAAATATTCTATCAATAATAACAAACATATTTTTATATACCCGTGTGTCAGACAATCTAGAACCGGCGATCTGCGAAGCCGGCTGTCAGTCACTATCACTTTTTGACGTATGTACTGAATGAAGTTTATGAATTTTATGTTCATTACAATTTAATTTTTTTTGATAAATCATCTACTACTGCGCATTGCGCGGGTACAAGTTAGTACTTATTAGTGTGTCCAATGTAGTTATAAAAGTCAATTTATTTCAATAAGGATCTATTTTGTTCAATAAAATGATTTAGGAGGTTTCAAGCACTAAAAAAAAAACATTACTCAACTTTCTACCGTTACAACCATTTTACCCATTCTGCTTTAGGAATTCTTGTCTATTTTAGCTGTATGACGTGTTATGGATAAAACAAACCCCGAACGACCCATTTATAACTGAAAGGGTCAATGTTGCCATCTCTAGTATTTTTGTAACAGATTTTGTTTATTTCGATAGTTCTTGTTTGGTTGATGCATAACTATGCAAACAGATTTGTTAGAGGAGATAAGCCCGGACGCAATACAGGATTTGATATTGATGATTCAGATCTTTTTGAGATGGAAGAGTGTCGGGGAGTAGTGGTTGCATCAGCCATATTCGGTATCATCCTATATGATCTGCTCCACCTTTCCTAATGTTGAGATTTTGTTGTCTTCCTAATAATTGAAGTGTCACAGGTGCTTATGATTTGATTCAACAGCCTAAAAACATTAGTGAAACCGGGAAGAAGGTTTGCTTTTTCATGTTTGTTGATGAAGAAACAGCTAGATTTTTAAGAAATTCAAGTACTTTAGATGATAGCAAGAGGATTGGATTATGGAGAATAGTTGTTGTCCATAACCTACCGTATACTGATCCTAGGCGCAATGGGAAGGTACTGTCCTTCAAGTTCCTCTGTATAATCTTTATGGACCTCGGATAAAATATTTGAAAGTAAAAATCATTCAACTTGGTTCCTATAATATGATCTATTTGACAATTCATCTGAGTTCTGCACTAGTTTTTAGTAGATGCAGCAACTTCTACCAGTTTACTTATGAGTGGGTCAATTCGGCTGCGCTTTGTTTCGCAAGGGTCGTAATATTTTTAGCTATTATGGGAAACGGGTCAAGCAAGTCTAACTAGCTTACAGTGCCCAAAGTCTATTTTTAATGCATACAACCTCCTATGTTGTTTTCTTTGAAGATTTAGATTAATGCTGTTTTGTAATTATATTTAATATTTAATACATTAACTATTCATAGATATATTAAGAAATGGACGAAAACTGTACGTGGGTCAAACCAACCAAGTCATCTGGCTGGGACTTATTATTAACAATGACCAGTTCCACCCCAAACCCATTTTGACCTGTTACCCAACATCCGCACCCCCCACCCACACACACATCTTGGTGCCACTGGTTATTTTCACAAAGTATACAACGTTCCTAATGCGGTTACATGCGTGCAGATTCCGAAACTTCTACTACATAGGCTTTTCCCAAATGTTCGTTATTCTCTGTGGGTGGATGGGAAACTCGAGCTTGTTGTGGATCCTTATCAGATTCTTGAAAGGTATTATCATTGTATGTAAGCTCAAAACTCGTCCTTATGTAATTGAATGCTAAAATAGAGTCCATAAATGGTTGTTAGAAAGGAAACCTGATCTCTCAGAATGTGACTGGATAGTTTAGATACAAAGGAAAGAGACAAAAACGGATTGAAAGTCATCTGAAGGTTCAGGGAAATAAAACCTTCTAAATCATTTTATAAAAAAAAGATATATAATTTCTATAATTATATTTAGCGTGCAAGTTCTTTTTAAGTATGACAATGCCTCCATCGACTTCCAATAAGTTCTTTATAAAGATATATCATTTTATAAGTTCTTTATAAAGATATATAATTTCTATAATTATATTTAGCGTGCAAGTTCTTTATAAGTATGACAATGCCTCCATCGACTTCTAATAAGTTTTTTATAAGTTCTTTATAAAGATATATCATTTATTCATTTTATAAGTTCTTTATATGTATGACAATGCCTCCATCGATGTATAAAATGGATTACTTTCAGGTTCTTGTGGAGGAAGAATGCTAGTTTTGCAATATCTAGGCATTACAAGCGCTTTGATGTGTTTGAGGAAGCTGAAGCAAATAAAGCTGCTTCTAAGTATGACAATGCCTCCATCGACTTCCAAATCAACTTTTATAAAACGGAAGGTTTAACCCCATATTCGGAGGCCAAACTTCCTATCAGAAGTGGTACATTTCATGCTCTTTCAATTTTTAACAACAAAAGCACATCAAGACACTATTTCTTACAGTTGATTGTAATTTTTATCAGTATCATGTTATCAGTCTAAAAATGTACATCTAATCATGTAGATGTTCCTGAAGGATGCGTAATAATCCGAGAGCATATTCCTATCTCGAACCTCTTTACTTGTCTTTGGTTCAATGAAGTTGACCGCTTTACTTCAAGAGATCAGATTAGTTTTTCAACGGTGAGGGATAAGATCACATCTAAGACGAATTGGACAGTTCATATGTTTTGGGATTGTCAAAGGCGAAACTTTGTGGTTCAGGTACTATATCTTTTCATTGCGTTGAATTCGAATCTCAAACTCAAAACAACTTTTTTTTTTCTTAACGCAAAATCTTGATTAGGATGGTTTCAAACTTAGCATTATATCGTATCCTTTTGAAATTTTTGCTACCATCTAAACATGGCTTACAAATAATTCTCGAAACCATAAAGTCTTAAAATTAGTTGTTGTGAAATCAAAAGTCAATGCTATGCTAGCTGTTTGATCTTTCTCCTATTTATAAAACTTTCTTTATGGATTATGATGATCCTCATGCATTTTGACTTTCAAGGTCACATTAGCTTTTTCTAAATGCAATCCTCATAAAGATTTGGTTTGAAATTTAGAATAAGATTTTATTAGAAATCGTCTAAAAAGTCTCGATACACTTCCAAGAAAACTACAGTGAGTGCGGTTAAGTCATCGAACAGTTTTGGGTAAAGGGGTTTACCGTTTACCCTGATTAGATTAGTCACCGAACACTTTTTGTGTTTAATAAAGTCATTCAACTACATTGTCTTATCCAAAAGTATATTACTTATTGATTAAGAAGGTTTTAAGTAGCTTGTTTTCCATTAGCTCTGACACATCAGTAGTCAGTACTGATGGTAGATAATATATACTTTTGGATAAGACAATGTATATGAGTGACTTTATAAAACACAAAAATTGTTATCGACTTAACCCCATTTTTCATGAATATTTATTTGACTTTTTTGATGATTTCCCTAAGTTGATATGGTTACAAAATTTTCTACAAGATTTTGATTTGAAATTACTTTTAGTGTGGCCCTCAAAAATCATTGATTTACTAACTGTTTGAATTTTGATCACCCGTACAACTTACTTTCAGGGATACCATCGAGATATTCTCGAGCATTGGCCACCACCACCTTCGCCGCTACTACTGTCGCCGCCTCCTCCTAGTGCACCTGCTGTCATTATGGTGCCACCCTCCACCCCAATTGATGAAAAACCAAAGATTTCAGCTTTAGAAACATCCACGGAACATATTGTAAGTAATCCCACAAAAGTCCCATCAATAAGACGTCGGAGAGACAGAAGAACAGGTTCACGGAGGCACCGGAAAGTTTCTGTTGGGATTAGCCAAAATTAAAAAAGATTTGTATATCGAAAAGAAGTCATAAGTTTTTCCTTCCCTGGTAAAAAAAAAAGCCATTTTCGGGTTAGGAAAAAATCTGTGCAAAGATGAGTATTGTGATCATTATATACATGTTAGTTTATTGGTTTACCATTTTTTATTGTATATATACTTGAAAAAAGATCATTATTATTTGTCACACGATTTTGTTGCTATTTTGTCATTGAAACATTTCTTTAAAGGTTGCAACACGCTGCTTTGTTGCATGTTGCACCAGGACATGCTACTCTATTGTAAAAAGAAAAATTGAAAACAATGCAGTCTACTCTGTTCAGCGGACGCCGGATGGATCCTGTATGACCATTTGTACCAGACCGGGTACTTTTCTTATCTGTTTTGGTCAATATTGGGTATAATAAGCAGGTGACCAAGTATTTTTCTTATGTATTCCATCTATTATTTATTATTATTATTAATTTTTTGATATGACGCCGACAGAGACTGGTTGATACATGAGGCGATGGGAGTGCTCTTATGATAAATATACACGCCTAATTTTAAGTTTTAGCCTAATTTTAAGTTTTAGATGTGGGGCGCTGACAGTAATCTTTGTGTGTCTCAAAATAATCATCTAATTTTAAATTTTTAAGTTTTTAATTAACTAAATTATTATAGTTAAAAACTAAAGATGTCGTCTTATTAGTTGACAGTGGCTTTTATAAAATCGTGTACCAATTTCACCGTGTAACATACACTTCTTACTCGTGATAAAACTCGACGAGTGAAATAAGAAGTCATGCAGGATTCAAATAAAATTTTGAAGATCTGGTTAAACTTAACCAAGATTTCATGTATCAGATATTTCATGTAACTAGTTTAATAATTGACTTTTGTTATTTGTAACTCGATTCCAAGTGCAATAATGGGTTAATCCCCTCTTTTTCATTTAGGGGAGATGAAACTTAACCATCATGTATGGATTCGATCTCAGATATATCCTTTTTATCATAAAAACTCTTTAAAAATATTGTTAATCATTTATATTTTTTTGTTGAATGTTCGAGTTGGGCCCTGGACCTGCGACGAACTGAACCAGGGAATTTAGAGAAAAATCCAAGACCTGTGGGTAAAAACAGGGAAGTCTCCTCACAATTCCTAGGCATTTGCCGGTTGATCGGTGTCTCATTGGCCATATTTATCTATATGTTCAAAACTCTTTTACAACAAGAATTAATTGTGAATATGTTCCCTTAAAGAATGACAATGATACCATACTAGTATTGATACATTCGTTTGGAAGAGTGACTTAAAAACTCTCTTCTTCTTCTTATGTAATTTTTCTTGTGGTTCCGGTTAAATTCTTTTCAACCGGTTCATTTTAATAAAATCTTTTTGTTGTTAAAAAAAATGTATACTCTAATATCATTTTAATTTCATTTATAAATTTAAAACGAAATATTAAAATTAGAAAGAATTTCATTAATGAAAATCCCTCTAGTATATTTTTTCTTTTGAAAGCTAAATGTTTTTTTCTTTTGATCTAACATAACCTGTACCTAAATAAATACTTTTCACATAGCCTTTCGAAAAAGTTGAGGTTTAGAAAAACAGTTACAACATGAAAATAAACATAGGGTTCGATCTTTATCCCAGAGGTCTTTCTGGAAGCAGTCATCTACCTTTAGGTATGTTGGCAAAGACAACTTCTTAGGTTTTGGGCGGAGAAAAGCGGACATGAGAACTCGGGTCGGGGCGCATCGTAAATTGGACTTGGCATTCTTGTGATCTCTTGAATGCTTTGATCCATCTAAGCACATTGACAAGCAGGAAAAAGATAAATTGGGGGACCCATGGGATAATTATGGTTTTGAAGATATTGAATTGGATAAGATTATTTACATCTCATATTTTCCATACACTATTAAAGACGGTATTGGAAACGGTTGTTATTTTTTTCTTTACCAGTAAGCTAGGCATGAAAGACCGCAAAAACCACGCTAAAATCTATGTTGGATAGGGCTATGCTTCTCAAAAGGATAGACATTTTTAAGTAGGCTGGACATATAAGACTGGGCTTTGTCTATCTCCAATATACTGTATACATCACCTAACTTTCAACATATGTGCAATGCTTACATGTCAATTCTAAAAATATATTCGACAACAGCACGTACAACCCATCCTTGTAGTTGCGATTTGTATCAATTAACTTAATTTACCATGGCTTATTATATTTATAATAAGTACATACAGGTTTATTTTCTAGCCATGTAGTTTATTTTTTTTATTTTTTTTTTATTTTTGTTTACTATTAATAGTAAATGCTTTTACATATTGTGGGATTTTTGGATTTGAGAAATAGATATGTGTATTTATTTATGTATAAGATCTTGAGTTTTAGAGATGATAATGATGATGTTTATAACCTTTAGATCCAAAGAAAGTTGAGGGTGAGTGTTTTATATGTAAAAGATCAAAATACCCTCATATGCAATGCACATGAGGGACTTAACGAAACATAGCTAACGATCGTTAGAGGTAGGGACTGTCAGTGATACAAATTGCAACTACAAGGAAAAGAAAGAAAGAAACTGCTCAGTGCCGCCTTCTGCGGGTTTTGAGCCTCAATACCTCGACGGTGTATGGGGGAAGTTAAGATGTAGGCAGACCTTACCTCTACCTAAGAAATGAGGTTGCTTCCAATTTTCTACCTAAATGGTAGAAAAGACCCTCCAACCTTTGCATGGGATGAGGATCGAACCGGCGCTAATAAAAAAAAGCACAAGTATTAAACTTGATAATATAACAAACCACAAGAGGCATTTGTGAAATTAACTCTATAAATCAAATAATTATAATAGTACCAATGACCCCAGTCCAAATGGTTGAGGTGAGATACACAATGACTTCAATAATTGAGAGGTCATGGATTCAAGTTTAATGTGACAAAAAAATTTGGGGTTTCATGTTGGACGAGGGGGTTTTCACTCACATATGGTAAGTTTCCTCCTATAGGTGGTCTTCGAATCCTCCACTCAAGAAATGAAGATGATCAGGTAGGCCAATGGCTCTTCAGAGTTCCAATTTGTTCAAAAAAGTAATAATAATAATAATAATAATTGTAATAGTACTATTGATTACGGGGTTCATGCTAGGTTAACCAGGTTGTTGGTTCCAACGCCAATAGTAAAAGAAATCTATAATCTATTTAATTCATAATTAAATTGTGTGTAAGATAGTTAACTTCATAAAATAGATTAAAACTAGTTTTAGACAGTGTCAAATACGTGGATTGTTTATGACATTTTCAAGATAAGATGAATTGTTAAATATATATAATAAAAAAAAACTTTGTAAGGTCAAATGTAAAAATATATGACAAGACAAACTCATAAATTCAAATATAAAGAATGTAAGTAATATCAAAGTAAAAGAATGTAATACTGAAACATCGAAAACATATATTATATTTCATTTTTTGTAACTGTTTTCAAAGTGAAAATATATTCTATTTATATGACAAAATGAATTTATAGGTCATCTTAAATTATTATATTGCTTCTTGTATATTTTAAGAGCTTGGCTCATATATCCAACAAATACATCTACTATCTATCTTAAATTATTATATTGCTTCTTGTATATTTTAAGAGCTTGGCTCATATATCCAACTTAAATTATTATATTTTTGGTTTTTTCTCATCTCTATTACTAACTAATGAGTTAAATAAAACAGAAAAATATATAAAAAATGATGAATCAAAATTTTGAAGGAGTTAAAGTGATATTTCATATTAGGAAACATTGGCTTCATTAAAAAAATACTTTAAACATGAAACAAAGTTGAGTTGAAATCCCTATTATGCCCCTGAACATTATTAACAATTTTAAACATCTTTAGTTGATATATCTATAATACCCATATTAATTTATTATAATTTATATTTTATAATTTTTAATTATGAAAAATAATAATAAACTTTTTTAATTCATTAGAACATTATCTTTTATATTTTGCGTGAGTACTATGCTATCATTTTCTTACACAAGTGTTTGGCTTAAAATTAACGTCGTCATGACACCTTGCACGCTGTATATTATCGTCGCCGCATCGTGTAGGCACCCATCTAGTTCTAAACTTATGTATATATCACCCCATTCCCATTTATAAATTATAAATAAAGATAAAAAATATATATATACAAAACAGATGCGGAAAAGGTTCATGTGAGAACCATTTGAATTGGAAAAACCATGAGAACCTTTAAGTTATAACTTGATAACTCATGTTCATATGTGAATGGTATATATATGAACAAATTCGTTC
>JAOXNX010000026.1:6792095-6809483 GCA_028566075.1 Solidago caesia | reverse complement strand
AAACTGTTGACCAAAACTAATTTCAACCAAATTTAAAGTCAAACCAAAATTAGCTACAGTTGACCGAATTGCTACAGCTGACCGAATTGCTATAGTTAACCAAAATTGCTACAGTTGACCGAAATTGCTATAGTTGACCGAATTGCTGCAGTTGGCTGAAATTGCTACAGTTGACCAAAATTGCTACAGTTGACCGAATTTGACCTAACCAAATTTAATCATCTTTGACCGAAATTAAGGTCCTTTGACCGAATCTGGGCTAACCAAATTTAACAAAAACAGGAACGAATCTGATTACACTTTAACCATTTCTTTGACTTTCCTTGACCGAATTTGATCATATTATTATGGTTATTTTTTTTTCTTTCAAAACTAGCCCAAAACCACACTTTTCATCATGAAAATGTGACCATCTATTAGTAATAACATCATTTTTTGTAAACATTACTACAATCTCAACAAAACTCTTTACTAGAAACTAGTAATATTCTATAAAACCACAACTTTTTGTTAACATTTAGTTCAACAAAAACCTAAGTAAAAATCAAAAGTTTACTTAGAAATGTATAAAAATCATGTTATACCTTTGAAGTAATAATCTTTAATTCAACAACCAATCTTCCTTTTTGTGGTATTTTGGACCGAAATTAAACAAAAGATGGAGAGAAATTTGTAGCTTCACACTAGTTTTCACACACATAAAAGAATTAAAATGAATTTAATTTTGCATGAACCCTTATATAGGTTCAACCACATTAAGCCACCTAGCAAGTGACTCAACCCATGTTTAACCACCATAAGACATGTGTCTTTTACATGCAAAACAATGATAAAATAAGACTTAGTGAAATTTCTCATCTAATTCCAATAGCTAATACAAATTCGGTCAAACACCCCTTAATTTCGGTCAACGGGACCGAAATTAATAATTGACGAAACATTACGCGCGACAAAATATTCGATAACTGTTTTTATGGCATTTCATAGTTACTAATCTCTGTTAAACATATAAAAACTTAACTCGAGTTTTCACTGATCAACACTCGAGAAAACAAGCTCTGAACATAAATCACAACATTAAAAGTCTTACAAGACTAACAAAACACGAATTAGGATTGACAGATGATCAAACGAACAAAACAGAATTTAGGACTCGTGATGGTTGTCACATATGGGCCTAGACTCGCACTCTGCATAATAAACTAAATCTATAAACTAAATCTATAAACTCAGTTAAGAAAATAAAACAAATTAATGATTACAAAGTTTGAATCCTTTTTCCTAAAATGAATGAGATCATAAGCATTAACAGAATGGAGATGCCGGTCGTTAGCCGGAAGGATGATCTTTGAACCTTATCCATTCATAATGGACTACTCGTGACTGTTTTGAAAATAAAGGATGAAACTCTTTAATTAATATAATGAAGGGGTTGTCTAATATGCTGCTAGCAGCAGGGGGGCTGTTGCTCTCCTCATAACCCTTAAATTTAGGGGAGGCTTTTTATCATGTGTCAAAATGGTTTTTTTTTTTTTTTGTGAGAGCGGCAGCAGCAGCATATATGATTTCCCCGGTAATGACTAATGAAAATTGAAAAGTACAACTAAGGATGCATTATGTACATACTCTTTCACACGTGACAATTGACAAACCCCATTAAAACCCTACAACACACACTCACAGGAGGAAACAAAAACCATCACCAGAGACCAAAAATGGCGAATCGGAGATGCTTAAAAACGTTAATTCTCGATCTCCACAAATCAACACATAATAATCGACCCTCATCATTTCTACATCATTTTAGAACCCTAACCCATATCCCTAATCGTCTCCCCAATTTGTATTCTTCAAACCCTAATTTCAGCCATCATTTTTCAATTACTAATTTTGATTCACATTATCGCTGTTTCTCGTCTGATCGAATCGACAATGGAAATGATGAGAGTGATGATGAAGATGATGAAGATGATGATGATGATGAGAGTGATTATGAAGATGATGAAGGTGAAAATGTGGAGAATGGTGCTGTAAAGAGAGAGTATTCGCCCGAAGAGAAAGAAGCTGAAGCTGCTGCTATTGGTTATAAGGTTCTTGGCCAGCTTCAACGCTCTGATCGCGTGTTTAAGCCTTATGAGCCCGTTTTCGCCGTTATTCAGGTTGTCTTTTACTTCATATTAATGTTTTTATTGTATGATTGAATTTTTAAAATCAGTAAAAGCAACAGCCTAATCTGGGAACATTAAATGTAGAGTTTTTAGCTGGTGTGGCCCTTGTTAGAAAAGGTTGAGATAGATGGTGGCCCGGCACGAGTTAACGATTTAGATTATAAGAACACTTTGTTACCCTTTCTGTATTGTGTATGGTGCAACAACAACAGGACCCAATCCCTGCATAAGCGGGGTATGGGGGAGGTGAGATGTAGACAGTCTTGCCTCTACCCAAAGGTAAAGAGACTGCTTTCATAAGGACCTCCGGCCAAACGTGTATGGTGCTATAGCACAAATAGGAAATAATTGAGTATAATGGTGATTTGGTTACGTAACGATAACTTTTTGGGCAATTAGGTTGCTTTTTATAACCATGATTTATAAAACCGTGATAGAAGTATCTATTTACGGGGGTAGACGACAATACTTTTGTGCTGGTAGTGAAGTAGACGGTAATTTTGAGCATAAGACGTACAAACCTAACCATTTATCAAAATTATGCCATTAACATAGGTATCGATAGCTTCTTACTTTCTTATTTCAAAATAGTTTATGTTAAACATCCCTTTGAGCATATAACCACAGATCTAAATAGTGCAACACAAGCTGTCATTACGTAACTCAGGTTAGGGAGGCAAACTTGTGATGAAATGTAAATGTATGTAGCTTTTTTGTTACATGTTCATTAAAAAGCTCCAATGTCTATTGGTTTTCTACATGACATGGTTGTTAAAAACACCTCTGCTTGAAATTAAGAGTTTTTGAATTTGTTTATAAATATAATTAGTACTGATTAACAGTCAGTTCACCTAACAGAGTAATTGCCTCAAGTATTATAAACATGTGATTTTTCAAATATTTTCCGAAAGTGATGACATCGTACTTCTGTTTTACCTGTACTGTTGAAGCTATTACTTTTAAACTTTGATAATCTACGAGGCTGTATATAATGATTACCAAATTTTGTTAACAATTTCTTGGCAAATATTTCCTTTTTGTATCAAAATGTCATACAAGGTACACACTACTGCGTGGTACTTAATTTGCTGAACGTTGTTTATGACAATGTAAAGGAAAACTGAGTTACCTAGAGAACATTACTATTTGTCATGTACTGCTAATTAATGGTGGTAACATTTCTTGTACATATAATAGTTAACTTGTAGAGGGTCATTAGCTTATGCTGAAGTTAGAGGTGGCAAGATGGGCAGGTCCGCTGGGTAACGTGTTTGGGTTGAAATAAATCAGTTTTTAGTATGTGTTGAAATGGCCTGGGTCTGGTTGGGATTATATATCTGTGCAAAAGCTGAGTATCGTCACGACTAATTGAGAAGTTTAATGAGTTTTCCCGACAAACCCTTAGCTAAATATGTAATATGTAGTACATGCTATGTTTGCATCGATATGCTTTTTAATAGTGATCATCTTGGCCTTTTAACAGGACAGGGTAACTCCTGGTTTACATAAAATGGTCGGTTTCTGTAAATGTATCTCAAAATATGATGAAATTGGTCTGAAAAATTAAGAATTCAAGAAACAGAGGGATATTTTTCAGGCTTCTGCTGATTACCGTGGCTTTAAGTATAGGTATATAGCATATTTATACAGCCGTAAGTTGATTATAGATTGTAGTGGACGGGACTGTAAATTTCGACTGAATGGGATGAAGAAGAATATTGTGCACCATGTCACTCTTGGTAATTGACCTTATAAAGGAATTTCTATAGACCACGGTCAAAATTATGTCTTCTCAAAATGAATTGGTGCTATTTGTTATTTTAGCATTATGGATGTGATCTCTTGAATGGATTTTGTTCTGCCATTGAGAATATTCGAAAGAGGTTTCATAATATTTTTCTATGCTTGCACGTAATGGCAAGATTGCTTTGTACATTGTTAGCGAATGCATCTTTTTCAAATGAAAATATGTGTATTATTGTTTGTATTGTGTAATGATTTACTTATGCTGCTGTAGATTGGAGCACATCAATTCAAGGTCAGCAATGGTGATTGCATATACACTGAGAAGTTGAAGTTCTGTGAAGTGCACGACAAGGTTAGTTAACTATAAGCTTATCCTATACATGCATTTATATGTCACACAGAATAATATGTACCCAGTCATACTATCATCGACAATCAAAGTGCTTCTTTTGAAAAGATCGCCATGGTTTTTTTTTCCCTGTAATATTTCCAAACAATTTTATTTGGTATTTAAATAGTTACAAAAGCCTATTGCAATGTGTATACATGATCAAGCTGCCTCTTTTATGTAGAGTGTTGCTGCCGTTACCAGTTTCTTGATCATGTTAGCGCTTAAATGACTTAGTCAGATGGTAGTTTATGCAACACTGCCTTTGCTGTGTATTTATGTAATGCATTCTTTTAGCTCTCTAGAAATGGAAGAAAATATCATAATAATTGTATACCCTCTCAAGTCTCAAAGTCTTGGGCACATGGTCATGAACTCATGATGATTCTTTTCATAACCTCTACATGAGAGATATGCTCGCCGGTTTCTTTTTTATTGGTACATGTGTCCTGTAATCTGTATTGAAAACCATGCAAACTTGTTTTTTACCTTTTTAAACAAGAAGCATCCGGAGAATGAATAAACGGAGAACTATCCTTAATACTGGTGTATCTAAGGAATCATATTAAAAAGCACATCACATGGTTCAGGTGGTGTTAATAGTTTGCCTGCTCCGATAAAACTCAAAAATGTGACACCATTATGAAGAAGGTAAACAGTTCGGTGAATGTTCAGACTTTTGGCCAAGTGACTGCAAAATGTGTATAAGACAATTTTTGAGAATCTTCGGACTTGAAAGCAGAGCAAAGAGTTCTTACTAACTAGATGTGGTCTCAGTTTGTGGACATTTAATTTCTCGTTGATATTTTTAAGCATTTGCACAGAGTTACTTCTACACGTAAATAATAGTGGTATCAGATGACCTTGAGTGATTAGTTGTTATTTTAGGCTTTTCAGTCTGTAATCAGAAATCACTTCTGGAATTTATGTTTACCTCTGGCAATGTGAGGTAGGTATTAATAAAACACTTTAATTTATGCTTCTTGCTGTTTTGCTTTTGTTTATTCTTATAATTTACCTTCTTCCTGTGAGCTTTGATCATTGCTTATTTCTCCATTCCCCTTTCACAAACATCGATACATTTGTTGCAATGTGTTGATGATGTTGGTATTTATACGTACAATTTGATGTTTTTACTTTATATTTCGTTGACAGAAACTTTTCTTCAAGGAGTGAATATCAGTTGATGTAAATCATTTTTTTTATTGCAGTTAATTCTAAATAAGGTTCTCATGCTCGGTTCTAAGACTCAGACGATGATTGGTAGACCTATATTGCCTGAGGCAGCTGTTCATGCAGTTGTGGAAGAGCATGTAAGAATGATTCTCACTTTCCGCTTTCTTCTTTAATATTACTGCACTCCCCGACCTTTTTCTGCATATTCTTATTATTTCTCTGCAGTAGTTTGGTGCATGCTATCACTTGTACCATTAATAATAAAAACAGGTTCATATGTTAAAAAAGTTATGGGTAATGTATATTTACACCTTTGATGCATACAGTAATTTGGATGTCTTCTTTATTAGATGGAATCGTATTCCTGTAGCTTCACAGGCTACAAAAGTCGTTTTCATTTCAATTCTTACTAAAATATTTCGTATCTTTCTAGAAAATCAGATTTAGGGGCACTTTGTTTGCTTTTGGGAATGGAAATGATAATGACAACACTAATATAATGGAATGGAAGCGAGTGTTATTGTTGCATACTGATGCTCAGTAAACATTAGAAATGTTATCAACATATTAGGATGAAAAGAGTTATGTACAGTTGCAAGAAAATTTCATTAACTAAAAAAGGTCAAAGTTTGGAATTTTTAGATTCAAAATACTCTATGTAGCATTTGTTCAGTTCACTTGCCTTTCAACCGTGGATTTGGAATTTCCAGGCGTAATTCACTGATACTTGATGGGAGGTCTGTAGCATATGGTAGATTATAAAAATGTTTATGTGCAAAGAAACATATTTTATGAAAAGTCTTCACTTCAGTAACTTCATCTGTGTCTTCACTTTCTTATAAAAAAAGATCGTTGAGTGTATAATAGAAGAGACCAAATCAGGCCATATGTTATTAAGAAAGAGAGCAACAATTTGTGCAGCCAAGAAAGATTAAAAGAAACATTAATCTAAGAGAAATTGAATCATAACTGAAACTGTGATTTGATTTAGCTGTCATTTGTTGATTATATAGAAAGTAACGGACTGTCAAAGTAAAAATTTCTTTAAGCAATATGCTAAAAGGGAGACGTGGAGTACAGTATTACCTTACACTAAATTATGGAGCATTGCATTATATCAACCAACCAATATTATCATTATGTTTGTCATTCCTCACAGTCGATAGTCTCCAAACAAGCACCCCCTTAAAAAATCTTTACTTTTATTTGCAGGCGTTAGATGCAAAGGTAATCATATTTAAGAAAAAGAGACGAAAGAATTATCGCCGAAAGAAAGGTCATAGACAGGTAAAGTCATATCAACTTGCAGTTTTCTGCTTAGTAATTGGTATAGTTGGCAAGTTTAACCCATTTATTATAAATGGGTTGATTTGGGTTATCTTTGATCTCTAATGGTTCGTAAGGGTAAATATAAAATATAACACATGGGGATAATTGTTAAACATGTAGTAAGTTGTTCAAAGTGTTATTGTAATGCATAGTTCTTAATTTGTACTTGAAAAATTAAATTTTCATTGTAAATAATATAGTTTTGTCAATCATGTTTAACCCAGTATTCATCAAACACTTTAAAGATTTGGAAAAAATAGTGTTTTGGGTCCGAACAACCAGTCTGGCTCGAACTCGAAATGGCCTACATGGACTCGTTACTCAACCTGCCTGTTTGGCCGCTTATAGTATATATGGGAATGCTAGAATCTCAAAAATAATAAATTGGTATGCATCATTTTTTAGGAATTGACAAAACTGAGGATAACGGATATACAAGGAATTGAAAAGCCAGAAACACCAGTCCCCACGAAGACCGTAAAGACTTCTGCAAAGAAGGTAGAAAAGGCAGCAGTTGCTGCATAGGATTGGCTTTATTGTAGGTGCTAGTGTCCCGTTATACTTCCTGCTCTGCTCTTTATTTATTTTAGCATTTCTCATTAGTTTATGTTGACATTAGATGATTTCAGTACTATCTTTCTTTCATATTTTGCCTATGATTATTGAAATCAAACAAATCTATGGGCATCCAATCACCCTTCTTGTTGACTTGTTGGTCCGTAAAACTGTAAAAGATTGTGCCATTTTTGTATTAAATAAGTTTAATACCTGTGAATTTAGCACTTTGACACAAGATTTCTTTTGGGTTTGTGTTATATCTGAGATAATAGGCCGGTTATTGTTTACTTGGCTTCGAGCTCTCACACTATATGCTCCTAGAATAACTTATAGTTCATAAGTCACTCCTTACATTCCATGAAAAGAGATGCAATGGTTTATTATTCATGATGGTTTGTTTAGGGAGGTCTTATTAGTTATGGTTATTCCTTTTAGTGACTTGCATGTAACGATAAATACTGCGAGATCTTCGGTTGATATTCACTCACCAACATGAGTCATGTCATCTATATCACTAGAACAGCGCGATAAAGTGTGGATAGACCCATAGAAACAATGACCTGGCGTTTTGTTTCTTTTTCTGTGAGTCTATATCAGGCACCTAGACACAACAGCATCCACTTCTGTTTGTTGGTTGACCCAATCCAGATGAAGATGAACCTTTATTTTCAAATACCTCTTTTTCTATGGTCCCTGGATTCTTATTGCCCATGCCACTTCTAAAGTAGAAACTACTCAACCTAGTAACTAAATACAATCGATAATCATATTTCAAAGGTTACGCGAGAGGATTAAGCACCGATAATCAAACAGATGCCAGGGATATGCTTAGATTTGAAAGTGGTTTACGTTCTTTTTCGCGTCTTGTCTTGTTTTAGTTTCTAAGAGAGTTTCCTAAAGGGCATTTCATTTGGATTTAGGTTTTGTTATTGATGATGATTTGATTAGTGGGCTTTGAAGTTGGTATTACTCAGTCGTGTTTATAATGTTTGGTTGTTGGATATTTTCTCCTTTCACATTAGTGTTTTTATGATTACAAAAGCACATTCAAAAAGTCAAACATAATTATCACAGATGGGACGGTTTAATTATAACAAAAGACCTAATAAAAACACCTGAAAAATTAATCTAACAATTTAAAAGTGTCACCTGTGATTATATTTTTGGGGGTTCATTAATTATTTTGTATTATTACTACAATACCCTTAATCTTTATTATTGAAAGGCCAAACTAAAATTTTTTCTTTGACTATTATATACATATCTTGTCTACATATCTTCACACTCTGTAATGCTATATGAAGATCGAAACAGAAAGAAAAATTCTATTAATAATTATTATATTTTAATTGTTATTGGCTTTGGTTTTGGTTTTGTCCAGTTTCAATTGCATGTTGGTATATCTTTTTAATCTTTTTTGTTTTTTTTGTTTAATGTACTTCTTTGTGGTTTGCATCTGAAGTTGTTTATGTTGGAACATATTATAAGTTTTTTTTTTAATTTCTTGCGTGATGTTATATGTAGTTTTACACTATGTTATGTATGAATTGTTAAAGTAATGATTTTGTAGTTGTCAATTTTTTTTGGTTATAAAAATCAATAGGAAAACATGTTAATTAAAAGCTAAAAAAAAGAAAGTACCAAAAAAAAAATGCGTCCAGTAATATAGAGGGTAAAGTTGGAAGAAAATTATTTAAGATTATGAGTAATTAATGAGATTAACACATGGCAATATCTTATAGTTAGGTTAATTAGTAGGTTTATTTATTATGTCTCCCTATCAAAACTCTTTTTGGGCCTTGATGGCTCAACCACAGCCCCACAGGCAATGTTCTATGGTTTTATCTATACTTCTATACTACTATATAAAGCATCATCTTCTTTTTCTCAAATTACAATTTTGAACTACTCAAAACACCCTTCTCATTTATTTATTATTTTAAAATTTCCGTTTGATATACCTATAATAGATTAATAGCCTTAATGAAATTAATTTACAACATCAATCCCTTAACTCTAAATAAATACACTACCACCTTTAATATCAATAGTCTACACTATTTGCTGCCGCCACCACCACCACACCGCCACTACCACCATTGCCGTCACATAGTGCGGACATTCGTCTAGTTGTTTTTAAGTTTTGATCTTTTCATGTTGCTGCAGCAAGTACCTAAGTTTGGGAATTGGGAAAACGAAAAGGATGTTCCTTACACTGTCTACTTTGAGAAAGCAAAGAAAGCTCGAAATACAAAAGTGAACCATCAAGTTTCCGAACCTTCTAATAAGGAACCTTCCTTTCAGGCTCGAGCTGAAGATGAGGTCAAGAATGGTGGACTAAGAATCCTCGAACCAGAGGGACCAAAGGATCAATTTTTATCAATAAAGAAACGTGAGAGTCATGTGAGCAGGGAAGAAGTTGACTTTGAAAAGTCAAGTAATTCACTTACACACCCTAAAAGAGTCTCAAGGCAGAGCGTTGGTTCCGACAGGAGTTTTGATAGCTCACCAATGCACTCACATCACAACGCAAGACTCGGAAACAGGGGTAGTGTGTCATCTGAAAGTAGCTATGGTGCAGCAGGTTCTTCAACTCCTGGAAGATCACGAATTAGACAGGTTACTCGTGGTGACGAAAGTGTAAGTTCAAAAAAAAAAGAAAAAAATTGGCATAAATTTGACGAATGGCATTAGTCTTAAGAGTTAAGTGCGCCGAAAGGCGAAATGTAGCTAACTATGGCCGAAAGGTTATAGTGTGCACGAAATACCAGATTGGATATTGTGTGTAAGAACTTAGTAAAAATGTTCAAATCATGTAACTAACTATGGTCGACCAATCAAAAACTTGCACGTGGCAGGTCGCCACGTACACCATGTTACCTGATTTGAACATTTTTACTAAGTTCTTACACAAAATAGCCAATCTGGTAGTTTGTTCACACTATAACCTTTCGGCCATAGTTGGTTACATTTCGGGGCACTTACCCGTATTCTTAATAATCATATTACATAACGTTTGTTTAAATATAATTCGCAGCCTGATGATGGCCCTGCAATTCCAAAATTTGGTGAATGGGATGACAATGATCCTAGATCAGGTGAAGGTTACACAGAAGTATTCAACAAAGCACGGGAAGATAGACACACCGGAGGAGGGAGGTCATCTATGATAACTACCGAGAATGCCGATTTTTATGGCCAACGCAACGAAACTACAAAGGTATGCAGAGTTCTTTTGTTACACATTTTCTATAGTTTACACTGATTAGTCTTACGATTTACAACATTTAGCGAATATTGGCACTCGTTTTGTTCTCACATGAGTTCTCAAAGTAAACATTTAGAGGATACTTACTTGATTATCAAACCAGCAAGGTTGGATCAAGTGGTTAACACCCTTGCCTCTGGAGACAGAGGTCAAGGGTTCTATCCTCATGTCTTGCAAGGCCGGAGGTCCTTTTCTATCCAAAATAGAACCTGAAAGCAGTCACTCTACACCGTCGTGGTAGGGGTAAGGCTGTCTACATCTCAACCTCCCTCATACACCGTCGTGGTATTGGGACCCAAAACCCGTGGAAGACGGCATTGGGTGTTACTTACTTACTTTTTCTAGAATTTGTACTTGGTGAAAGTAAAACTATATGTATTCTATACATAGCTATTACTTCATTCCATAAAAAAAATGCAACTATTGTCAGAAAACACGGGTAAACGGAGGAGGTTTTTTCCCTATTCATGTTACCCATGAAGGGTGATTTTTTTTACTCAGATGTACATGGTCTAACCGGGATATCCCCTTGACCGTTTCCGAACCCTATGCCTGCCATCCCCAAGATGTTTCCTAGGGAGGTGACCTCCTGTGAGGACATTAGGACGCCTGACCACTAGACCACATTGGTGGTGATTCAATTATGACAAAAAGTTCCAACTCAATGCAAGTGTTTTGACTATTTGTGAAATGTTTAAAATTTCCACAAACTAAAACATAAGATTATGATTTTCGTAGACTTAACTTGCATCTAACTATAACTCAAATGCCTAAAATAACAAAAACACACTAAAAAGGTAAACAAGTTAAAGAGAATCTGGGAAAAAGTATCCTTCAATGGTTTATAACTCATTTATAAATATTCCAAAAAAAAAGCTGCACTTTAAAGAAAAAGAAGCCCTTTTTACACAGCATTCATATGGTATGGGATTCAAAAGGGTTTTCAAAATGAGACACAAAAACATACAAGAAGTGATCAAGATGCAAACTTTATGGTGTTCAAGATTCTTATATAATGGAAACTTTAAAAAGGGCTTTGTAAAATGTAAAGGGGTTGCTTTTTACAGTCAAGGGGCCAAATTTAATTTGTAATATAGTGTGAGTAGCACCAGTTATCTTATATGGACTCGTCAGATCTTAGGCCTTCCTAGTATAATCTACTATATGTATGTATGTATGTCTTTCATGCTAGTTGTCTTATTTATACTCCTTTATGTTGCATGCTTGGCTTTATGCACGTACCTGTGTTTATTACGTTCTGTTGGATACGTTTGTATGCCTTATGTTTTTCTGTTTCTATAATCTATCCTAAATGTTGCTATGTGATACTCGGTCGTCACGTATGTTCCCTATCCTTTCACTTTATTTTTCTTCCCCCTTCGGGCCGGAGGTCCTTATGGAAGCAGTCTCTCTACCTTTGAGTAAAGACAAGACTGTCTACATCTTACCTCCCTTATACCCTGTTTCGATAGGAATTAGGTACTGTTGTTGTCACCTAAAAATAATAATATTGGTTCAACTAATGGGTCCAAGGAGCATGACACATGTCCACAAATGGTTAACCAAGATACAGATGTTGGTAACTCAAGTTTGCATGGAAATAAGAATAATATTACTAGATGGTGACAAGTGTGAACCAACAATTTGGTACAAAGGTGCATGATCTCAATTCAAAAAAGGAAGACTTAACGAGAGTTTTTTTGAAATGGAAGTTTGTGAAAATTGTTTGTAAAATAAGTTTTAGATAAAAAGAATTATTTGAAACAAGTCAGCTAAATCCATCATTTATAATGCCGAATTGGGATTACGTGGCATAGTTGGCTTCACTTTTCAAGGCGTGGCAGGCTTTTGGTAAGTCCTACATTTATATTGACGGATTGGAAAAACTTTTTCTGACATCTATACATATGTGTGTGCAAGTGTATATACACGCATATGGAGAGAGAGAGAGAGAGAGTATCCTTAATTATCACCCACTCATTCAATCAATCAGCCCATTCAACTTTACCATCATTAAAATTTATACATAGTATTTTATTATGGGAAAATATTATATGATGTTAGCAGTAGGGTGCTGACTTCACAGTCATTTTCACACATGATAAACATGCCCTCTCTGAATTTAAGGTTTGTGAGGAAAAATATCATATAACTATATGATGTTAACATTATATAAGTTATCCCCTTTTATTATAAAACTTATAATATCAACATATACATACACAACATATATAACACATATCTATATACTACTTATATAAGAGTCTATGAAAGGCAATTTCGGAACTATGTGAAAACTTAAGACGTATACAAAAAAAAAGGGATTAGTATTTTGAAATGTATACAACTTATCTTTTTTTGTCATTGTGGGTATACAACTTAAATCCTGTGGATTGTAGGTAAGAAACTTGTTTTTTTTGTTCGAACGATGTAACGCATTACCGGCTTGGAAGTTAGCCGGTTAACATTTGACTTTTGTTTAATTAGACGCTTATGTGGCTTGCTGATTTGGCTTGCTGAGTGGAATTGTCAACACTTCAAAGTTATTGACTAACTTTATCACATGACTTTCACACACACTGACACACATACTCACACACATCTCTAAATGAAACCAAATAAAAGCCCATTATCCACATCTCTACTACAGTAATACGTACTCCTCCTAGTTTCCATTCAATCGTCGTCCCCATGGAAAACTACTCCTACAATTCCTACCCAGAATCCGGCGGATCGTCACCTAGATCACGCGAAATCAACTTCGAAAACCCGCCTCCGTGGGACGATCAATCCACTCCAAACAACACCAACTACAAAGTAAAACTTATGTGTAGTTACGGCGGTAAAATTCACCCTAGGCCACACGATAACCAACTAGCTTACGTCGGCGGTGAAACTAAGATCCTATCCGTTGATCGTAACATCAAGTTCTCAGTTCTAGTCGGTAAATTAGCTACTATATGTGAATCAGATGTGAGTTTTAAGTATCAGTTACCTGGTGAAGATCTTGATGCTTTGATTTCAGTCACTAATGATGATGATCTTGATCATATGATGATTGAATATGACCGGCTGAACCGTGCTTCTCCTAAACCGGCTCGGTTGAGATTGTTTTTGTTTCCTGTTCAAGTTCCGGTTATTACTCCTACGCATAGTTTTGGTTCTACTGAAGGAAGATCGGAGCGTGACCGGTTCGTTGAAGCTTTGAATTCTGGTCCTGTTCAGCCGTCTACTCCGCCGCCGTTGGCTGGAAATGCTGATTTTTTGTTTGGTTCTGAAAAGGTTGTAGCTCACGCGCCGGTGAATGTTCCTGTTCCGGTTCCGGTTCCGGTTGCAAGAGGTCGAGAGTTTGTGGACCCGGATCCGGTTATCCGACATCTTGAACCGGATGGATCGGATCGGATCCAGAAACATATAGCTGATCTCCGGCGGTTAAGGATATCAGAAGATCAACAACAACAACAACAACAGCAACAACAACAACAGCAAAATATGTACCGGAGACAAAGCGATGAGTACGCCGGAGATTATTACGTTCAGAGACCGATGGAAAAAGTAGCTCCGGCGACGTTACCGGTGTCTGGATATCAAATTTCCGGTGGATATACTGCTTCCGGTGGTGATCAGCTACCGGTTTATATGGTACCAGCACCGGCAAGTATGTATCAAGCGCCGATGGCGCGTCCGGTTACTGGTCCACTCGGTCCTGGTCAAACTCAAGGTCAGGGTTACTACACGGTTCAAAGGATGCCAAATGATATTTACCGTGACCAGCCGGGTTTCAACGGTATGCAACAGGTTGCACAACCGGTTGCCACACAAGGTGTATTCAATCCACCGCCGCCGTTGTCACAACAACAACAAGCACCACAACAATTGCAGCAGCAAAAGGTGGGGGAAGGAATTAGAATGGTTCAGTCAACGGCGCCAGTGATGACTGAAGGCGGCGGTTATGGTCAAGTGGCGTATGATAACAGACACGTTTACTATACTGCGCAAGGGAATATGGTGACGTCACATCAGCAACCACCACCGCCGTTGCAACAGAATACACAACCACCACAACAACAACAACAGTATCTTCATCAACCAGCAACATTGAGTCAAGATGGTAAGGTCATTGCTCCTCCTCCTAGTAAGATCACTCAAGGTTCTATCTAATCGCTATCGATTAATCGATTTTAATTATTATTATATATATTATATATATTTACGATACGATATGATATATGTGATGATGAATAATTGAATTGCAGTTTGTAATATTTGTTTGTGCATTGTTTATAGAGTTATATATGTATAATATAATATATGCAAGTTTAATAAAAAAAAAATTTCGTTTGCCCTTTAAAGTTTATTAAATATACACGATACAGAAGGTGTGAAAACAGTTGGGTGCTGCTGCATCACCGATGATTTTTCCGTTTATTATGTACGACATATTTTAAAGAAAGTAACCTTTTTATGTCTATTTAAAGGTGACCTTTTGTGTGATGCATTTTAGTATAATTTTGGTAAATGTAGTAGATTCAAGCTGAATGAATATGTCGATAACATGTTTGTATTGTCATTTTTGTCATTGTAAAAATGTTTGTGGGGGCAGATAATATATATGAGGGTAGAGAGTATAAGGTTGTCATGTACCTAGTTTAGGTATAAAACCTCTTCACATTTTAGTTTTTTAATCCATAAAATTCATGGGGTCCAGGTCATTTATTTATTATATAAAAAATATTAAAATTCATGGGTTCTATACCTAGTTTGGGTATATGACAACCACACATTCATTTTTCCCAATATATATATATATATAAGCAAAAGTGAATATGAAGTTGTCCCATATTTAAGTTTAGATATGAAATCACTCACAAAACAATTTTTTAATATTTGTTTTTAAAATTATAAATCATTTGAATCTCATGTTTTTTAATATTTGTTTTTAAAATTATAAATCATTTGAATTTCTAAACTTAAATGTGTGACAATTTTATATTTATCTTCTATATATATATATAATTAAAGAAAAGGTAGGGAGAGACCTAGGATTGAATATTAAAAAAATGGAAGATAAAGATGATGGATATTCATGGGACAAGTGTTGAAAGGTTGCGTGGGGTTCAGGAAATGCATGAATTGCGACCTGTGATGAGTTGCCATGTCCTTTAAATAGCGATTGATGGATTTATTGATTATTACAAATTACAATGGCTTGCGTAGTTGCGTTTGAAATTTAACCAACCTATGACTCATCCTTAAACCAAAATTAGTAATAAATAAATTATGTGAGTTAGCATTTCAATAAATCTTTTAAATTTCATAGGTGGTTGTTTTTGAGTCATAATAAACCCTTTAATGTATAATAAACAATACATATTGTATAACTGTTTATTACACAGAAAAAAATATATATAGAAAAAAAAAATTATGGAAATAAATACCCACTTACGAATAAAATGTAGGAAATTGTTGTTCTTCACGGTTGGAAATTATTTTTAGGAAAATGATTGATCCTTTTAAAATTTTAGCCTAATAATCCTCCTAATACTATAAAATTTTGATATGTGTAATCCATTTATTTTTTTTCTCCATCATCTCCTTTTGATTTTTCCATATGACATCTTATACTTAAGATGATCATTTAGGAGGATTTATCATTACTCTTATTTTTATCAGACCATTATTTTTACCTATAATATTTTACTACGTGAATAGCAAAATTCATAAATCATTAATATGTGTTTCTATAATATAAAGCACAAAAATTTAGAAATTACTACTAGAGAAATAGGTAAAATTATTTAGTTCAGCGGGTAAATTTTGGAAGTGTGGACTGTGGACCCAAATAAAACTATTTTTTATCTATGGGATTCAATTATTTCAAATTGTAAAAAGATTCAACGATACAAGTATTTATCATGTTATTATTATCATCAAGCAAATAAAGCATAATCCTAATTACCGTTAATGTTTTGAAAACCGAATCGGATACCGAACAAGTCTCACAATATTTTACCGATTGGACCGGGGTCAGATCGGACACTAAAATAAATATACATTTATCAAAGTAATACCAATTTTTTTAAAATTTAAACACAACATAAGTTCAATAATACTAAGTTATAACATCAATTATCCAAAAATACCAAATTCTAGCACAAAAGTCATAATCTAAACAAGTTCTAACACTAATGATTCAAAATTTAAACACATTTAAATATTATCCAACATCAATACATAAAATGCAAATTTATTCAAGTGACCTTTGTTCCTACAATATCAAAAGAAATTACATTTAGCATACATATTGTTTCTCTAAAGATACAAACAAGTTATGAAAGTCATATATCTATATAGGTTCTGATTTAAATAAAACAAATATTAAAGTAAAATAAATAAAACAATCATTTTCTCTTAACTGAAAATTGTTGTGCATCAGTGTATATACTTGTGTTTTATGAATCTTCGTGCATTAGTTTTATCATGATCCAATGACTAAAATCTTATCATATTTGTTTTACTTTAATATTTTTTTTTACAATAACTAACCCCTATATATATATATAAACTTACTAACCTTGTTGCAACAAGTTCATAGTTCTTTACAAACTTTTGAAAGACAGGCACATTTACAAATGACTATTGGATCTAACTATTCAATATATATATATATTACGGCGGCGTGAGTGGCGATGGACAATGGTGGTGGCGGGATAGGGGGTATTGTAGGTATTTTAAGGGATGAGGATATTGTGGGT
>JAOXNX010000026.1:6741581-6762436 GCA_028566075.1 Solidago caesia | reverse complement strand
CTTGCGGATCGCAAGCTCATATTGCGATCCGCAATGTGAGCTTGCGATCCGCAAGGTGAGCTTGCGATTTTGACTTTTGTTGACTTTTTTTTGACTTTTTTCGATTTTTGGTTATAAGTTCTATTGAATTCATGTTGTTATCAAACATTTTTTACTTTTTAACATGAAATTAAAAAACATTTTTTATTATTTTCCACAATTTTCAAATAATTTCTAACACCCACACCCCTAGATTTGAACATGTTTTGAAATGAGTAGTGCTATTTCTATCATATAAGACAAATGCCCGTACAGCAAACAATGCATACCGTACAAGTATTTTATGCATAAAAATAACGTTATTTATTTTTAAACGCTTTTATAATTTTTATTTGTTTTTTAAAAATTAAAAACCCTTTCATATTTTAAATTAAAGAAAAAAAAATAGAAAACATTTTCTGTATCTAGCGTTTTCTTTTTTAATAGCAAATCAAATAAGTACTATTTTTCCAAGATTTTTCACAAGAAAAAATAAAGTGATAGCTTTCAGTTCTTAAAAAACCAGTTGCTAAACACATGGATGAAACTAAAAAAGTTTGAAGCAATTGCATTTAATAATCATACAAAAACGTACTGTTATATACATCAAAATTGGACATGCGTCGGGACAAAATAATACAACAACTTCATTCTATATCTATATAATTCAGTGTTTTGATAGAATATGTTTGACATATTAAATTACACAACCCGTTTGATTTGGCCTCGGCTCTCAAACCACATGCGACTAAGAACCTGATGATATTCAATTGGACTAATAGCATGCATTTTTATAGAAAAAAAGAAAAAAAGTCAAAAAATACCCAAAAGCGCAAGCTGACCTTGCGATCCGCAAGGTGAGCTTGCGCTTTTGGGTATTTTTTGAAAAGTCAAAAAAACTTGGGTATTTTGGTATATTTAGAATGGTTTTTGGTTATCTAGGCTATTTTCTCTATTGGAAATCTTTGTGAATAGTACCTCACCCAATCAGGAGGTGCCATGTGTTGATCTTTTGTTTTTCTTTTGTTTTTGTTTTTTTAAATCTTTGGTTTTGAACCCTTATTTTCTTTTTCCATTACTTTTTTTTATGTGTGTTTTTGTTTTTTATTTTACTTTTTTGTTTCTTGCTTCTTCTTTTTTTTTAACATAGTTGTGGTATAGTTCTCTAATAAATATGTATTTGATTATCAGTCATGTGGCACAAACAGACTTATTTTATCCTTTGCACCTTTATTTTGGTTTTTGTTTTTTACCTTTTGGTTTTCTTGCAAAAAATAAATATATGTATTCGATATTACAACTTTTTGAATGTCTAATAAATATATATTTGATTATCCGTCATATGACACCCACCAAACGTTGCCACGTGCCTTTGATTTTGAATCATTTATATTGAACCCTTTGGTTTTGAACCCCCTTTTTTCCCATTCTGGTTTTTTTTCTTAATTATTACCTTTTAATATATATATATATATATATATATATTTGATTACCAGTCACATAGCACGAGTCAGACTTTTTTTTTTTCCCTTGCACCTTTTATTTTATTTATTTATTTATTTTTTTACTTTTTGGTTTTTTTGCACAAAATAAATATACATATTCGTTATCGCAACCTTTTGAACGTCATTGTGGTATTTCCCTTTAACAAATATATATTTGATTACCCATCACGTGGCATACCATGTAAAAAACCCGCAAACCATATATACCTAACATACTAAATATCAAACAAACTTGGTCTTGGATAGAGTGACAACATTTGAATGTGGTTGTGTCATTGTCCTTAAATAAATATATTTGTGTATATAATTTTTTTCTTTGGGGTCTTTTTTAACATCATGTTTTAATAAATGATTAATATGGAGTAAAGATATTTACAATGTTATGTTTGTGATATTGTCTTTAAAGAAGAAAACACACAAAAAGTATAATTGATGCCTTGCAACGCGGAACGTAGTTGGGGTATTACTCTTAAATATATATATATATATATATATTTGTCTTTATTTATTTTTTAGTGTTTTTTAATATTACATCTCTTTGTGATTTTTAGGAGTAAACACATCAATGATGTTGTGCACTTGTGCTTGTGGTATTGTTCTTCAAAAAGAAAATAGATACTCACGATAACGTTCAATTACGATTATTGCGGGCCCGCAACGCGGGCTTTGAACTTTCTAGTTAGTTTTATTAGATGTCTTTGAGTTATCTCAAAAGTAACCATCTATACCAAATTGTTACCGTTACATCAAATATTCAAATACCAGAAAAACAACATCAAATCATACGATCCAACAAAAATACAATTTGTGATTTTTCAGTGACTACTTAGATAAGAGAAATATAGAATGGACAACTAATTGGATTATATCATGACCCAAATGATTTGCAAGATCAATACCTACAATTAGATAAGATCTAATTTATATCCCTAATTGCATAACGAGAGCTACTTTACGGTAAATCTATTTTGTACCTCAATAGTGGCAGATGAGTAAATATGCTTCTCTTTAGGCTAATGTTCACTGAGATTAACAAGTGGGAATAAGACTAGTTACAACCCTGTATTTCCAGAATTCAGATTAATCATCAGCTGGGAAGTCCTCGTCAGACGCATTGTCAAGAAACGACCCTAGAGTTTTCCTTAAGATGCTGAATGTTTTGTCATCCTACAAAACAAATATGCCATGGTTCGAGTCAAGGCCTCAATGGGGTTGGGGGTGGGGGCAGGAAGGAAGATGAATATGAGATATGTAACCTGTTTCTTTTTTTTCAGTGACTCCTCCAGTTCGGCGATTTTCGCAGCACAAGTCTTCTCGTGCTCAGTAAGCATGTTCTTTTCTTTCTTTCCTGGATGAAACATGATGGTTATTTCAAAAATAATAGTTTTGATCAAATTTTCTGACAATTGAAGTAAATTGCTTACTGTGTTGTTCGTATCTCATGAACAATCTCTCCTTCTCTTCTTCGTATTTTGAAATGGTATCTGCCATGTTAATAGCAACTATCAGTCACTTCTGATCTATTCCAAAGTAGGTTCAAAAAAAGGATTTATTCAACTTTGAGCCCAAATAAATAGCTAGCTTGAACTCAACTATTCGTGTTTCAGACATCGAATTTCAGTTTTACAGTTTTGTTTAATAAACTTGGAATAAGGAGAGTGTTCTTTGTAATTATAAATATACCCATGTAAGTAATTCCAGTATAGCATATGTTTGGAGCAAAATAATAGAAGCATCTGCATGCACAGGCCCAAACTCCTACGTATATAGCACAAGCTCTAATGAAGTGCAGTTTCAGTTTGTGTCGGCTTAGTTCTAACAATTATATACTCGAATAGCATATTAAACTATTTTTTTGCTACTATGGTGACCAGAAATTACAAATTTCTAATAAACTTGTAGCGCTTTCAAGAAGGTACGAGTTCACCTTATAAGAATAAATGCCAATTTCAGTATCTACGCCTATACGGTATTCACTAATCAAAGCACTTATCTGGCAAAATTGGAGTACCTTTCAGAGCCTGAAGATGTGAGTTCTTGTCCTTGCAGAAATTTTCATAAAGTGTCTGAAACTTGGCAGTCTCATTCTTCAGCACGTTCTCACACTGTGTATGCCAGTTTACAAGGGTCTTAAGTATTCAACTAAATCATGGGAAAAGCAAAATTCTAAAAGTAATCTGTTTAAGAATCCCATGCTCTATGCACACCTCTTTTGAACTCTTTGATAGTGCCTTGGCAAAGTTTTGCCTGAAATTTGAACGATATAAGTGCATTTTAGATATGAAATTAAAAGATGAAGACCATATGATATAGCTAATACAGTTACCTTTCTTTCTCTACTTTGGACTTCAGCTCATCAAACTTAGACCTGATTTCTGTAGCAACACTGGCGGAAATATAAAAACCAATCAGTCCCAGGAAAATTGAGTGACGATGTGTAAACTACAAAAACATTATATAAAAATTTGGTTGGAGACCCGAATATGTCTCGGTGCATGTATCATTTTTCTTCAATTGAAAAGTGACTTACCTTGTTGTTCTGGTGACTCACAGATAGCATATAACTGACGATTCCATCACTTTTAACTTAATAAGATCAGAAGAGGATTTTCAAAAAAAAAAGTGTTGACCTGAATTCAAATACATCAGACTTACAGGATTGGACAGGGTTTTAATGCCTAATCAATTTATTAGGGAGTTCGTACCTATCAATTTATGTACATGCATATACAACTACTGAAAGTTTATGAATCAGAGACATAGTTAATTAGTTATCAACTCGTTAATGGAAAGAAGTATGGTTATGCTAATGTCATGAACCAAATTGAGTTTATATTAGCTTCAGCTTTTTCTATAACAAATTTTATAACATGTGTACATAGAAGAGGAAAAACGTTAGCATCTTAACCATGCATAAACCAAAATACAACTATGTTATGTATGAGAGCATATTAACAGGCACATTGAGAAAAATAAAGCAACATGTCAGAAGAACTTCTTTCATTCGAGTAACGATGATAGTTAACAACGCTGATTGCCAGATTATTTGTGTCAATGTTGTTATAATCTACACCTGAATGCAGTTGTGACTTGTGACTTACACTTATGAGGCCTAATTCACAAACTTTACTGAGAAAGTGATAATACTGAAATGATGAATATTTCTAGCAAATGCATTATACAGAGCGGTTAAAGTACAGTGATACACTACAGAATCTGGCTACTAGCATTCTTGACTCTCATCGTTACTCGTTTGAAATCATATCTGCTAATGTGTTAGTTTACTTTCGTGAAAGTGGGATTGTTTCTTGGGTTGTATGGTACCACATGAAAGATCAAAAACTCGAGAGAGGTAATCTGGCTTTGATGAACAGCATGAATGAGAAATCTCGGTTCAAGTGACAGAGAAAGCTAATGGGGTCAGAAAGAAAGCTGGGGTGTTTGTGTATTATAGCTTGTACATAGTGAATCATTATACATGCAAAAAGAGGGTTGAAGCAAGATGGTGTTCAGGTTATAACTAAATAGAATAGCTGGGCAGCCTCAACTTCACAAAATATTCAACGCTGGCAGTTAGCTATTGATGAGTCATATCTGGTTCCTTTCACATTCCAGATTATAGACAAAAGACATGGTTTGCTCACCAATAATTCCTAATGATCAGGGTCCAGCACACAAAAAAGGTTGCCCAAACAAGGATAGCCTAACCAAGGAGAAATATAGTAACATGATTGTATATCATTTCATGGAACGCTATCTAAGAGAATCTCAACTACATTCATAACTTATATTCTACATTGAAACAACTCTCGTACTAATCTGATCATTGAACTTAATCTCAGGATACAGCATCACCATAACATATCCAATCTACCAAATAGCTATGTCATTATGCAGATCCGGATAACACAAACATGCATAAGCTTCATAGAGCACCTCACTATCCCATATAAACTCAATTCACCAACAGCACGTATAATAAGCAGAATAAAACATAAGCAAATCAAGGAATAAAATAAATTCACCTGGAGATAGTTTCCTCTTTTTTCTTCTGTCCATCCTTCTGTGCTTTTTCTTTGATCTGATGTAACGCGTTCATTAACCCTTTTATATCACTGCAGAATTGAATAAATAACAATCAGAACACAAAATCAACACACAGTTTCAACTTCATTACTTATAAACACAAAATAAACAACTCTAAATCTTTCACAACAATAACTATCCGGTCTCAAAAATCTACAACCAGTTTCAACTTCATTACTTATAAACACACGCTAAATAATTCACTGCAATTGTGACTGTCCAAATTTAATCAGTTTCTTCTATAACACGCCTTAGTGTTTTCATTAATCCTATCACTGCATGATTTCATAAATAACAATCTGGTCTCGAAATCTACAGAGGAGTTCACGTTCATAAGTTCATTAGATATATCCATACACAAAATGAACAACAAAAACTCATTAATCGCAACTGAAATCGCACAACCTAATCAGTTATTTTTATATTCCGGTTTAGCTTAATCAGTTATTTCTATATTCCGGTTTAGCGTTTTCATTAATCCTTTTATATCACTGCAAAATTTCACAAATAACTCTCCGAATTGAAAATCTACAAATAAATTTATGTTCATTATTACTAAAATACACACAAAAATAAACAACAGTAAACTATTAATCTCAACTGAAACCGCTATAGTCTAATCAGTTTCTCTATAATCCGATCCAGCAATTACGACACGAAAATCTATCAAATTATACGGCTATAATAACACTCGATTTGATATTTTGAAAATATAACAAATACTAAATCATTCATCTCAACTGAAACCGCTATACATAATCTAATCAGCTTCTCGATAATCCGTATTTTCGAGACAAAATCTATTTTATATACTATAATAACACTCAAGCTTACATTCAAAAACTTCAACAAAAAGTACAGCATTCAACGCAATTGAAACCGTACAGTTTATTCTGTCACTTCTGTAATCTAATGAAGTATTAACAATACATAAATTCTTATATTAACATGCGATTTCATTTCTGTATAGTATATATCGATAAATACAATAGATATATATATATATATACAGATATATAGATATAGATATAGATATAGATGTATGTGTGTGTGTGTATACCTAGAGAGATCGGCATCGAGATCGTCTTCGAAAGTGGAGCGTTGTTTCTTGGAAAGGCGTTGCGGCTTCAATTGATGAGCAGCAGCAGCATCGAAATTGAAATCATCTTCTTCTTCTTCTTCTTCGATCATTACTCGTTTCAACTCGGTTTTCGGAGATCCGGATTCCGCTATCTTCTTCTTCCGCGAGCTTGATTTCGTTGCAGACATTGTATGTGCGTGAATGGGGTGTGTGTGTGTGTGTGTGTGTGTGTGTGTTAGTTACAGATATAGGGAGAGTGGAAGTGATGGAATTTGGCGCCCTTCGAAATTGGGGGTAAGTTGCTTGGTTGTTTTTAGTTTATCAATTTTTGAATTTTTAAGTACCGTGAAACTTAAACATAATTTTGGTCAATTTTTTTTTCTCAAACATTTACGGAAACCTCACTGATTAATGGTAAGGCCATGCGCGCGTACTCTAATAGCATGTATGTTAGGTGCTGCTTCCAAAGGTAAAAGAGGGATTACATGTGTGTATTTAAAATAGTCAAAGGACCGGAAATATAAATTTATTTCATAATTTTACATTGGAAGCACCTAACTTACATGCTACTAGAAGTATATTAGTTATTCCCTTATTTTTAAAAGATTTTACTAACAAATAAAAAAATATAATTTAAATATACATGTTTGTAATAGGGTTGTATTTAGGTAAAAAAAATTCTCGCCTCAAACCCGGACCCGACGGGTCCTCGTTTAATTATTAACTGTCGGATAACGAGTTTCTCAGTATGGTAACCGGGGATCTATTAAACTTTATTTTACTTTTTAAAATCCGTTGACTTACTACAGTTTATGTGAGTTCTCTTAAACTAGCACGTGTTAACCCATTAGATCATATATGACTGTGTTTTTGCTATATGGAATTAACTTAATTTGAAAGTCGTAACCTTCTTTCAGTTATGTTGATCAAAGAAATACTACTTTTGAACTGTTTTGGCCTTTGGAAGTTTTTGTTGTTTACATGTCGGAATGTCACATGTCTCAAGCTTTGAATATATACAATGGGTACCTATACCTGTTGGTGAAGACATTAGCCATATGTTATTGAAAATAAAAATTATTATTATTATGTTATGTAATTATACGAGGCGGGTATATGGGTTCGGGCGGGTTTCGAGTATACGGGTCGGGTATGCGGATTTTCGTCTAAAATCGATCTGGACCCGGACTCGCAAAAATAAATTAAAATCATCCCCATACCCAACCCTAGACCCGCAGACCTGGACCCGAAACCCGGAACAAAAATGTCGGGTTTCGGATTTCCACATCGGGTACGGGTCTTTTTGCCACCTAAAGCTTCACCAACCGCTGAGCACCATCATTCATAGCTATATGTACTAAACAAAATTTATGAATTTTATTTTTGAATTTAATTTACACCAGAATTTAAATAGTTTTGAGAAAAATTAGCAAACTCCACATATTGTGTGGGTATAATTTTAGTTTACCATAATACCTGTACTACTAAATGAAATTTATTAATTTTATCTTTAAAATGTTATTATCAGATAATTCAATTTTTATATATCTGTGTGTCTTAAAATCTAAGTCAGTATGCGAAACCGACTGTACCGAAACTAAAAATGTTCAAATCATAAAACCAATAACATAAGTTTTGAGTTCGGTACAAGATTTTGGTACCGGTTCAATTTTAATATTTCGGTAATTTTGTTTATCCCTACTTATATGTCCGTATTTTGTATTTTATAATAATAATTTTATTATATGATATTTACTTATTTAAAACTTTGGTGAACCACATATATGGTTATTTAGGTCTTTCACTTTTGTCATATTTTGTGTCTCCTATAAACTCTTTACATGTTTGATAGATACAATCTTATTTTTCTTGCAATGACGGTCTATTTTTCATTAAATTTAATAAAAGAACTATTAACTTTTTGGACGTTTTCTTCAATTTTACTCATAAAGTTTATAAGTTATTTCAATTACACCTTTGACCCGAACATTTTCATTATAAAAAAAAATCATCTCGTTTGATAATATATTTCCTTTTTCTTTATTTATCGTCATTTTTTTCTAATTTAGTTGTCGTGTTATTGAAAATAATTATCTATTTTCCTATAAACACGACAACTAAATAGAAGAATAAAAGTACAAGAATACGTATAAGAATAAGAGTACAAGAATCATTTTAAAAAGTTAAAATACAACGAAGAATGGACCATTTTTGCAACAAAAATATGTATCCAAAGCCAAATATGTAAAAGATTTCGAGAGAAGTGTCCAAATTGACAAACCAAAAGAGCCATTTATGCAAGTAACTCTCAAGTTACGTTTATGGTTTTTAACCAATAACGCAATGACAGAACCACTTTGGTTAAACAATATACGAAATCTTAACCCTATGATCTTTTTGATGTAGCCCCATACAAGTCCCGAGGTAACACACTACCCGATCCTTTATAGAAGTCCCAGCTCGAAATGAAAGGTGACACATCCTGTGATGCAAAGGCGTTGTTCTGATGTTGCTTTTTTATAAAGTGTGAACGCTTTCCGAGTTAACGAAAGTACAAAACGTAGTCTAAGTCGGAGATAAAGTGTCGATTTCCGAGTTAACGAAAGTACAAAACGTAGTCCAAGTCGAAGAACGCTTTCTGTAGTTTAGTCTAGAAGCTATATAAAATAACTCGAAATCATTTACATCAAATGTAATTTACATGTGATCCGTTGGCTTACTTGCACCATCCTCAAAGATCACCTAAATTCATGCATATGAAACAAAACAAACAAAAAGTGCATGCAGAGCTTCACTACATTAAGGGCAGCACATCTCTACAAGTACCCAGAACCAAAGGACTCGAGCGAATCATATCAACAATGGCTACACCGATACCTTCTAGTTCTAGACAATGGATTTGCATAGCCGTTTTAGCCCTCATGTGGTCTACACTCGCCTTGTCTCACGTCGTCAAACCTCCTAAACTCCCCAGATTACGCAAGCTCCAAACGGACAAAAGTAGAGAAGCTGAACCAAACAAGTTTTGGGCCACTGAATCAGACAGTAAAGCCACTGAACACCATAACTCAAATATTGATAAAACCAGAACAATGGCTGGTGGTTGCGTCAAGCAGGACAGTGGGGAAGATGGAAGAATCCATGGAGAAGGTCATGGCAGATGTGGCACCTCCTATGGCGGTTTCATGCCACATGTGTCTACGTCAGGAGAGCCAGAGAGGGAGGTGGCTCTGGTGGGTCAGATTGGATGACAAGGGGTGGGCCCAGGGAGATTAATCCAAGCGCATAGGATAACTAGGATGGAGGGCTAGGATTTTAACTTTCTAGAACAAATAAAATTTTATCTAATGTCATAAGAAGTCTACTTAATCGTTTTCCTATATAAAAAGTTATAAGTTTCAAGGTGTGGTGTTGTGATTGTGCCTCTCTTATCTACAATAGACTACGAAGTGAGTGGTGTCACAAAATAATCAGTAGCAATTTTATTTTTATGCCAAAGATACAACGAAGTCGAGCATACGTAAAAAGTAAATGGTTGCTAAAACATAGAGAAATTTTTTTTTTGAAATATTAACCAGAATGTACATATAATATACTCACTTGATGTAAGCAACTGTACAACCGTAATTAGTTGGACCGTCCTGTTCAAACTTGACAACACGGGGATGTTTACTTAATATTTTTTGCGCACATTCTTTCACAACACCAGTACCCATTCCATGAATGATAAAGAGAACCGAGCTAGGCCCAGTTGTATCAATAGCCAAGTTAAGGTGGTGAGATGCTTCTTCCACTCGCATACCACGTAAATCAACAGTGTTCTTTGATGTCTGCAGTACTGGCCCATACGAAACCTCTTCACTATTCTTAACCTCTGATAAATTCTTAATGTTTCTGATCCTCTGTCCCTAATACACACAAATAAGTGCGAGTCATGCTTCATATCGACACGCAAGTATGCAACTATATGAATAGACGAAAAGCAGATTGGGTACATATTTAAATACTTTTAGTTTTAATTTAGAACTTTGCATCAAGAGTAAGAGTGTGTACAAGTGAACCGACAAACAAACATAACCAGATAGCAACTGAATCAGCAACATAAATTAAGAATCTCGACTCCCATATTTCAGAAAATTCAGTTCTTGGTTTCGGACTTGTAGGAAATAGGCTAGAACCAATACAAATTGAAACCAGAGTGCTTGTATTTTTACTAAATCTTTACAAAATGATATATTTTAAAATCAGGTGTACTGTTTCTACCATCACAATCTAGGAGAACAAATTCATTTGCTAGGTCGTTCATATACGATTTAATAACTTCATAGATGGAGAAAAATGGAAGAAAAAAAAAATGAGTGTAAATTTTTAATATTCCTTTTCGATATTAGTCATGGTCAGGAAGTCCATAGCATCCACGACAAACTCAGATGCAAGGTCAATGAACTCAAACATCAAACTTGTGATCCCTCGGGAGAATCGAAGCCTGCATTCTTGATGCATTCCTAGTACTAGGTGGGTGCATCAACCAAAAGGTTGTGGGTTCAAGTCTTGCTCGAGACAATTGATGTAAATAGTTTTACTCTTTGCCTTTAAAAAAAAGGTACTAGTACCTCTAAGAATTCATAATTGAATAATTGTCAATAGCCCCATGGCTATGAAACAAAAAACCATCCCGGACCTACACCAGGGTGTAAACAGTGACTTTTGATTCTCCTCAAGGGGTTTGAAGTTCGATTGTTCTAACCTTCAACTACTGCAGGCAATTTTGACTCATTCAATTACGACTGGGTCTATTCGGGTTTATCTCTAATGAGTCAAAAGAATAAAACTAGATTAAAAAAAGGAACGGGTCGAGCGGTCAAACAAGTCGAAAGTAGCTCAAAGTCTACTTTGATGCATAAAACCTTCTAGATTATTTTATTAAAAAATGAGAGTATTGTTGATTAGATGGTATAAGTTTATAATCATATATTACTACTTTTATTTTTTGTACAAATTTGAACACAAAGTGCTTCAGGTCAACCTGCCCCAAAGCATTTCAACATGTACAACAAATTACTTATTTTGACCCAAACATGTTTGAACCTTTACCCGACCTGCCATTTTGCTACCTCTACGGTATATACCATAGCTAAACATATCTGTCTAGGCATATTCAGAAAATCCCTTTGTGGATACTTACCTGCTTTTTGGTTTGTGATGGTGAACTTGCTGTTGGAGTCATATCATTACTCTGAACAGGTCTCATACTTTTCACATTCACACGAACGCTAATTTTTCCATATTGGACAAGGGCAGTGCCATCGGTTCCAGGTGGCTCAACTATAGTTGCCAATTTGTTTCCTAATCCATTCACAAGAACTTGGTCCCCCTGCTTGACTCTAAGAGAAGGCCTATCTGCTTCTGTGTCAGACGATTCTTCAATGTAACTGTGAGCTTCAACAATTGATGAAATGGCAGACTCGGATTCCTTAAGAAGTGAATTAAGCTGATCAATACTGGCAATTGCAATCTTTGCTTCAAATTCCTTCACTATTGTCTCTAACTGAGACTTCACGGTAATTACTTCTCTTTGAATTTTTTGAGTTTCTTTTGCCTTAAGAGCTGCCTCGCGCTTGGGAAGATCATCTGCTTCATCCCGAATCTTCACAAAAAATAAACAGAAAGAGAGACAGATATGTAAGGAATTCATGATATAATGACAACCACTTAGAGGCCACACGATGGATGGGTAGGGTGGGGTTTAAACGGGTTTGCATCGAAACAGTACTTTTTTGTATTGGCTGGTTGTGTTGAACCGAACACATATTGTCCAATTTCTTTAAATTTTTACAATTTTAGGTGACTTTCAACCCGATTCCTTTTAGTTTTATTTTATTTGTTTTTCCTATTTGACCCTTTAGAGATAAAACACCACTCAAACTGACCCATTCATAAGTAACCATAACGGAATTTTTCACCTCAATAATATATCAAACCAAGAAGTCATACCTCATGATAAAGCTTCATGGTATCTGAATATATATGGGCAGCTTTGTTTGCCTGAACTTCTAATCTGTTTTTTTCTTCCATTAAAGACTGATAAAGCAAACCTCTCCGCTCTGCCGCCTTATCTGGCATCAGCCTCCTGACCCATGTTTGAGCACGTTCAACTATTTTTTCATCAAAACCTATTGATTTAGCAATACTTAAAGCATTTGATTCGCCTGTACTTCCCCAAAGTATCCTGTAGGTAGGTTGTAGAGTCTCCAAGGAGAACTCCATTGCTGCATTCTCGTATTGGGAATCCTTCTCTTTTAAAAGAGATAAATCTGCATAATGTGTAGTTGTTACTGCTAAGTTGACTCTATCCTTAAGATACTCCAATATGCTAGTAGAAAGCGCCACGCCTTCTGATGGGTCAGTCCCACTGCCAATTTCATCGATAAGAACGAGTGATTGTCTAGAGGTCACTTCCAACATCTTACAAATCCGTGTGAGGTGACCACTAAAAGTTGAGAGGCTTTGTTCCAGAGACTACGATGAAAGAATTTAAGAATATTATATTGACTTTACCAAAACAGAAAGAGAACTAAATGGAAATACTATCCCCAGAGATGGCAAATGGGCTTGGGGGCGGATTTGATTAAGGGTCAGAACGGGTCATAAGTACATGCACAGAAATTGCCATCTCTAGTGGCACTGCACTAATACGTTTGGGTGTTCATGGTTGCTTATGTACATATATAGGAAATAGTGTTGAGTATTATTACCTGACTGTCTCCAATATCTGCCAGAATTAAATCAAACCATGGAAGGGTTGGACGATTTCTAGCAGGTAAATACATGCCAGCCTTCAGCATTACAGAAGCCAATCCTAATGTTTTCATGGAAGCAGTTTTACCCCCAGTGTTAGGTCCTGAGATCACAACCACCCTTGTTTCATGTTTAACTTTGATGTCAATAGGAACAGGAAAAGTCAAAGAATCAGAAGGCCATTGACCCGTCACTCCATTTCCATCACACCAAAGAACTGAATTACTAGATTTTGAGTGTACAGGATCGGAAAAACTTTTCAGAGATGACTCAAGAAGCAAAGGATGTTGTATACCTTCAATATCTACTGATAAATAACCAGGGCCATTTAGAAGTGGACAAACCCCATTCATCCATCGTGCATGAGCAGCTCTTGCAATTGCAAAATCAACTTCAAGAACTCTATCTAACAAGTACTTAATCTCTGACTCAGATTGTGCAATTTCAGATGTAAGCAAACCCAAAATGGCTTGCTCCTCAATTCTTTCTGCATTTGAAAGTCTAACTTCCATGTTGTTTAAGTCCACTGCCTCTTTGGGTTCCATAAAGTACGTTGCTCCAGAGCTACTAACATTCAAAACAATACCATTCGGCAGCAATGATTTATGAGAAGCTCTGATGCCAACACACATCCTTGATCGACGTTTGGTTACCAGCGGTTTGTCAATACCTCCAGCCAGAAATATCTTGGTTGATACCTCTTTCAACAGAGAGTCAAGATCCTCCATGTTACTTTTTCTTTCTGACCTAATAATCTCCAAATCTTCACTGGCTCTGTCAAGTATAACCGAGAACTTACAGTCTATACAGAAGTCTATTTTTTGCTCCAGCTCCGATAAAAAATTGCAATTCTGAAGAATTTCAAGCAGAGGATAGTACCTGTGTTAATGCAATAAAGATGATATCCAATAAACTACTTTGAACTGAAATTGTATATCATGCAGCATGTCAGTGGTCGGTTACATAGAAATGGAATGTTCGATTAATAATCACATTGGCTCTCTGAACTCAATAGGTCAGAGAAAACAGTTTCTTAGGGATCGCCCAAAATAGTTTCAACTGTCAAGAAAAAATAATAACCTACTTAAGTAGCAATAAGGAAGTACGCCATGACCAACTAAGATAACATCAAACACAAAATTATTCTATGGGTTGATAAAAGGTAACATGCATAAGCTAAACCATATAAGGAATCAAAGTAATGATACATTATACCAACCCGTTACATATATCACTGTTGAAGGTTGCTCTCAAATTGACTACCTGGGTCAAAAATTTCTCACGTTGGATCCTGGATAAGTAACAGTCTAAATAGCTTCAACCTTTTACATATTGGTTAGAATTTCTGCACATCCCCCTTAATATCACGTGTAGTTCACATATATCTCCTCTAAACAAGTATCATGGTCCGAGTTCTTCAAGTCGACATACGTCACAAAAAAATACAACACGGATATTAAATATACAACTATATGTTCACCAAAGAAGCATTCTCCAAGAATCAAGAACATCCAAGATGTCACCAGAATCCTGAAAGATAATCTATCGTTCTCCTCCAATGTATTTTAAGAAATCTTCTATTCTACAACACTCATGTATCTTAGATCGTTCTTGAATCTTGTAGATTTAAGCAGCAATGTAGTACAAATTCCGTAAAACCTAAATTTTTTGTTAAAGAAATGGATCACCCTATAATATAATGCAGCATAAAGTACTTCCTATAAGTCAATACAGGGAACAATAAGTTCGATACATAAGGCTACGCTATATCTAAACATTTAAGCAAATGTACTTATAACCGAAATCAAATGCCTTAATCCGACAACAAATTATAATAAATACAATCTGCATACAACAAAAAATAAACACATGTCCTAAAATGTATACAATGTATATACCTTTCAGACTGTTTTGAAACCTTGTTCAACTCATCAAACAAACCCTTAACCGATCTTAAAGTCCGTTTCACCGCACAAATCTCTCTGACAGAAAGCAATTCACCAGCAACAGCAGCCTGAACGATATCCGAAACATCTTCAATACCCGAAAAATCAGGAGGAAAAGGAAGCCCATATGCAGCTGAAGTCTGACTCAAAAGCTTCTTGCTTTCCTCAACCGTCTGACCAATCGGGACAAAACCCTTTTTCGCAGCAGAACCGGCCATGGTTGTGGAAGTGAAAGAGGAAATCTGGGTGCAGATAGATGGCCATTCAAGAATCTTAAAAGTTTCTGTTTGGAGTGATTGTGCAAGTTTGAGTGTGTGTTGGTTTGTGGGTGTTTGTGAAAATGATGAAGTTGATAGTGAGGATTTGATTGGAAAATGGAGTTTTAAGGGAGTGGTGATGAAGATAGAATGGAGGTTCATTGATGATGGATAATGAAGGTGGTTGTTTTTTGGTTAGGTTTTTGCTGTTTCTATGAATATAGTAGTAATCTTATCCATGATGCTTTGAGGGAGGGAAAATGAGAAGGTAAAATTGGGTTATGAGTTTATTGAAACTAGAGATAATATCATATGCGATGGTTGATGGTTGATGGTTGGAGTTAAAAGATGATGGTATTTGATAATTGGTTTCGCCGACCGTCAGTTTTGAATCGTCTAAAACATCTATATAAAAATTATATTTGTTGTTATTGATAAAAATATATATATATACATAAAAATTATTATGTAAATCAATATATAAATATACATACATATAATAATATAACATAAACATTAAATAATAAGTTAAAAATAGTAATGTTTAAAAAATTCAAAATTTAAGATATTATGTAAATGCTTTATAAGGTAGTATAGATTTTGGAGTGTCCACAATTTTTTATTTTTTTTAATTTTTTTATATTGTTAGAGCACAATGGAGGTTGATGAAAAGGTTTTTTTAAAGGAAAAAAGTCTTTTAAAAGCTTAATGCCATTGAATAGATTGACTTTTTTTTATCAAAAGGTCGAGAAACATCAACCTATTGATTTTTTCAAATCAAAAATCCCTTTTATCCCCTTCTCAAGTTCTATTTCTAACCTTGTTTATTTATAGTTTTATTTTATTTTATACCTTTCATCTGAAAACATCAAAATGTCAGTAAAGGTTTTGTTTGATATGAAAATTTATATGGAAGCATTATAATTAAAAATAAAACACTAAAAAGCAGAAACATAAAATAATAATGTTAAAAAAAAAGAAAAAGACAAGACAACTATTATTTAGCTTTTGACATCACTCCCCATATTTTACTTTTGGTCTTTCCTTTACACATATAAAAGGGGATGCTAGTAAAATTACCCATATCTTCATGCTCACCAAAAAAAAATAATCCATTTTCACATTTCTTATCACGTTCTTTCTTTGCTAGATATATATAACTATGTCTGACGAGATCATGGAGCAGTTTTTGGTAAAAATGAATGAATTTATCATCGATGAAATGGAAGATGATACACATGAAAACTTGTTGTTGATACTCGCACAGAAAGAAGCCCAAGATGAAGCAGAAAGTTCGAGTCGACGTTAAAAAAAAATACATATTGAACGAGGTCGTGATGAAGGAAACGAGCATCTTATCGCAGACTATTTTTCCCATCGACCAGTTTATCCACCGAATATTTATCAGAATTGTAAACGCATTGTCTAATGATTCAGACTATTTTACACTTAGGGAAGATTGTTGTAAAAAACAAGGTCTTTCACCGTTACAAAAATGCACAGCTGCCATCCGACAATTAGCATATGGCACTCCAGCTGATCAAAATGATGAATATGTAAGAATAGGCGAAAGTACTTCTATTGAATGCCTAAAGAAGTTTTGTCGCGGTGTAATCAAAATATTTGGCCCCGTGTACTTGAGAAAGCCAAACGCTCAAGATATTGAGCGTTTACTCCAGTTGCATAAAGAACACCACGGGTTTCCAGGTATGTTAGGCAGTATTGACTGTATGCATTGGGCTTGGAAAAATTGTCCAGTTGCTTGGCAAGGTCAATACACACGAGGTGATCATGGTGTGCCAACAATTATGTTAGAAGCAGTTGCTTCTCAAGACCTTTGGATTTGGCATGCTTTTTTTGGCGTTGCTAGATCAAACAATGATATCAATGTACTAAACCAATCCCCGGTGTTCAATGATGTGCTACATGGATGCTCTCCTGAAGTCAATTTTACTGTCAATGGAAACAACTACACGAAAGGTTATTATCTTGCAGACGGTATCTATCCAGAGTGGGCAACAATTGTTAAAAGTTTTTCCTCTCCGCTAGATCCAAAAAGAATGAAATTCAAACAAATTCAATCGCGTTGGGCAATTATACGTGGACCGTCAAGATTTTGGCACACAAGAACAATGAACGACATCATACAAGCATGCATTATAATGCATAATATGATCGTAGCTAGAGAATGAATGAAATGCAATTACTCTTTGGTCAGATGATGAAGGGGATCCGCCAACACCAGTTATCAACGGATCTGTTGAAGTGTTCAACCAATACATCAAAAGGAGTGGTGAAGTACGTGACAAAAAAGTCCATAACCAGTTAAGATTAGATTTGATTGAGCATATTTGGGAAAGGGAAATTGGTTAAGTATGTAGTGTTTCATAATTAAAGTCACATTTTGTACAATGGTAATAGATATGTAAAAGAAAATATATTCTCTGATCTACATCAACAAATAAAGACATTTAACAAGATTATATACAAGATCATATTCTCTGCATGTCTATATACAAGATAAATAAAGTCACATTTTGTACAATGATAATAGATATGTAAAAGAGATCATATTCTCTGCATGTCTATATACAAGATAAATAAAGTGTATGGAACGAATATATTCTCTGTCTATTTACATCAAACAAAAGGAGACATAAAGCTTAATGTAACATCCTAAACTTTTATCGCTTGACTTTGACTTTGACCGTTAAGTCAACCGTTAGTTTATTAATTGACCGTTAGTTGAATTGTGACACCGTTAGTTGTCGAGATGATTTGATGTTTTTGATGTGACGTTTGATTGACTTGATGACGATGTTTATATGATTGAATAGTTTAAGTTAACCGTTTAGTGCTCGTATGGTCGTTCGGTTAACGATTAGTGCCTTTGTTGTACAAAATAGACGACTAGGGACTAAAAGTGACATTATGGAAAACTTGAGTTAGTGGGTTATGAGTTTGATTTGCAGCCATTAAGCTAGCTTTATGACTAATTTACATAATTGTTTTAGATCAAAACTCTCTAGCAAAAGTTCTAGCCATTCTCTTAGACTTTGACTCAAGATTTAAGGTGATCAACTAGAAGTTCAGGTATGATATGTTACTTTGTTTGTTGTTGATCATTTAGATGTATATTGTGGTGTTATTTTTAGTCTTGAAGCAATTCATAGGTTGTCTTGTGATTTGGAAGTTGTTTTGGTCAAATAATCAAGAGATTTTGATGTTAAATGGTTAGATGATTGAAAGGATGTTTCCATGGAGTCATATAAGTGTATTTTTATGAGTTTTGATGTTGATTAAACCTGGGAAATGATTTGTATTAGTTTTGGTTCGGCATGGTGTTGTTTGATCATAGTTTCAGCTGTCCAGGTGAAGCATCGCGCCGCGATTAGCATTGATTGCGCCGCAATTCTGTTTTGGTAATGTATCGCGCCGCGATAGGGGCACATCCCGCCGCGATAGGGGCACATCGCGCCGCGTTGTGGCCCTGTTTTGAGTGAATTGTGATGTCGAGTCAAAAGTCGCGTCGCCACTAAGTATCCCTCGCGCCACGATTATGTACAGTTGATTTTCAAACGTCCGTAACTTTTGAACCGTAACTCCATTTTCGATGATTCAAGCGGCTATTGATTTATAAATGAGTCTACTTTCTAATGGTACTATTGTTTAATAGTAAAGTGAAAGTAAAAGTGTTCGAAAGTTGTAATTTATGAACGTTGGTCATGTTTAGTTGAGCTTTAAGAACTATAAAGTGTAGGTTGAACGTTTGTAGTGTCATTAGAGGTTAAGAAACCTTGTTTAATGATAATTGCATGTTTATAGGTTGTTGGAAACTTGAAGGTTACTTGATAGGATTATGTGGTTGCTTGTAGTGCATCTCGCGAGGTAAGATAATTACCTTTTTGACACGAGGAGCACAACGAAAACATAGTTTTCATAACGGTTGATAAGTAATGCCCTTTCATACGCTTGTTGAGCTTTGGGAACTTATGGGAGTGCTTATGGTTGTTGTTTATGCATGCCAAACCTTAGTGAATTGTAATTACTAATGTTATGCATGATATGATGGTTTTGATGATATGATGGTTTTGATGACATGATGGTTTTGATGATATGATGGTTTTAAGGATTGTACGGTTTAACGATATGATTGATTGTTGATTGTTGTTGAGTATGATAGTATAATTGATACGTTGCTTATGATGGTGTGAAGGATATGTTGCTTATGATAATATGACTGATATGTTGCTTATGATGATATGATAGAAGTGTTAGTGCATTTTAGGCACCACGGTTAAAAGTAACGTCTCCGTATGTTTTGATAATGTTTAATAATATGCATATATTTATTTCTAAATGTTACAATTAATAACTTATGCATTCGTACGCTATTCCCCGGCCAAAACTTGCGAAAACGCAAAAATGGCTTCAGCACCATCGACGGCCAGTGCAGCATCGACCGCGGTCGATGCTGGCCCACCGACCGCCGATTTCTGGTTTCCAACCTCGACGTTTTAATTTCGACCTTCCCGGATTTCGTTCGACCCGATACTTTCACAAATGTCTTATACTATCATATTAAGGTAATATTAATTGTCAAAACTCATTTTTAAACACTTTGAATTTTTGTCAAAATTTGGGGCCAAAATTTTTCTAAGTATGGGAGTCAAAATTGGTCAAGGTTTAGGGAGTCAACAATGTTGACTTGGTCAACATCTGGAAATGAGTTTAAAGTCTTGAAAATCTTATCTTCTTTCTCATTTTCATATAACATCATGTGAGTTCCCCATTCCCCAAACTCTTCCAATTTTAGCAAGATCCATCTTCACTTTCATCCCACAATCTTCAAGTAAACATGAAGGGGGAAATATTCCCTTACATAGAGAAGAAAATCATAGCAAGATTCCTGGCTTTTGCAATGCTCAATACATCGACGGTCAATGGCTTTTGGCGGTCAATGCAGAGGCCGTCAATGGCAAACGGCTATTTTGTGAGTTTCCCTATTTATTCAAGACTTGGAACAACTTGGAAACTCACCTCTTGCAAAGCATTCACTGATATACTCTCTTAACATACTCATCAATTCTTATTTACAATTTCTAGCAAGAGTGATAATATTTGTAGTGAGGAAACTATTAAGTGTAATAGTTGAGAGCCTACA
>JAOXNX010000026.1:6719052-6731566 GCA_028566075.1 Solidago caesia | reverse complement strand
TTAACTAAGATGCATTTTAATAGTAACTATTAAATGCATCTTAGTTAACACTAAAATGCAGTGTCGATTGGAAAAAAAAGGTATTTTTTCCAACCGACACTGCATTTTAGTAATATTTAAGCTGCATTTTAGTGTATCTTAACACACTTCGCACACTTCGTATTTAAAAACACTTCCTACAGGAACCCACATATATATATATATATATATAGTGAAAAGTTACTTTAGGAACCCCTAAAAGGCAATGTTTTCAGGACCGGACCGGAAGGCGAACCGGTCTCCTTACTGGTTACTGGTTGGACCGGTTGGATCGGCCAGACAGGATTAGAGAACCAGAAACATTAAAAATATAATAAAAATATAGAATATATTTACCAAAATATATTATCTCAATATATTAACCAAAATATTAAATGTTCACTAGTTTTTAGTCATAAAATCTAAGGGGGGAGGGAGTACTCCCCAAAACACCAAACTTTACCAAATTGCTACATCATCATTATCCAATAAAAACACTCCACCTCATTTCACCCCAAACTTCCCCAAAATTTACCAAAATGGTGACACTAATTTCACCAAACTTCCCCAATTTTCACCTCATCATTTATTACCCATTTATTTTTAATACTCAATTTATTTTTAATACATAAAATATCAAATCATATAAAACTAAAGATGACTTATAAAAAAAAGTTACTAATATTTCATTAAATAAAATTTAAACTAATACAAAATACTACAACTAAACTAATACAAATACTACAACTAAACTAATACAATTTACTACAACTAAACTAATACAAATTACTAAAAACTTAAAAAACGTAGAAATTACTAAAACTTAAAAAATTACTAAAAACTTAAAAAACTACCAACTTGCATATTCACTAGGGTCGGTGTAAGATGGACATTTCACATCGTCGACCGTTTTGTGCTCGTCAATTCCGTTTTCCCACATATCCGCGTAGCAAATCTGGCCCTGCACGTTGTACAAAATGCTGTCAAATTGTTCAATAATTTCCTCCGTTTTCTTTATCTTCTCTTCGATATACGTAACATACAGTAACTCGGAGTTACTGTTAGGCCGCCCCGGCGGTCGTAGGTTGGAAATAGAGGCTTGGCAGCCGGTTTTTTGTTGTTTTAGTTTATCGATCACTGTATTTAGCGCCCTACTCAAGCTTTCGTCTTCCCCAATATCCGTTTTGATTGCGGATTTGACCTCTTCAACCGATATGTGGTTAACATTAGCTATTTGGAAAGACTGAAAGAGAAGTTTGAGCGAAGTTTGAAAAAAGTGTGTTAAAATGATATGAAATGAGATGAGTTTGTTTTGAAAATAATGGGAGTATTTATTGGAAAAAATGGTTTGGAAAAGGGGTGAATTTTTTTATTTTTTTTACAAATTAACCAAACTAGCTTGTAGAAATTTAAAAAAATATCCGTTACTCACACAAAATGGACAAAGGACGATCGGCATATTTCACTGAAAATGTTTCAAAATGTCTCGGCACCGGCACCCGGCGGCGGTGTTACTGCCGATGCCGATCGACGCCACACAGCTCCCCGAGGGTATTCCCTCCTCTCTAAGCGTAACCACATAATAATCACCTTACAGCCCCCAATTTAGGTCAAAATTCCTTAACCTGGTCTATAACATGGAATGCTTTTTACAACAGTTAAGCCTAAACTATACAAAAAAAATGGAATTAAAAAACGTCAATTACCTACGACGATGAACTAGGAGACTTAGAACCGTGCCATACAATATCAAGCTATACTGTCAGGAATTGCGGTGCATCAAACTTGAGGCCTTTTAAACACTTATATATTTCACTTGAGTCCATCACTAAAAGGAAATAGCTCGTGTAATGGATTCGTGTGACCTACACAACATGTCAACACACGTAGCTAATTGCATAAGCATATATAGAACAAAATACCATGAGTGATTCACAACTTGTTTTAACAAACTTCAATTCACCCCAATGAGGAAAAAAACGCAGCTATAACACAATGGTTTCAGCAAGATATTTAACTTTAACAAACTTCAGTTGACCCCAATGAGGAAAAAAACACAGCTATAACCAGGGGCGGTATTAAAGGGGGGGCAAAGGGGGCCAATGCCCCCCTCAAAATTTAAAATTTGCCATGGATTTTTTAAATTTTTCTATGGGTTTTTAAAATTTTGTCCCCTCTAGGATTTTTTTTCATGAATTTTTTAATTTTGCCCTTTTGAATTTTTTTCTAGAACCGCCCCTGGCTATAACCCCATGGTTTCAGCAAGATATTTAAATCCTATTTTTTTTATAGTTGACTAATAATAGACATTAAATCAAGAAAAATATATAAATTAAAAAGAAAGTATGCCATTTTTAAGCTTCCATAGAAGTAATACTGAATTCTTGTGACGATAATCTGCCTAATAGAATGTCACTGAACACTATATCAATTTAAGTAAAGAAAGTAAAAGAAGAAAAGAAAATTATCAATATCAATAATACTTTTATAAACCGAGTAGGGATACAAACAACTATCAAGATCTGTTAACAATAACAATACAAAAAAAAAAAAAGATTAGATTTAAATACATATCAAGATATGGAACAGAATAAAATAAAAACTTATACAGTTCCTTCCATAGCCACCCCCATTGAAGAAACTATAAAAAAAATGTGATTTAAAAAGATAAAGTTAAAGAATTGAGATCGGTGGCGGCGACTCCTATTGTGGTGGTGGCGGCGCTTAATTAAGGATGTCGATTGGTGGTCGTGACGACTTAGATAAGGGTGTCGATTGGTGGCAGATAATGGTGGTGGAGGGAGGGGATGGAGGTGTGCCGATGGTGGTGAAGAGGGGGGTGGAGGTTGTGGGGAAGTGTGTGTAATGGTGATAGGGTTTATGTGTTTGAACGGATGTTTAAAGTAGAAAATAATTCAAGTGGACCTTAGACCAATGGGAGTGGGGAAGCCCCCATAGGAGCATCTCGCGTCATGTGGCGGATGAGATGGCAAGGGGGCATTTTCCACTTTTTGTGGGAGTGGGGAAGCCTCAAAGGAAGCCCCTTTGGGACCCACCATTTAATTATTTTATAGTTCTAATTAAATTAAGTTTTAATATATTAATAATATAAAAATAAAATAAAATTTAAAAAAAACATTAAAAAAGTGAATGGCAGACAAAAAAGGTGGGGGATCCCACTTTTTGATTCCTTTTTCTACCATATTAATAATATAAACATAAAAGGGCAGGGGCTTCTTTAAAGGAACGTGGCACGAAATTTAAAGTTTAAGAATGCCCCTCGGGGCGGTGATGTGGGGCGTTCCACATCAAAAAAGTGCAAAAAAACGCCCCACTCCGGATGGTCTTATTACCAAAGTTTATAACTTCAGTAATATTTTTCTGATTAGATTCTTTAAAATAATTTTTAAACATGTCTTTATCAATATCCATGCTATAACATTTTTCAGATAAACTGTAACTAGGTTATATTCCTAGTACTGGTTTATTTCGAGCAATATTGATTGCCCAATTTTCTTGTAACCATGTTGGTTCAGCAAATTTACTGCCTTCAACAGTTTCAATTTTTGAAAATATATCTTCCATAGTTATATTTTCTTTTTCTTTATACTCGATTGAATGAGTACTATTAGTTATAGCATATGCGATTAAATAATTAATCGAAAATACTTTATTTACTGGCTCCATAAGGTCATTTCTTTCGCACTGATGTATGAAACTTAGAGATTTATCGAAATCTTTAGAATCTTGATGTAAAGCAAATTTAGGGTACACGGTAAACATGAATTTTTCGTGTGCTAAATTTCCTTGAACAGCTCCAAGAAGAAAATCTTGTCTATTAACAATTTTATTGTCAGCAAGAGCCATTTTTATTAAAAAATTAATTCCATCTCTAAATTGTGCTTTTAAGAGGATTTTTATTGCTCCTATATGCACCATTGAAAGACACTTTCTTAATTCAGGTTTAACACTGATAAATCTTTTTGCTATATCACTTTTAGTTAAAAGTGGTAAATTGACTTCTCCTGAAGTATCTTTTATGTCGACCGAAAGTTCTTCAGTATTAAAACAGTAAAAGATTTTGTTTTTTCTTGTGAAAGCTTTTGAAACTAAGCTTTGCAAATATTTTGACTGGTTAAAAACTTGTTTTGTGTCAAGCTTAAATTTAAGGTTATTGATTTTTGAAAGTTGATCAGAGTTAATCATATAATCTGATTCAAAACCTTTTTCATTTTCACTAAAGTTAATAACTTCAGTAATATTTTTCTGATTAGATTCTTCAGAATCATTTTTGAATATGTCTTTATTAATATCCATTAAAAATGTTTTGATTGACAATTTTTATTAATATCCATTTTTAAGTGGAATATTATCTTTCACTTTTATGAGTGAAATAGTTTTTTTTTATTATCAACTCTCATCTTTTTTTTAAAAAAAAAATGTTAATTGAAACATGGCTCTGATACCATTTAAAACAACCGGGGCGGAATTTATTTGTAAAGATAAAAGTTGGTGGAGATGCGGGGTATAATGGTGGATCGAATCCCTCACTTTAAGTGTATGTATAGATTTGGAGTTTGCTTATAAAACAATTTGGTGGACGTTTCTCCAATCTCCATGAGATTATGAGCAACTTGTTTGACTTTCTTTGGGTGTAGGACTTTTAGTTTTAGCAAACCAAGACACCAAGTGCACAAGATCCCATAATCTTAACATATATATGGTTTGATCCCCCCACTTCAAGTCTTCAAGCTCTATGTTTTATTTTTACAAAAAGGTCTCACTTTGAAAAACAAATAAAGATACTCTTGACTTCTCGGTTAAGAACAAATTGAAATGAGATCGGTTTTTATCCGCTTGACGAATAATTGTTTACCAGACAAAAATACATGGTTAAAGAACAGCGTAGTCATTATTTGTTGTTTGACGGTTTACCTTTCATGTATAATCCCTTTAGCAGTTGAAAGACTTTATTTATAGATATGCGAAAGTATACCCATACAGTTTAGATCTTTAATTAATATTTATCTTATACACTTAGTCAAACTTTCCGATCTATAAGTAACTCATTTAATTTATTTTAACTTATTGCCAATATGGGTCTATAGGGTTCATCCATTTAGAAGTTAGGATTCTACCCTGACATGGGTGTAGTTAGGTTATTTGGAGGTAGTTTAGAATTCAATATACATTGTTGTTCAAAAAAAAAATAATATTATTTTAACTTATAAAAATATGGTTAGCAACAGACTTTTAATAAAATAAACTTACAAAAAGAAAAACTGGGTTTTTAGCCATAAACCAACAATCAAGTTGTTTTCCTAATCATCAACCACCTAAGGTGGTTATGGTTTAATTAATCATTAATTAGTTTGTTAACAACTAGTCCATAACTATCTAAAGCTGGTTATAGTTTTATAGATGTCACAATAGACAGTATAAGAAAAAGCTGGTTTTAGTTGATAAACTAAGCATATTCATGGTTTTTTCTGTTCATTATTCACCCAAGCAATATCTAATTAGGTTGGGATCCTATGGTTAATATCGAGATCGTACGTAAATCACGTACATGATAAAGTTTTCGTTGATCAAGGTCGCAGAATCCTAATATCAAGATCGACATCTTGACAACCATTGGGTTATGCTTTGAAGCACACGGCATGAGTTCTTGCGCACTTGGTTTTGATACCCCAACTCTCTGTTGATGCGACTAACCTTCGACTTTGACAATGATTAGTTCCCTCTTGTAGAAACACATTCGGAACAGATCATAGACTACTAATAAAGTTGGTTTCTGAATTTGTGATTTAGCAGATATTTTTAACTCTACATTAAGTAGAGACAAATATCACAATCATAAATTCGAGTTTTATTCTCACTTGGTTATGACCTGATGATATATGTCATTACCATTTTGTTCAGCTTAAAACAACAAAGACAACAATGTTACATGACACTATTAGAGTTTTTTCTTTTTCTTTTTTTTTGTGGTGCGGGTGGTGGGTGTGGTTTGGGCACTAGCGAGTAGCGATTCCAAGGCAACAAACCAAACACCACCTTCTCACCCTTGTCCATAGTGAACCCAATTGTTGGCCTGGAATCACTATTAACCAAACCACACTCACCACCCTCCCTTGACCATAGTGAACCCAATGCAATAAACCAAACCCCACCGTTGAAGATATATATGTAATAAAAAAAACCATGAAAGTTATACAACTAATCGACCGTTATCTTTACAATCAAATCCGAACTTAATCAGTACTCGGGTGATTATGTTTGTAACCATACAAACAACCAAACCAATTTCTTAAGGTTCTCGAATCTCATAAATTTGGCCAGACAATGCAGTTTACCAAAGAGAAACTACCAAACCATTTTTAAGATTCTAATGGAGACATGTCCACCAATCGATAACTCTAACAATTGCTTTATGAGCAAACTCCAAACCTATACATACATTTACTATCAGCATAGAGCAGCATTTGAATGCATAACCTCCAAGTGCAAGTACCCGGGAAATAGACATTTTACCATTCAAGCATATACATATTTACTACATACAATTATGACAACAACTTTTTTATGTTGCAAGTAAACTATCTCAGCTTGAACCGCGTGCCCACAACAAACTTGGGCAGGGTTCATCTAAACGACAACTGAAAACAAGCCACTTCATTCCTAAAATCCTGAACAGACCCAAGCGAGTCTCGCGGTTTCTTCATAGGACCAAGGAGGTAGATATGTAAATTAGTATGAACTCAGGGGTTAGATGTGCTTACATCAAATGTGAATCGTAGGTGTCAAAATTCGAGTCAGGAATAACGAGAGGCAGCTTGTCTATATACATGAAGAATCGTTTAAGATTTTCTCTAGTTATTGTGGCCATGTCAACTGCTTCTTTATAATCAACATACACCCACAGCTCGCCTGAGTCGACTCGCTTTAGGCTGACTCGGCAAAATGGGCATGATAGTGACCTTGTACGCCTGCCAAAAATAATGGTGTCATGTGAAAACTACAACATTAGGTGTCCGTTGGAAAATTTTAATGCAACAAATTAGAGGAGGCCATAAGCTTTTTATGAATGGGTTGATTGGGTTATGTTTTATCTCGTACGGGTCAAACGGATAACATAAAACAATTGCTAAATGGAAATGGTTCAGAGGGGTTTAAAGCTGCACAAAGTGTACTTTTAATGCATAAAACCTCCTAAAATAATTTTTTATTCAAAAAAATAGATTCTCTAATTTTGTAATCATAGTTGACCCACTCCGGATCAATCCAACTTGATCCCGCCTGTTTTACCAAAAAGTGTCTATGTTGATTGGAACAAGTTTGACCTGCTGCCCAATCCACCCAAAAACAGCCATTTTGCCACCTCTACAACATATTAACTACTTTTTCATGCACGAACATGTATACGTATGCATATAGACTACACACAGACACATAACATATATACACTGTTCTCAAAAAAGAAAAAACTCATTTCCAGAGTTAATCGAGATCATTAATTTCCAGTTACTGTACACACAACTTGAAAAGGCAAAATGCTAGAATTAACATATATTATGTGCAGTCAGTTTTTTAAGTCAACGGTAATCCTTAAAGCCTTGGAAATAGTTTCTTGGTGAAATGCTAAAGAAAGCCCAATAGCCCATGTATGATGACTTGGTGAGTTGGTGATGCCTCATAAATCCATTTTTTCATTCTAATTTATCAAAGAGGATAATCTTTTCATAAATAATTATTAACACATGAACTGATATTTCCTATGTTATTTCAGGAAGCAGGATTAAGGAAAAGTAGGATAAAACAAAAAAAAACACAACAAAAGAAAGCCAAGGAGGTTGTCAAAGAGGTAAAAGAGAAACATCCAGAAGACAGACACCCATATGCTGTTAGCAGAGGAGTGTCATCTATTTACTAATGAAGCTACCAGGATGTTTTGATACCTTCCTTAATAAAGTAGGGTGTATGGCTGCCTGGCCCCTCGATTATACTCTTTACCCTCCTTGACACCGTTGGTAAATACGACTTTCAACGCTAAATTCGTGATGGGAAAGACCCATGATGCTCTATTTCGTGCTATTATGATATGATCATTTTCTTGCGGGGCGATTAAAAGGAGCTATATATTGCTCTGAATAAATCTAGACACAACATGGACCAACATGTGATTTCGCTGCCTAACACAAACATTCCACCATCAGTTAGCATAGTACATATCCTATTGAAAAATAAACCAACCACCAAGTAGCGGAGCCAAGTATTTCCGTATCATGTCAATATAGACAAAGTTTAGCATAGCAAGAATACAACGGTGACGATTACATTTTGTGCATAATGCTTTTCTCATTTGAGATGTTTTCTCTAGTGTAGGCTGTGTAGCTATATAGCATCAGATAATGTATAATGATCTAAATTTAAAAGGTTATGTCGGGCATACCCTAGTTTAAGTTTTAGAGTATCATACAGCTCTTATATATTTCACATCTTATTCTTAAGAAATAACTACTAATAATGGTTACATGACCTGACTTAGAAAGGCTGAAGGTAAGGTGATTTTCGTAGCTAACAGGTTCAAGTAGGTAAGTGTCTTGAAGTCCCTCTCTTGTTATGATAAGGAGCTTTGGTATATGGATTTTCCATGGTATCATACTTAAATGAGTTGAGTTGTGTTGTGTTGTGTCTTGATCTGCCAATGAAACACCATGTCTCGTATTGACAAGCACTTGACGGTCGTTCTGTCGATATTTTAAACCATAACTTTCTTATCTTTTCTCGTTGGACATTATATAGCCCAAACTATCACTTTAGAGCAAGCATTCTAAATGGTACCAGAGTGGCAGCCTCTCAAGGTTTAGAGGGCTAGAAACAACACTTTCGAGATCCTGTTCAAGCCTCAAGATGGTCTCAATAATTTAAGCAGGTGGCTTAGTTGCATCCAATTTCATGTTCATTGTGATTTTGAATCACAAGTCCTCTTTGTGTCTTCTGTAACTAGTCAAGAATAACTTTCCACCATCATATTTTATTATTCGGACAAATATTTGATTTGGGAGGGGTTCACAGACGTTTTTGAGACTAGAACTTCACTATAAGGCAGCAGTTGGTTCTTCACAACTACAATCACATAGCTGACATCATGCTTAGAAGTATGCAACTACACTCTTACGTTATCATGGCAAAAAATTTATTCACATATTAATAGCATCCTCATATCAAATAATCACTAGCTTGTAAGCATTTATCATCATTTCGTGAATTAGTTATATCACATCATTCAAATTACTTGCTAGGCTTCCTATGTCTGCAAATATGAAGATACATAAAGTATTTCGTCTCAAATATTTCCCTTTTGCTAACTTTCATAGATGTATACAACCTGTTTATCATCTTTCTAACCCAATAAAGAGTTAAAAATTTCAACTATTGAAGATAGAGAAGCATACCAGTCATTGTAGCAGTTTGAGCACATGGCGTGGTTACATTTGGGCAACACGAGTTTGCTATTCATCTCCATGCAAATACCACATTCTTCTTCCCGTTCGATGTCAACATCAGAACAACGATTGTAATCTTCATCTTCTCTTTTCCTATACCTTTCCATACATACCTTCTTTTGCTTTCTCTCTTCTGAATCGCTCATGCCACTTTCAAGTTGCATCAAAGATGGATATATGACACCTATCCATCATATTATCCTTAATGTTAGCTTCTTGAAACAATAAAAACATAGAAAAAGTATCCATTGTTTTAATAATTCCCGCTTATGGCCTTAGAGCAACTAATTATTGAATTAGGCATTCCAAGAAATAATTAGTGAATTCTAATCGACTTTTCTTACTAGGAGATACAGTTTCCAATCCTATATGCATAATTTGTATTACTGGAACAGTTTACTAATTAATGTAGTTGGACTATAACAATAGAACATCAAATTCTTAGCTCTCATATGTATACATAATCGAATAATGATTTGTTGATATAGCTAAATGAAATATTTGTGCATGCACTTAACACCATTTGGCACTTTTTAGAACAACGAAAGAATGATTGGTAATACAAGTTAGTAGAACTTGCATAAACATAAAAGCATAGACCATTTGGATCATACCATAAAATTCCCTTATGCTTGCCTTCCTTTCGTGTGTAGACATGGTGGTGGTGCCATCCGCATAAACCTGCGATTAGCGTGGAAAGTCGGAAACTTTATCATTGGATATGAAATCCTATATCCCAGAAACAAATATACTTGATCAAGTATGACTTTTTACCTGAAAAATCAAGACCCTCAAAAGTCCAAGAGCACCGGCAAGGTGGCAGTCTGACCACTGAACAAAGAAAAGGAAAAATTGTGCAGCCGGACTATACGACATTCTCATCTGCACACACGCCCCATCATACTCCCTTGGAAAATCAGATGCCCTGCACATCATACAGAAATTTAAGAATCACAACACCAATACATCAACCAAAATAGCAATAACTACAATGTCAAAAAAAATCTTGCAAAAAATTAGTTATTAATCTTGCAAATAAGACAGCAAAAGTCGAAATGTGTATCTTTTCTAAACTAACAAGATTCAGGGTTCAAATTTCAAACTTCACTCTCATGAGAATTCACTTTTTCTCATATTCATTCCTTTCTTTAAACAGAGTGCTCAACTCTTTGTCACAGTGAACCGCTCTAAATAAGCCTCATTCATTCCCAAGAACACAATGTATATACACACAAAAATATGTACAGTTAAATACGAAATATTTTAGCTTTTACACTCGGGTTTACTCTAGATACCCTCAAATGGACCATCAAGGTGGCTAGTTGTCAGGCGAACTGATGTCCACTCAATCCCAAGAGGTCTTAGGTGCGAAACTCACTAGGTAAACATCTTGGGGATAGCCATGGAAAGGGTTTGGAAATGGTCAGGGGATAACCCAGTTAGGCTGCGTACATCGGAGTCAAAGACTCACCCTCCCGGGGTAAGCTAAACAAGGAAAATTTCCTCTGTTTAACCCTCAAATTGACTAGGAATCAATGTGAAACAATATATGTCGATTTTATTTTAATTTTTTGAAAAAACCCTTTAAAATTTATAACGAAAGTGGGTCTAATAATTTTATTTTTTTTAAATGAGCTACCTTTATCCCATACAGAAGCAACCACTATAGTGTCAAACAACCACCACACAAAAAAAAAAAAAAAAAGACCCATAAATCTATTTGAAAAAAAAAAAATCCTAATTTCATAAAAAGATCACAACCCCAGAAATCAAATACAATAAATTATGGAAAAAAAACCCATGAATTTCATACAAAATAACCAAAAGATCAAAACTTTAAACACACCCACATAAAAAAAATTGAAAAAAAAAAAAAAAAAAAAAAACTTACAGATTATTAGCATGTTGTATATCTGCTTCAAGAACTTTGAGTGAATCTTTAAATGATTTTCTCATTGATCCCACATACATCTCCTTTTTAAATATATATAAGATTTTCTTCAAAAGGAAAGAAATTACATAAATTCACACACCATTTACTGATTTTCTGATTTTGATATAAAAAAAAAATAAAATTACATGTAAATATATATATATATATAATATATATAATTCTCTCTCTAAAAACCCTAGAAAGAAATTCTTGTGTTATTTCTCTAGAAAGAAAGAGTGGTAACTTCTTTTATTTTTCTTGGAGACAACTGAAACAAGGAGAGAAGAAGAATTGTGTCACTGCCAAGCTGACACGTGGCCAAGAAGCTGGTGGAACTTTTAACTTTCTTTCTTTAAATATTTATTTTATTTAATTTAATATTTAATTATTATTATAATGAAATGATTTATTTGAGAATAGGATATGATGTATGATTATTGTAGTTGTAGTATATATATATATATAGTACTAATAATGTTCAAAAAAAGAAGAAGTATAGTACTAATAAAATAATGATACTATAATAATTGTAGTTAAAGAAAGAATTAAAGTTAGCTTAAAAAGAATCAATTAAACTAAATAAAATTATCTCTCACCATATCCAAAGGAGGAATATTTGCTTATCATTTTGACTTTACTTTTCATGTTTTGTTTTTTTATGTATATTGAATTGCATAAATGGTCCCTTGAGTTTTGAATAAATGGTCCTTGTTTTTCTTTTTTTATAAACTAGGAATTTCGCGCCGCCCGCTGGGCGGCGTCGGTGTTTGAAGCGTGTTGTGGTATTTAGCTGAATGTTTTTGGCGTGTAAAAAGTTGGTTCACCTTTTTATACTATTTTAAAAAAATCTCACACGTTCGGGTTTAAAAAAAAATACTAAAACCAAATGTAAAAAAGATATAAAAAAAATAAATGTTAAAAAAAAAATACAAAAGGAATATATAATATTCACCCACGCGTTCTGTTTTCTTTTTGTTTTAAAAACCAAATACAAAAGTTATAAAAATATCAAAAAGTTACAAATTATATGTTAAAAAAACAAAATGTTACAAAA
>JAOXNX010000026.1:6692065-6710259 GCA_028566075.1 Solidago caesia | reverse complement strand
TAAAAATAGTCAAAACAGGGACCCCCATTGCTAGCATTCTCAAAAAGGGACCCCCTTGCTAAAACGGACAAACCACATGGACCAATCTTGCAATTAACTCAAAAATTTTTCTCCTTATATGCCATTTTTGGTGTATCTAAAATTTTCCAAAATATTATCATGTAGAACCCTAAGGTTTAAATTTCTTACATTTTCAACCCTAACCAACAATCATTTCACCAATTTTAGTCATCTTCTTTCCTAACCCACTTCCAGTGAGGTCATAATCCCCCCATAAACAACACAAATTCATTCTCTAAATCATCAAATTCCCAACAAAAATGAAAACCTTGATTTCACTTTCAAATCCCATTTCATTTCCCCAATGGACAAAATACATCTCCAATGTCCCCTCACTCCATCATCATCATCATTTCGCTAATAATAAAAATCAAATCTTTTTCAACTTCAAAATCACAAGACTTCACAAAACGACATCGTTTTCTTCATATTCAACTGAATACAACGGATGGGTCGACCCGGGTCCAGTCAACAATCCAACTGAGTCAACTCACCTGAACAAGCTATTAACCTCACTTGGAATTGATGACAAAAAGTATGCATTTGTGTATCTATTTGGTTTTGTATGTGCTTTAGCTGTTTCTAGAATCAGGGTTTCATCTATAATTGTTTTTCCAGCTTGTTTTATTGTTTTTGCAATTGGGTTTTCATTTGGGGTTGTAAATAATGGTGGGTTTGTTAAGAAAAAGCGAGTTAAAGACGTAAAGTTTGAAACTTTAGCGGATTTGTTAAGCGGGTTCGATGTCAAGATTTTGGAGTTAAGGGATAGTATGAGGAAAAATGTTGAGTGTGGTAAAATTAGTAAGAAAGATTTAGTTGGGTATGCTGAGGGTTTGGAGTTTGTTGAGGAAAGTGTTTTGGAAGTTAAGAGATTGGTTGATGGGATGGTGGTTGACGGAAACAATGTGTCGAAAGGGAAGGGGAAAGGGAAAGGGTTTGATGTGTTGGGGTTTATTAATGGTTTTCGAGAAAGGTCTTTTGGGTCGAGGGGGAGTAAAGTGAAAGATGGTGTTAAGAATGATTTGAGATATAAAGAGGGTAGTGATTGTGATCGAGGGGATTTTGTGGATCCGGTTGTTGAAGATGAGATGGAGAAATTTGTAACGAGTGATGGTGATGTTAGGGTTAAAGAAACATACATAGGAAAAGGAACGGGTAGAGTGATGGAGATGGAGACCGGAGCTAAACAAGTTTTTGAAAGAGATGAGCGATTTATGAACAATGGGAAAATGGATGATGGTTTTCTTAATACAGATTTTGGTGCTAGTTATAAGAATAGAAGAAGAAGAGAGGAGTTTTTTCAGCAAGAACGAGGGAATTTTAAGAAAACTGATGAAAATAATATGCTTTACGACAATATGGAACCAACCGAAGAAGGTTATGACAAGTCCCGGATTGAAAATGGATTTGCTTCATCCCCGTCTTCAGATATATCCAGTGATATTATTTTTAGTGATTACATAACTGAGGCAAACGCATTATCAAAACAAGCGAGAGAATTGTTAAAACACAGAGGGATTGAAGAAGATGCAGAAAATATGTTGTATAAATCAACCGAATTGCTCTCTAAAGCTGTAGACATGAAGCCCATGAGTTTATTGGCTGTGGGCCAATTGGGTAACACTTATCTTCTTCATGGAGAATTGAAACTGAAAATTAGCCGTAAATTGAGAGCTCTACTTGCACAAAGTGACTCAAATGAAAGACCACATGATGAGGTCTCTAATAGAGAAAAGTTTGTTGATTATCTTGTTAATGTTTGTGAAGAGTGTGAAGAACTGCTGGTTAATGCTGGAAGGAAATATCGGTTGGCATTGTCAATCGATGCTGATGATATGAGAGCATTGTACAATTGGGGTCTCGCTCTCTCCTTCAGAGCTCAGTTGATTGCGGATATTGGACCTGTAAGAACTTTCACCGAATACATGAGTACATACACACGCACGTTTTAAACTATCCAAGCTAGAGAATGTTAGACTAAGACAAATGTTTATTTGTGTCTCCTCTTTGGTATCTTTTTAAGCAATTTCAGCCCATTTACATATTAATGGGTGGTATGTTTTATATCCAGTGGGTCAAACGGGTAAATAAAATAAATAACCTAAATAGTAAACGGGTCAAAAGGGTGAAAAGTTACTCAAGTTGTCTTCTAATGCGTGAAACTTTATTAATCACTATTTTAAAATTTTACATGATTAGTGAAATAGCTCTATTTTTCTTTGTAATAATATCAGACACGCCAGTTATCTAAAAATATAAAAATTTGAACAAAAGTATTCTGGGTCAACCCAACTTGACCTGATCTGTTTTTCCATGTGCCAAAATTACTTATTTTGACCACAACCTATTTTTACTCGTCATTCAACTGGTCATTTTGCTGCTTCTACTTTCCATTGATATTGAACAGAAAGTGTCAAGTACACTGCTTTCTTTTTCTTGCATTTACATCTGTACATTCTGTCCATGGCTGCTAGGTTTTGCAACTATAATGTTTTTTGAGACTTTTAGGCAACAAGGGTGATTATAGTACAAGAAAATCCGATCACAATGCTTCAATGAGTAAACAAGTCGTTCTTGCACATCAAACTTTATGAATCATAACGAACATCACACATTGACAAACAACACGTTTTTTATTTTGAGTTTGAAGAAAGATTTAAATCTAGAAATTCTGATCATGTGTGTTCTAATTATGCGTATGGAGGCAGTATTTTGAAATCTAGAAGTAATTCTATGCTACTTCTTGTAGTTAGAAGTTATCTCATTTTCACCTTGTAATTTCAAACGGTATAATGGTTCAAGTCACTTGCATTGTGAATTCAGGAAGCCGCTATTGATGCTGACAAGGTTTACTTGGCTGCCATTGACAAATTCGATGCCATGATGTCCAAAAGCAATGCTCATACACCAGATGGTATGATTTTCCTTGGTCTTTCAGATACTATGTTATGGTAACCATGTTTCAAGAAGCTATGTTAGGGCCATTAAAATCTCAATTTTAGGGAATATATTGGATTATTGTTGCTGCTCTATGCCATCTAAGGTCTGGAACAATCAGCAAAACATATCAAAAAAACTACCACTTTGAAACATTTTTTCGATACCCGAATATGTAGGCAATGGATGAGTACAATGTTCACTTGATCCTTCTATCAAGATTTATTAATTTTCTTGAAAGGTGTAGTATAAAGAGTTGGTGGTCACCTTATAGCATTTGAGTTGGTGTTGCAATGCCTAGGAAGTCTCTCTTTAGTGAGTGATATGTTAGAAAATAGAGGTGGGATAGCGGTTATCGGGGTTCCTCCAAAATATCCGTCAAAATAGCGGTCCCGCTATTATCGGTGATATTTACCGATATCGGTCAAAATAGCGGTCAAAATAGCAGCCAAATAGCTCTATTCCATGGTTTTTTTTGGCCCAACTTAAACACAACATAGTAGACACTAGTTTTTTTTAAATAGACCATGAAACTAAAAGCCCAAACCCAAAAAAGCCCATCCAATCTGATTAAATAACCCTAATTAGATGGCTTGGTTGAAGTGGAAGATCTTGATGAACAATTAGATGGCTTGGTTGAAGTGGACCCGGAGGAAGATTTTCACGACTTATGATTTGATTAGATCATATTTCAAATATTGACACTTTTAATCTTGACTTTTGACATTACTATCAAGTATTAAGTATTAATTATTATATATATATATATATATATATATATAGCATAATATTAAAATTACCACTATCCCACCACGATAACCGATATCTCAAATATCGGTCCTTGATTGATATTTGATTCTGGATCACTATAACTACATAGAGTATAAAGAGTTAGTGGGCACCTTATAGCATTTGAGTTGGTGTTGCAATGCCTGGGAAGTCTCTCTTTAGTGAGTGATATGTTAGAAAATAGAGATTGGGAATGAAAATTCTCTTGAAGCATCTGGGATGGATAGTATTCTAAGAATAAGACGAGATTTCTGTTCATTCTTTAACCTATATCTTAAGTTAGAATCCTAATAAGATGAGTTTTGATTAGAGTTTGTTGATACTTGACTTGTTTTGGGGTTAAACACATAAGCTTCTTCATATTGTTTCTACTTAACGGTAGAAAATAGAGGTGGCAATTTCTCATTTACCTATGACTGGGTCGGTATGGGTTATATTTAATTATTAATTGGACAAACACTTGAAATTCATCTGCAGTGTATCCACATGTACGAATACATCTTACCTCGTTTTAATTAAAGTTAAAATAAAAACATAAGTAGAAAAGTGTTTGGGTGTTGGTCACTCAATACGAGTTTTGAAATGTTATGCGGCACACCAGACCTGCTTATCTTGCCACCGCTAGGGAAAACCCGTCAAGCATTAGCATTTTATATATATGTTTGTTGGATGATTAGATGAACGATGAAAATCTTTGCTTTCTTTGTGTCATTGATTGATCTTTAGCTTGATTATTCATAACATTTGTCAATGTACTCTCACACGTACTCATATAGAGGCATTTGGGAATTATTTATTTGTCTACAATCAGGGTCTATCTGTTTGAGTCAAGAAACCCAAAACATGCCCAAAATCTTTTACTTGTTTTCTGATGTAAAAGTGTCGGCTTGCAGCTCTTTTCAGATGGGGTGTGGCATTACAACAAAGATCTCGCTTACGGACAAGAAACTTTAGAGAGAAAGTTAAGTTGTTGAGCCAGGCAAAAAGGCTTTATGAGGATGCACTTCTCATGGACTCAAACAATCTCCAGGTAAAAGAAGCCCTGTCGACGTGTGTATCTGAACTAAGGTATAAGAACTACTATTAGTCTTTTTGACCCAAAAAGTCAAATATGGCATAAGGGTGCAATTTTCTTTAGCATATTTGAACATTCTTATACCTTTTAGAATTAATTACACACCTAGAATGTTCAAAACCATAGAAAAAATCTTATAGTAACATGTAATTGATGCAAGCATGTTGTACAATACTATTGATTTTGGTCAAAGTTCCAATTTATAGAACCTCCAATAATTGATGTTAATAATATGATATTATTGTTCCTTTGGCTGCTTCTGTGAATTGTTCTTTTGCTGAGTTAGCATTGCTTTTGGTCATTTATTGTATCAAATTTGTAACAATGTAAATGCATCTATATGTAAACATATCGATTTGGGTTATGCTTGGTCTCTAACGGGTCATGTGGGGCACTTAAAAAACTTAGCAAATGAACAACTGAACAAGACAAAATGCATTGAAAGTCGTCCAAATTGTATCTACGATGTATGAAACTTCTGAATCGTTTCATTTCATAGTTTAGATTATCTTTGTAATAATATAGGCTTGTGGTTTGATTAAATTCAACCCATTATCCAACTTGTCCATGTTGCCATCTAGACTGTCGAGTAAACCTGATATCAATTGACATGTTTTTTGAAAGCACAAGACAAAAATAAGTTTCCGTCGAATTATGTAAATACCGTCAAAATGAGGCTGCAAGAGAGAAATCTTGACTGCTACAATGTATTTAATTGACGACTACTAATCTTGTTAGAACCCTTCATCTTCAAGTTGATTCTCAGAAAGAGGAGTTGGGTCTGCAAAGAATGCCTGTTATGGGGCAGTGTTATCGTTCACCATTCCTGAAATGGTTGTTATTGAAGTTTCAAATTCGATTAATGTAACCTACAAATGGAGGAATTTGGGTCGGCTTTTATCTGTAATGGGTGGAACCGTGGAAGTGGCAAATGGGTCAAAAGCTATCTGTATCTGTATTCAAATGTTACTTTGTTTGATTAAATAGTTAAGAGTTATTGCAATAATGTTAATTATTCCAGTCAGATTGAATACATTATGTATTTATTTATAAAACTTGAAAAGAAGTAACAAAAATCTTTCTAGGTTGGTCCAAATCAGCCAACAATTAACTCTTTTGACCTGACCTATTCTAAATAGGAAATGGAAGTAAATGACATGTGGTGCATTACTATCTATATTAAAGAAGAAGGGGTTTTGTTAGTTGCACGCAAAACGATGAACAGTAGCTAATTTGTCTTTTTTGTATTACTCTATTTTTACACTTAAATAAATTATATATGGAAGATAAAAACAAATATGCAATTAGATGGAATGGTTTGGTTGTGTTTATGGTATTTGTAAGGTGGGGGGTTCGAATCCCCTGCCCCCTTTTTTTTCTCTTTTTATTTTCATGTTTTATGAACTTACATTTTGTCCCCCTCCAATTTTACTTATTGTTTCTTTATTTCTTTTGAATTTTAAAAATTCTAATTTTGCCCCCTTTATTTTGTTTCTTTTAGATTTTAAAAATTGCCCTTGCCACAGATTTTGTGACAAGTGGCACTGTTACAGCCACACGTAACGCGCCGTTAGATTTTTGCCACGTTGCATCCTTATCATTGTTCGGATTTTGCCACGTTGCGTATATTTTTTTTTCTTTGTATCTTGCATATTTTTTTCCCGTTATGTTTTTTTTTCCTTTTTTATATCTTGCATGTTTTTTTTTCTTTTCGATTTTTGGTATTCAATTTAAATAAATATTGTTAGAATATTTGTTTTTTATATATTTTTCTAAACCTTTTTCTTTTTAGTTTATTTGTTTAAATAAATATTGTTATGATTTTGCCACGTCGTGCTCCATTTTTTTACTTTAAATTATTATACTATTGGGTTGTTGCGACCTTTTTTTTTTTTCTTTTTAATGTATATTTTTAAGGCTAACTTTCTAGAATAGTTTGCCTTTTAATTATTTTTAATTAAACGGTTTTAGATTCAATTCAAGTACACTAGCATAATGAAACCGTTCCAATGCGTTAAATGAGGCCCCACAACGCGGGGCGCGAACCCACTAGTTTATATGAACTACTACTGGACCACTATCTGATGTTCAACTAGGTCATTTGTTTCACATTTTTTTTCTTTTTCTTAGAATACCAAATGTCCCACTGTTTTTGTATCAATGACGTAAAGCCCAATATTTAATCATGTTCCAGGTGGCTTATTGGTAAGACGTCTAAAATGTCTCAAAAGAGACCCGTGTTTGAAGCTTGGGGAAAGATGTGTATACCAAGCAAATTTCTCATGCAGGTCGTATTAAGGTATAGATGTGAATATCCAACTAACATAGGGTTCTGACCCATCTTTCTGTTTCAGTTTTGCATTCTGACATTTTAATATCTGTATGATATATTTCTAGACTTTAGTTATCATATACGACTTTTTAATAACATTAAAATCTATGTAAAACAGTAATATATATATATATATATATATATAATGGTTATGTTAATGTTGAGCATATGAAGAAAGCTCTAACAGGTGTCAAAGTTGATGTTGAGCAGATAAAGAAAGCTCTAAGAGGTGTCAAAGTTGAAGTTACACATAGATGGAACATGCGAAGGAAATATGTATCTCTGGGGTGACATCACAACCGACAACAGAACTAATGTGAGTGGGTTTAGTTCCTGTCTATCTACTTTAATTCCTGCCTGTTAGTCGTTCCCATTATTCATTTTGATATGTATTCATCTTTTTTCTCATTCCCAGGTTTCCGGTTGATGAGGAAAGTAACATGAAATAAGTTATCGACTATTTTTGGGAGGAGTATCGAAAAAAGTAATTTACATGCCTATGGAGGTAAATATTTAAATGTTTCAGCCAATTTTGTTCCTTTATGAGTTTTTGGTTCATTCAATAAATGGTCTTTTATGATTGTACACTATTCAGGCTTGCAAGATCGTGGAGGGACAAAGACGCACAAAAGGATTGAACAATAACCAGATAACTTCATTGCTAAAATTTACATGCCAGAGGCCTAAGGAATAACATAATGAGATACTACAAGTTTTAGCACAATTGATCTCACTCTTTTGCATTCTACTATTGGGTGGGTAATGGATTTGTAGATTATTAGTGTGTCAAGTTCATACAAGCCTCTTAGGTACATCTGGCAGTTTCCTTTAAGTCAATTGTTTTGTTTTTAGCCGTTTTTGTATCCTTTGTGATCCTAATGTGTATTTGTGATATACTATGAAGTATCAACTGCATCAATTTAATGTGTAGTTGCACGTTGAATTGTGATGTGAGATATGTCAATTGCATTTTGCAAGGGTAAAGTTTAAACACTCAATCATTGCTTATGTTAAAAAACCCATACAAAAGGAACACCCTCATACTCGCAAAAACCAACGCCGCCCATCTGGCGGCGAGAACTTCCTAGTTGACATTATCATTGACATATTATCTTAAATAATTTCAAAAGTATTATTGAGTTCATATATATTATATTTTTGAAAGATCATTTTTCACTTAAACATTTAAGGAAATCATCGCAAGTAATCGATTAAAACCAAATTTTATTGATTTACACTTTTTGTCAAATTTATGCATTGTTATAGTTATTTGGTTTTGATTTGCACAAGTGATCACCGGAGAATATGATGGTGCCTTTTATTCATATTTATGTTTAAACTTATAATGACTTTCAATTGCCATTGTTTAGGGTTAAATTGTTCGAGTTCTTATTTACTAATTTTTTTTTTTTTTAATTCTCCGTATTTTGATTGGGAAATGTTTGCGTGTGTTGTATTACTAATTTTAGTTTAGGTGGATAGGTATGGATCGAGGTCATCATTGTCGAATACTTCAATATATGTGAAACAAATTTGATAATGTTTTGTTATTTTTTCTTAGTAAAACAAATTTGATAATGTTTTATTTAGTACATATATATATATATATATATTACAGGTCTTAACAGGTTTTTTCGTGTCATAACAGATTAACAGATCTGAGCCTGTTAAGACGGGAAACCTGTTAAGACCAGGCCGTGTCGTGTTAACAGGTCCGTGTTAGAAAATGTCAGCTCTAACATTATATACCATAAATAAAAAATTAAGTGTAAGAAAACTTTAATTATACATTACAATTATTAATATAATCAATAGTAGTACTTACGCTCAATTATACTTCTTGATGTCCTATACATTATTATACATTATATTACTAGTCTTAATACCCATATGATGTACAGATTATATAGTCTATCATTAATACTTTTATAAAGAAAATGAAATTTGCACATACTTTATCACATGTATTGTCTTTGCAAATTATAACATGATATTGAGAAACACATATCATGAAAATATTGGTCGAACATTTAATATTATTTTTGTTATTGGTAATGGTATGATCCTAATGCCTATATATCTAAAGTAATTAAAACTCTCATGTTAAAAGTTTTACTATTGGTAATGGTATAAGCTGTATAATTTTATGTCTTTGTTTTACCCAATCATGTATAAAAATAAACTAGACGGAAACCCGCGTGATGCAGCGGTGATGATGGTAACAGTGGTGGTGGTAGCGGTGGCGGTGTGGTAATGGCGGCGACGGGTGGTGGTGGCGGCGACGACGGGTGGTGGGGGCGGCGGTGGCTACAACGGTGACAGGTGACGGCGGTGGCGGTAGCGGTGTGATTATTAATGTAAAAATAATTTATGTAAAAGGGGTAGTGTACTGGTGTAATTATTTTAAGGGTTGAAGGATGTAAGTTGTAAATAATAGTTATTTTAAGGGTTGAGAGATGTATATTGTAAATAATTTCATTAAGGGTATTATAGGTATAAAAGGTGGAGATATTTAAATTAGTTAATAAATGTAGGGGTAGTTTAGTATTTTTCAAGGAGTAAAGACAATAGAAAAGGAGGGACATTTTTGTCTCATCAAATCATCTTTTGAGATTTTAGGAGGGGCTCCTCTTTTATAAAGGAATATAGACTAGACGGATGTCCGCGCGATGCGGCGGTGATGGTGGTAGTGGCGGTGTGGTGGTGGCGGAGACGAGTAGTGTAGGTTACTGGTGTAAAGGTTATTGATGTAAAATAGGGTAGTGTAGTTATTTTAGGAGTTAATGGGTAGATATTGTAAATTAATTTCATTAAAGGTATTATAGATATATCAAGTGAAGATGTTTATATAATAATAAATAAAGAGAAAAAGCAATTTAGATACATCAAACTTATAATGGTATAGATATAAGAGTTATATAATAGGGGGAAAAAGATTAAAAATTTGATTTTAATATACAATATTAGTTATTTCATTATTTAAAAAAAAAATGATACGTCACTTAAAAATATACTAAAATTAGTATCTATATACTTAGAGTAAGATATAAATAAATGAAAAAATCGTGTAAAAAAATAAACAACATATATTAATAATTAATAATTAATAATTAATAATTAATAAAGTGATATATATTATATATTAATATTAATTAATTAATAGAATGGGAAATAATAATCAAAGTTTTTTTTTTTTTTGTAAGGAAATAATAATCAAAGTTATATATTAAAAGTCATGCACAATCATTACGAATAAAGATTATATATAGATGCGTGGTAATATATATGGCAACAACTTTTTAATATATTATTTATGGTACGTAGTAATTAAATAAAGCTATTGATAATTGATAATTATACATAAATAAAAATTAAAAAACTTAATTTATATACTTATAAAGATGACATGTGTCGCTCAAAGAATATACCAAATGTTGTTAAAAAGATACTTTAATCCTATTTTAATATATTGGTAAATACAATAACCGCAATTAGTTAAGCTCAATTATGCTTCTTGATTTCCTATTGAATGTTGGTTTTTCCATTCACCGTAAATTTTCTTTCTTAGTTATAGATAAATAAAGAGACTCTATAATTTGGACTTTAAAGCTCGATGGTCCTATAAAGTCGTCTCTTACACTTGCTAATTAAGATCCTTCGATGTACATGCTTTAGCCACACTACAGCACCAAATTAATGCATGGAGATGTACGTCCAGCAGAGCACAGTACTAATTTACTAGGCAAGAAACTTAATTTTTTGCGGATGGTCACCACCTACCGATCGAGAAAAATAATTGGAGGGCCGGTCTTCGATCTTGAGTGAAACCTTATTAGGCATTTCCTTATCCTGAACTCGTCATCTCCTCATCTTCACTGTCACATCAGCTTTCTCTCTCCAAGACACACCCAATAACTACCCTCTCCCTATCATAACCCCCTTCTTCATCCCATCCTCACTGTCACATCAGCATTTTCTCTCTCCATATTTATTTTACCACAAAAAAAAAACAAAAGAGGTCACGTGGGGTTTGAAAAAAGCAGCCTTTTTTGTTTTGTTTTATACACTGCTACCTTTTTTGTTTAAACAAATGCACAAAACCCAATTAGATTATTCAAAGAAAAAGCCACGTACGCTCGTCTTCACATTTCTTTTTTTTGACAGCCAACGACGACGACCTTATATGATGTACCCCTGCCAATCATGTCGTCCAAGATGAGGACGACGACCTCTGTACAACGAGTGCATAGGAAGAGGCCTAATGGCCCTATGCACCAAGCTTTACCTCCCCTGAGTTTCTGAAACTCATCAGCATATCCTGGCTCCGACTCTTGAAAACTATTTACAACTACTCCATATGCTTCAAGTTCAGATATCCGAATCTTCTTATTAAACTCATCCATACCTTTAAGGCCCGTATGGAATACAGAAGGCAGCTGGCATCGTGTTAGCTCAATATGATCAGGCAAACCAGGCAAAACAAACGATTCTAACACACCAATACTTTCATGTACCTTTGTTAGGTATAAGGTATGATTACACATTTGTGTGAAACAATTCATGCTATCAAATATAACTCTTGGAATCTGAAACTTTCTTACTGTTTCACCAGGCCAAAGAAGAAATGAGTCGGAAATGATGCAACTTGGTTTTGGATTAAGCTTTTCAATATATTGCTCAACGTGTTGTCGCTGAGTACTATAGGCGCTCAAAAGTGCCATAACCAAGCCCATGTGAGGGAGATCATCTATGTTTTCACAGCCTTCTGGTAAGCCAAACTCGGTTGATGGAAATGGGAATTTAAGAAAAGTGATGGGAAGACCTGATTGGATTGCTTGATCAAGAACTGACCCGAATCGGAGGGCACTGGCTGGGGTGCAGTGCCGGCCCAAGCTTTTTGGTGGCCATAAGCGAGTTCAATTTTAGGGGCCTAGTTTATTAGCATACAAAGTAAAGTAACAAAGAAAGAAAGAAAAAAAAGGAGGAATTTTTTAAAAGGAAAGCTGGAACTCTTATTTGGTAAAATATACAAAACATTAAGTCCAAATATACAAAACATTAAACCCATTGTGTAACATATGGGGGCCTTAAACTTTTGGGGCCCCAAAACGAATGCTTAGTTTTGTAGTACTATAGGGCCGGCCCTGCTGGGGTGGTGACTATGGTTATTTAACATCTTGTTGAGCTAGTAATTTAGCCATGTCGATGGTCGGGATGTAGTGGCCTGAAGATCCTAAGAGTATAACAAGAAAGTGAAGCTGGGATTGTTCATGTGATTCTTCTAAAGCCATTTCAAAGTCTGGCTAGATAGTATGATGAAGAAATTAAGTCTATGTAGGATAGATAATGTTGATGCATTCGTGATGATATATATACTTGTAGAACGGAAAGAATACATCTCTGATCTCTCACTCAAAAGATAACTAACAATATAGACCATACAAAAAATTAATTACTACCCAACTCATTTACGTCTTCTTAATGGAAAAAAAAAACAACAAAGTCTTAGAAAATATCAAAATATAGTACAGTATATGATAATTGCATAGTAGAGTGGCAATTCCACGTTATAGTGGCAATATTACAATATTAATTATCCTACCTTTTTTTTAACGGTAAATTTGGGTTTAGCGACATTGTCTCTTTACATACCTAGTTTCAATTCCAGAGAAAAAATGGATATTACCCGGAAACCCTTGTCTTCAATCCGGAAAACATTTTGCTAACACCTAGATTTGAACCCAATGTCTCAAAGTCTCAAGTTCCTCAAGTACCAATCCTTATATTGATACTTCTAAAAATTAGTTTTATTGCCTTTTAAAAAAAATAAAAAAAATTAAAAGTCATATCAAAGGTAAAATAGTAAAGTTAACATGCTGTTTTTAAAAGTAAACATTTATTTTAATTTGGAACAAACAAAAATTAAAATGTTAAGACGAAAGGAGTAGTACTATTGTTTTTTGAGGCAAAATCATATTTCTTGTCAAAATATCATCTTATTAATCATCATAATGAAAACAACATAATTACATATGATCATTTCTCAACATAGGCCGGGTTTTACAAGTATTTTTGTTAAGCAACGAGTTTTACAAAAGCTTAGATTAAAAAAAAAATACTACTACTCCAATTTTAGAGTAATTATCTATCTTGCATTTAGTGTAATTATGATTTAGTTAAAATTCAAGGATATTGGGTTAAGCTTTACAATGAATCAAAAGATTGAAAATTGCATATATACTCGAGCTAACTCCATTTCAATAAAACAAAGCGTTGGGTTGGTTGGTTGGTTGGTGTGTTTGGGTTTAACAAGTTTACCAAGAGCCGGCCAGAACTTTTCGCCAAAAGATGGCAACCTTTTTATATATATCCAAAAGATGTAACATTTATTTATTAAATATAGATAGATGCATGATGATTCATTCTGGGTCTGAAAACCATGTACAAAAACGAGGAATAACTTTGTGTTCTGACTTTAAGTTCTATATATTGCGATAGATTGGAGTTGCAATCTTTGTCGTATCGCATTAAAAGATTTCATGGAACAATTTATATAAATATCTATTACAAACGTGTTTACACTTTTCATGGTTTATCCGATCTGTAAATTATTTAATGGTGATAAACCTTTGATGAATCTGTATGTTATGGTATCCAAATTAGAGAAAATTCATAAGAAATTTGAAGGAAACTATATATAGCATTTTTATGCAGAATGTTATATGTTGATAGAAAAAGCTTCAAGCAACATAATAATCAACATATATATTAGACAAAAAGAAAAAAAAAACAGAGAAGAAAAAAAGGGGGCACTAGTTTGTTTTATTTTGTTCTGTTTCATTCTAACAAAAGGAAATTAAGGGGGAACCAAATTGAAAACCTTTCTTTTGTTTTGGTTTTAGTACGCATTATACAAAAGGGAAAAGGTTTTTTGGTTTTCATTCCAACAAACAGAAGAAGCAAAAGTTTGTTTTGTTTTTTTTTTTCTGTTTCATTCGAACTAGAGGAAAGGCAAGCCAAGTGCTAGCCGTCTTTGGTGTTTGTTAGACATGTTCGTATGGACTATCCGTAAAGATATTCATATAATTAAATATTCGTTTTAACCTACACATGTCCATTAATTCGTAAAGATATACTTTTTAACCCACTTTGTGAATTAATAATTTGACAATTATTAATGGTGTAATTGGATCTTGATGAAAACGATTACCGTGTGATGTTTAAAAACAAAAATACATTTATTTTAATCTTCCGCTGAGATAATAAAATTTAAAGGGTACTGGGGGAGTTACAATATAATATAATGTTCAACAACGAATTGAAAGACGACAACAACAACGACTAACAATGACAGATCACAAATATCACAAGAGATGAATTCAAGCTCAAACATATGGAATTAGACCGATTTCACGGAAGTGGCATAGTTCCTTATATCTTGGATTAGTCGTGTGACATTCTGGTGGGACGATCCTCCTTCTTCTACTGCCTTATATGCCATCTTACCCAGTTCTGCAACTCTCTTTCTTCTCTCTTCTCCTTCTTTTCCTGGTTCCATTACCTTCTCTATAGCCTTGGCTATGTCCTCACTCTTCATTGCCATTTTGGGCTTCTTTTGTTCACCAATACTAACTCCAAGTTTCAACACGTTTACAACAAGCCTCTCATTCATGAACTGCTCCTGATACTGAGGCCATGTTATCATTTGGACACCAGCACATATCCCTTCTACTATTGAAACTGAACCACAATGAGTCAAAAAAGCTCCGATTGAAGGGTGTGACAAGACTAGCAGTTGTGGAGCCCAGCCGCGGAACAGTAGAGCTCTACCTTTCGTTCTTTCTTCAAATCCCTCTTCATCTATCCACTTTTCTATAATGTTATTACCTGCTTTAACAACCCAAATGAAAGGCTTTTTAGATGATTCTAGAGCTAGAGCAAGCTCCTTTAGCTGATCCGGCTTAATTTGACTGATGCTTCCTAGACATGCATAGATCACCGAGCCATTTTCTTGAGAATCTAGCCACTTGAGGCATTCATTTTTGCTAATTACGGACCTGTTACCTCTATCGGTCGTCTCCGATACGTTGGTGTGACAAAGTGATAATGGCCCTATGCACCAAGCTTTGCCTCCCCTGACTTTCTGAAATTCATCAGCATATGCTGGCTCCATCTCTTGAAAACTGTTTACAACTACTCCAAATGCTTCAAGTTCAGATTTCCTAACGTTTTTAGTATGTTCACTCATACCTTTAATGTCCGTGATGAACACGGAAGGCAGCTCGGATTGTGTTAGTTCAATACGATCAGGCAAATTGGGCAAAACAAAAGATTCTGACCCGCCCACACTTTCATGCACCTTTGTTTCGTGTAAGATGTGGTTACACATCTCTGTGAAGCAATTAAAACAATTAAGTAAAATCCTTGGAATCTGAAACTTTTTTGCTGTTTCACCAGGCCATAGAAGGAATGGGTGGCACATGATACAACTTGGTCTTGGATTAAGCTTCTCAATATATTGCTCGACGTGTGGTTGCAGAGAATTATAAGCATTCATAAGTGCCATAATCAAGCCCATGTGAGGAAGGCGATCTATGGTTTCACAGCCTTCTGGTAAGCCGAAATCGGTATATGGAAACGGGATTTCAAGGTAACTAATGGGAAGACCTGATTGAATTGCTTGATCGATAACTGGGCCGAATCGACGGGCACAGACTGGGGTGGTGACTATGGTGATTTTAACACCATGCTGGGCTAGTAACTTAGCCATGTCAATGATGGTGATATAGTGGGCTGGAGTTCCCATGGGTATAAGAAGGAAGTGAAGCTGGGATTGTTCATGTGATTCTCCTAATAAAGCCATTAATTAATTCATTCAAAGTCTGGCTACGTAGCTAGTAATAGTAGTAGATATGATGGACGGAGAAAATAAGTGTAGCTAAGTAATAGTAGTAGATAGATATGATGGAGCTGATTTTGGGGTAATATATATACCTGTACAATACAATATTTCAAAGAACACGTGTAATCCATGTTTTTTTTTTTTTTTGAACGGCAAACACGTGTAATCCATGTATAGTGTGGCATGTATTTTTCACAATTATACAGTAACAGATATCATGCGCATGATCCAAATATAGTAGCGTGTATTTATTGCTCATGAATTATTCAGCTCCCTTTCGTCGTTTTCCTCCCGGCCTTTCCAACTAGATCTCTCCCATCCATGAATTCGATCACATTCTTAAATTTTCACTGTCACATCAGCGTCACATCATCCTTTCCTCCCAGAATTTACTCCCTACCAACTATACCACCAAATTCTCAAATTCTCAACTTCTTATTTCTACATCATCACCACATATTTTCTATTTATTTAAATAAAAAATTAAAACAAAATACTAAATAATATAAAAACACATTATATTTAATATTAAAAGTATATATATATATATATATATATATATCTACCTGTAAAAACTTCTTAACCGATTAATAACCAAACTATAAAACACACAAAATAACCAACTATCTTTTGTATTACTCCTGCTAGAATACCATTACAATACTAAGATTACACCTGAAAACTCACTACAACCACACTCACACTCAGATTATACGAGATGTATATATAAAGAAGATGAATATTATTCGAATACAAAGAAACCCTAAAATAGAATATATAACTGCTGCTCAATTGGGGATCGACATCTGATTGTATATATAATGTACCAAGTTACATTGTTCATCCTTCTAGATATAAAACCTGCATAAGATTCACAAACTAAAAACAAGATATAAACAATTACAGAAATGGTCCCTGTAATATAACAAGCCATAAGTTTGAATAATAAATATAGTTTCAACACCCCCTCTCAAGCTTATGGCTTGAACATATCAACAAGACCCAACTGTCCACAAAAATTCTTATGTTGATCAATGGACAAACCTTTGGTAAAGATATCTGCTATATTATCAGCAGAAGCAACCTTAACAGTATTAACAATACCTGTACAAACCTTTTCTCTTACAAAGTGAAGATCCACTTCAAAATGCTTGGTCTTCTCATGGAAGACTGGATTAGCAGCTATTTGAATAGCAGAGCTACTATCACAAAACATGTCAGCTGGCAAAAGTCCTTCAACACCCAAATCTTTCAAGATTTTTACAATCCAAATCACTTCACTTGTTGTAGAAGCAAGACACCTATACTCAGCCTCAGCAGAGGATCTAGATACAGTGGCTTGTTTTTTGCTTTTCCATGAAATAAGATTGTTGCAAAACATTACACAAAAACCAGACACAGATTTCCTATTAACTGGACACTTTGCCCAGTCTGCATCAGAAAAAGCTTTTAAACTAAGACCAGAACCTTTATTGTATTGCACACCAGTTCCAGGAGAATTCTTAAGATACCTAAGAACTCTTAATGCAGCAGTGAAATGAGAATGAAGAGGAGCATGCATATATTGGCTAAGACAATGAACTGCATAAGTAATGTCAGGTCTGGTAACAGATAAGTAAATAAGTTTGCCAACCAACTTTTGATATTCAGTCATATTAGGAAGTAACTTATCTGAATCACTTCCTTTAGAATTTAAAACCATGTTCTGCTGCATAGGAGTAGCAGCAGGCTTACAAGCTAACAAACCATACTCATTGAGAAGTTCTAGACAATATTTCCTTTGAGAAAGACACAAACCTTTTGAATTTTCAAGAACCTCAATTCCTAAAAAATACTTCAATTTTCCAAGATCTTTAATCAAGAAATTAGAACTTAAAACACTTTTGAATTTATTAATCTCAGATTCATTGTTCCCAGTAATCACAATATCATCCACATAAACAAGAAGAGCCAAGAAAACACCATTTTCATTTTTTGTGTATAATGAATAGTCATTTACACTTTGAACAAACCCATTTTGAAGCAAAGCAGTAGTAAGTTTTTCATTCCATTGCCTAGGAGCTTGTCTTAGGCCATATAAAGATTTTACAAGTTTACAC
>JAOXNX010000026.1:6654398-6680777 GCA_028566075.1 Solidago caesia | reverse complement strand
CCCCCCCCCCCCCCCCCCCCCCCCCCCCCCCCCCCCCCCCCCCCCCCCCCCCCCCCCCCCCCCCCCCCCCCCATCCCACTGTGTGACACCATTACTTCTGTCAATTTTTTCTGTTACACATTTTATATATTTTTTACAGCAAGAGGACAAGTGGTTTTGACATGGGACCACCTACTGCTGCAGCTGTGCCTGGTGCAGTTGGTTAGTCTTTTGATCCTCTGCTATCTGATTTTAGCATTTTCTGCACTTCTCACATCCATATAACCGTCGTAAAATGGCTGTGATGCATATTAGTAGACATTTTGATGCATTGCAAAATTTTCATTATCAATTTGTTTATAACCAACACTGAGGACAATTGTTGTGTTGTTGGCTGTTGTGTGTGGTTTTTGTATGTGTTATTGTGTCTATGTTGGGCCACATGTCCCACTTTGCTACCCACGGGCGTCACTACAGTAGATTTTATATTCAACGAGGAACCAGTGCTCCAATAATCTGGACTATGTCACCTTCAGAAGGCAACAGTTGTTATCTAGACTTGCAATTGTTCCCAGCATCTGCAGTAAGGAAATTATATTAAATATTGGTTCTCAATCATATGTAAATCTAGGTACGAAATAGGCCATTTTTTGCCCTTACAGTTTTGGTGCAACTACAATTAAATACAAGCTTTTTGATATGTTGCTTAAGAGAATCTGGGGTCAACACTTTTGTTAATAGTGACTGTCTATGCATGTTCACTTCTTTCCTTCGTTAATCATGCAGGCCAATTGCCAGATATTCCTCAATCAATGCCGGGAATGTCGCAAAACATGTTTCCTTTTGGTACAGCACAGGTATTTTTGCTTCTTGTGTCACTCTGTCTCTATATTTGATTTCTGTAAGTTTGATTATTTACGCATATTTTGATTCTTTCTGCATATTTTGATTATTTCTTAATCAGATGGGAGCTTTTCCAATGATGCCAGCTCACACAATGACACAGCAGGTATCTATACGGTTTTCAGTTGGATTCCTATGCATTCAGGCATGTTTTCCACCATTGCATCATTGGATGATCTTTTTCTTTCTCCATATAGGCTACACGGCATGCACGGAGAGTTTATGTTGGTGGCTTGCCCCCATTGGCTAACGAACAGGTTTTACATGTGAACTATATTGGAAGCTTGAGCCAACTTCTCATTATCTTGTTTCCATTAAGCATTAAACCGAAATTTGTCTATACAGTTTCTTTATATGGAGATTAACAAGTGAATAGTTCTGTCAACCCGGTTGCCTTCAAATAAGTTTTTTTAATCTTTTCTTTCATAAACTAGATCTGATCTACAAACTGAATGTTAAAAAAAGTGCATTAGATGGTAAATGTGCAAGTCAAGAGTACATTACTAGTGCTTAGTAGAAGTCAGACCAAGATCAGAGTAGCATAATGAATTGCCATTAAATTTATAATTTAAAGGATATATATTACATTTCCACTGGACGGTTATTGTTTAAGAATAGCATTTACAAAAAAGGATAAGGGTGCTGCCAATGCTATCAGCTTTGAACATAGCCTTAATTAGACATAGCTGGGCCCAGGAAATTTTAGGTTGTTATATGTGAACATGAAACTTATTTGAAGATTTTCATGGGAAATGTTTCCAGAGGATCAACATTTATGAGCTGTTTTACCATTTGAAAAGGTGTTTGCTTTTAGTTTAGGACCAAGTATAGAAATTTATGATGCTAGTTAATCCGGTAGTTTTTATTACTAAAAAATTTGCAGGATTCATGGAATTTTTGCAAGCTGTCTTAGTGTATAGGCTATAAGTTCTGCTATGTTTTAAACATAAAGGATACTTGTTCATGTAGCCAATGTGTTTTTCTGTGATGCTGGTGTGTAGCTTGTGTGTAATTGTTTTATAAGATGTGGGGGATTTAGGGGGGTCAGTCCGAATTGTTTGCATCATTATCTACATCCCCAGTCTCATCATGCTTCAATGCTTTTACATAATGTTATTATATCATTCCATATTTAACACCAGGATGGGGGATGTAATTTAATATGCACATGTGTTTATTCTTTGCTGTAAATCTGTTAAATATAATAATAGGTTATTACTAGTGGCTAAAAGCTAGTCTGTATGTTTTGAGCAGACAATAGCAACTTTCTTTAGCCAAGTTATGACAGCAATAGGTGGAACTTCTGCTGGGCCAGGTTGGTTTACCCCATTGACTTTTTTGCATACGACAGACACTTGCGTCCAGCCCTTCCTCTCTTTTCAGCTGCCTAGTACAAAAGCTTATAGCACGATCCTATTTTTGATTAGCAGGTGATGCGGTAGTCAATGTCTACATCAATCATGAAAAGAAGTTTGCATTTGTGGAGATGAGGACAGTTGAAGAAGCAAGCAACGCAATGACACTGGATGGAATCATTTTTGAGGTATGCAATCACCACAGAATCCTTCTCATTTGCTTATATTCCATAGAATCGGTTGGGTACAACCTGCAGTATATTGTTCCGCTGCAATTATGGATCCAGGACAATATGCTTTTACAGTAGTTCTCCTGGTTCGAGTGAATGAATACTTTAAATAAACGGATTTTTGTCAGCTTCTCTATAGATTACTGTTACATTGTTGCTTATAAAGTATCCTTGCCATATATAAGTATCGCTTGCCTCTTCTTTGTGTGTGTGTGTAAACAGTATTTTTCATGTTTGATTCTATTTGCTTTCTTTTACTAGGGTGTGTCTGTAAGAGTACGAAGACCCACGGACTACAATCCTTCATTAGCTGCAGTTCTTGGTCCCAGCCAACCAAATCCAAACCTTAATTTAGCTGCTGCTGGACTTACTCCAGGGTAAGTAGGTTTTTGTACAATATATATTGATGATGGCTTATCACCATTCACCTGTCTAAAATAAGTCATTGTAGGCAGAGCTTAGTAAAAGTGGTTTAAGTTTAAGGTGGATATTATAGATCTGAAGATTACCTTGTCATTTTTAAAGATTATTATATGACTTTGCTATTTTGAAACAATTATCAGTGGCATGGGTGGAGTTGAAGGACCTGACCGTGTCTTTGTGGGAGGATTGCCGTATTACTTTACTGAAGTACAGATACGAGAGTTGCTAGAATCATTTGGGTATGCCCTATATTTCTTTTAGCAATTATCGCCAACACTAATTTTGTTAATCTGTTATGCTGTCATGTCACGGTCATTTATTATTTGTACTATGGGTTGACATAAGTCATTTAACAATTCAGACCGCTTCGTGGGTTTGACCTGGTTAAGGACAGAGACACAGGAAACTCCAAAGGATATGGATTCTGTGTTTATGAGGTAAACGCTGTTGATAATGGTTGCTTTCTGAATCACATCTAGCCATGCATAATTGCATGCCCCCTAATCTTGGCATTTCTTAGAAGAAAAAAAGTTATTTATTCTTCAGTTATTATCTACAATGGTCTCTATTATTTATATATGAATTTAATTGTTATGTCTTCCTCTATTTTGTTGATAACAAGTCATTTGTTGGACCTGTTACCCTGGGCCCTAATTAACCTGGCTTTACATCTTATGCATTCTTGTTTATTGGACTTTCATGTCTTTGGTTATTTGTGTAGCTGCATTATATTCGCTCAAATACAAACCATTGCATTTTCTCTTCAGGATCAAGCGGTAACAGATGTTGCCTGTGCTGCATTAAATGGCTTAAAAATGGGTGATAAAACACTGACAGTCAGGCGTGCTACCATCAGGTTGGTGTTGAATCTGAAGTTTCTTTAGTTGACATGAAAGGAAGCCATTTTATTATGACCTGGGGCTTTTTTTAGTCAATTTCTTGAACTAAAGAGTTTTTAAGTTTTACATGGTGCCAAAAACACTGGATATCGCAAACTAGAAACATCTGATTTTTTTTGTTTCCTCTTTCTTGTTTTACATATTACAAGCTGAAATTGGCGAGTATGAAACTTAGTTTTCAGTTGAAACAATAATCCGATTTTTAAGTTTTCAGTTGAAACAATAATCCGATTTAATATACTTGGTTTTGCTACATTGGTGGTTAAGATATTTTTAGCCGATTATCATACTGTAACATTTGAAAATCTTTTAGTTGCTTTAACATGAGGTTGATGAGTTGTGCTTGACTGCAATTTGGATTCTATTTTTTAGTGTACATATGCTGTAATCTATGTTGCATTTATTATTCAGCAACGGACAGATGAAATCAGAACAAGATACCATACTAGCTCATGCTCAGCAACATATAGCAATGCAGGTGATCCTCGATATTGTTTTCTTTGGCAAATTGTTGATTCTAAAAACTATAAGCCGCCTAATTTTGTATGCTGGGGATGTAGAAAATGGCCTTGCAGATTGGTGGTTTTAATATTCCTGGAGCAGGGGTAGGGCCCACAGGCCCTAATGAGGTTCCAACAAAAATACTGTGCTTAACTGAGGTACTTAATCCATTACTCCTGAACCCCACTCCAACCCCTGTCCTTTTTCCTTCTTTGAAGCATTTGTGTAAATTGCTTGAATGGGCATGATCTTTAATGAAGGTTGTTACTACCGATGACCTGATGGATGATGGAGAATATGAAGACATATTAGAGGATATGAGGGAAGAAGGACGGAAATTTGGTATGCACATTATCATAAGCTTTGTGTTTTGACAAATGGTATTTCATTCTTCAGTTATAAAATATAACTTGTTAGTGGAACCAACTAAGGTAACGGTCTTGGATTTAATTTGTAGGGGATTTAATGAAAGTTGTGATTCCACGTCCGAATCCAAATGGAGATGAAGTTCAAGGTCTTGGGAAGGTATATAAAGATATCTTAATCATTTGGTTAATGCTTATGGTGACTATTTGAGTCTTATTTTAAATTCTACCACGTCGGTATGTGTTTTATATGTCTAGTACTGCCTAACCACTTATGTTTGCCTATCGTTCAACTGGATTGTAAGCTCGTTTTCTTTGATACATAGTGATTTTATAAAAGAAACCTATATACCATGTAGTTGAATTATGTAGTTGTTTTATTACTAAGTTATTGTTTGTGTTTGTCACTAATATTTCTGTTAGTATATCAAATAATATATATATTTTCGAACTTTGAAGTATTATGTTTATGTTTCTAAGTAGGTTAAGCTTGAACTTTGAAGTATTATGTTAATGACTTAATGTATCTAAAAAAGTTTGAAGTTTCTAGTGTATTTCTAATTTTCTATTACATATAATTTCAAAAATTATTCTTTTTGTATATAAAAATCCCAATCTGGGTACCAGCCAAGCCGAGTCCGAGTCGCCAAAAACTCGTGACTCACCCCCTTTCCTAGTCGAGCATGTGACTCGCCCCCTTTCAAGTCCGAGTCGCGAGTTCCCCAACCTTGCTTCACATGCTAACCTTATATTCTTATGTGAGGTATTTATTCTTATTATATAATATCACAACTAAAAATGTTTGGTTAGACAAAATAGTGGAAGATGGGTGTTGTGTTTTATCAGTTTGATATTTCAACCTCATTAGAGTCAAATGATCAATTGTTATTTTATTTGTGAAATACTTGCGTAAACCATGAAATATTAAAATCAAGCCAACAAATTTTTGGAAAGCGGTCTTGGTAAGGGTATCAATTTTTCCTGTGCAGGTGTTCTTGGAGTATGCTGATACCAATGCTTGTGCCAAAGCAAAGGATTCTCTGGGTGGTCGGAAGTTTGGGGGCAACGTGGTGACGGCAGTATACTACCCAGAAGATAAATACTTGGAAAATGACTACGGGGCTTAGATGTTGGAGTCGGCTACTTGTGTTTTCTTTATTTTGTTACTTTCTATATTTGAGATTGTTATTAGTAGTTTTGACCATCTATGGCACTTTGCTGACAACTGTAAAAAATATATGCGTGTTAAGTGATTTGCGTTTGTAGTTTTCATATACTTTTGATGTAATTCTTATAAACATATTCCACATGCTTGTACACTGTAGCATAGATAACTTTACTTTTTGGTTGATATATTGGATGACACGTTGACAGGAATATCAAGATTTACACTAAAAGACGTTATATTATGAGAGGGTGGAACACAAGCTTTTTAAAATGCAAATTAAACAGTTTCTATACAATATCATATTTGTAACAAGAAGAAAAATAGGATATAAAGTTGCTACATTTGAATGTCGATAGCTGTCTTGAACAGCCTTATAGTACCGGACTACCGGTCACCGAACCAATTTAAGTCGGGCGTATCAAGCATCTGTATTATATTTACTAGTCTAAAGTGAGTTTAAACCAATGTTTAACACATAAAAAGCACGCAGCTTGCACTTCACATCGAGATATCCTATGATGAATTACTTGCAAATCATAGGATGCGCAAAGAGTTTGATTAGATCATGCATCATGCATGAATGAACGAACTATCTCACCAAATCGTAACTGCTTCAAAGCTATATATTGTTCTTGCCAAGGCAATCGCTGTTACTTTGATATCCATGATATCGATGTTGTGTTGTCTCATTGTATACATGTTTGTATGTCGTCTACTTTATGTTCATAAAATGCCAATTTATTGCACCGAACCACAAACACCTTACCTCCACGGATAGTTTTAATGGTTCTTCCTCGACGAGTTCTGATACTCCCAACTGTCTATATAGCACTAAAGTTAGCGTTCTCCCTCATCTAGCCTTTTTTTTGACACCCATTTGAACATTTGTTTGCTAGGTGGCCTCTCTCTATTTCGTATGCCTCTTTGCCTTACTTTTGATATTCATTTCGAGTGTTTTGTAAGTAGAAATATTGGTTAAAAGAAAAGTTCATCATTACATATATGGTCGGCGTAATCTTTATCAGTCTTTTCGATCATGAATCACTGCAATCGTAGTCTCTTATAGCTTGTAAAGAGTAACCAACACATCACCAAGTACCTAAAGTTATGGGCATTTTATTGCACAATGAAATGACTTGAAAACAAGAAAAAAGTTTCTATCTTTGGCAACTTCTCTTTCCCTTTGAATAATATATCTATAAATAGCCCAAAACAAATAACCAACATCTTGAGACCATCCAATGTTCCTATTTTTGTGTGTGTTGTTTGCTTATAAAACACACATTTGATTGAATTTGAGTTGTTGTTTGATAACTAACAACAAGAAATCAAGAAATTAAGAAAGAAAGAAAGAAAAGATGTTGGCTGTTTTCAAGAATGGATTGGTGAGTCCACCAAAGGAACTAAACAGCCCTAATAACCCAAACCAATCAACCAATCAATCCCCAATTGAAGCCTTCTTGTCTTCTCATCAAAACAATGCTGCTTCATCCATTTCTTTGGGAAATGATGCTTCCTTGGCCTTCACTCATTCTTCCCACTCCCTTTTGTCCACACAAAGGTCTGTAATTACATCTCTCTGCACAAATATGCATCCATGCATGCAATGCAATGCAAGATTTATGATCTTTCGTTAAATCGTCCGTAGGGCATACTTATAGAGTGAAGATATGATGATCCATTCTCAATATATCTAAATTGTTGAAACCTAACTTTGATCGATATCGGTTTGGTTCTCTTCTGTTAATTTGATCGTTGTCAATCGTTCATTGCTATTACTATAACAAATAAAACTTGTTTTGGTAGATAATAGTATGATAAGATACATGCATTTAATCTCAAATTGCTTAAAATGGCATTACAAATTTGATATAAATACACCAAGTCATATTGTTTAGTACTGTGGATGACGTCTATTGCACGTTTGGACGTTTTGACCGCGTGTAACTTTTATTTTGTAGGTTGTTTAGTACTGTGGATGACATCTATTGCATATTTTTGGGAAATTTGAACAATTTGTTCGCACTTAACAAGCAATACGGGCTAGCCAAGGGAACAAATGAGTCCATGTTTGTGATTCAAGCCTACAAGACCCTTAGAGACCGTGGCCCATACCCGGCTCATTCAGTCCTTAAGGACCTTGAAGGCAGTTTTGGTTTTGTGGTCTTTGACTTCAAGGCTAAAACTGTGTTTATTTCACTTGTAAGTTGTCTGGCAATTTAAAATACAAAATGTAAAGTGTCAAGGGTGTTTTGACATTTATTTATTTGAACAGGGTAATGATGGAAGAGTGATGCTTTTCTGGGGGATATCTGCTGATGGGTCTGTTGTAATTTCTGATAATTTGGAAGTTATAAAGTCTAGCTGCTCAAAGTCTTTTGCACCTTTCCCAACTGGTATGTAGGTTGCATTGTAGTTACAAATACTTGTTTTCAAAGTGACTTTCACCCGAAAAAGACTATTACAATGACTTGTATGCAAGCAACAAGGTTAACTATTTGTCAAAGATCTCAAATCTTTAATAAAGAAAAATATGTGCATGGGTCTATCTGCTTTTTGTTAATTGAAACAGGCAATGACCCAAATGTCATAATTTTCGAAGGGACGTTCCAAAAGAATGTAGACGTATTATCTTTTTGTAGGACGTAATAACATGGCTTCGATGTTAGCTAGTCTAAGTTGCAAGGAAGCTAGGGCCTGATAACCAAGGAATTGAATGGAATGCAGGTTGCTTGTACCATACTGGAGGTGAGTTGATGAGTTTTGAGCATCCAAAGAACAAATTGAAAGCAATCTCAAGGGTTGATAGTGAGGGTGCAATGTGTGGAGCCACCTTTAAAGTTGATCTTTTTGCAAAGACCAAAAGCATGCCAAGGGTTGGAAGTCATGCTAATTGGGCTTGGAGCCAAGAGGCTTGAATAAAACTTGTCAAAAGTGACAACAGTTTTTTTTTATTATTGATTTCAAACAACATTTTAAGATGCCATATGTTATAGTCATAAATGATTTATCAATATTTTGTCAACTTATTATCTGTCTTCTTTTTCTTGTCTGTTTTTTGTTATTATGGAAAACAAATTCTTTCATGTTTATCTTTAGTTTTGACACATGTGTGGTCAACAAAAAAGGTTCTAAATTTCTAACTCTCTAGAAATAGCTAGAAAGTAAATTCACATATAAAAGGTAAAAAAGTTCATATGATAATAAAAGTTAAAAAAAATTAAAAACCATAAAATTAGCTTTTTATTAAAAAGTACTTTTACATGTATTTTTTTTTTATTCTCAAATGAATTTTTATTATATTTCTTATATAAATGAATTCAATCACATGTGAGCTAACATGTAATTTAAGAGTTGGTTCTTAATTAAAAAAGGATTTTTGGAGGAACCTAATATATGTGTGTGTGGTCGGGTTATGGCGAGGTAGAAATGTTCCGTTGAGGTAGATGAGATAGCTTTTTTCATGAATATTAAAAAAAATCTTCATATGAAATTGAACCGTTTCAAAAACAAACGCTTTTTGTTCCCACTTTATGGATCATTTAACGTTTTAATCTCCATCTATTTTAAATTTTGGTATAGTGGCTAATCTTCACCGCAAAGATTTCTTTACTGAAACTCAGTAGTTAAATCTTAAGTTTGAAATTTTTGTTTTTCATTCAGTTTTAGTTAAGAAAACTTTTTAAGATTTATTCAATTTTCATCTATAGATTTCCTCACTAAATTAAAAGTGAAGTTTTGTTGTCATTAAGCTTAAATGAATAAATCATTAAAAATGAAGATTTCTTAGAAAAGCTCGGTGTCACTAAAGTTCAACTTAGTTACGAAACTGTCACCGCATCCATCTTATCCTCTTAGATCAGATGTAGTTCAAATCCAACTGTACAAAAGCTACCCAACTCTTTAATGGACTCGTACAATTGGATCAGTACTACCAGTCCAAATAATGTTGGTAAATTATTGTAAAACCTGCTAGAAAATGTAAAGGCCTAACTGTCAAAAATCTATTACATCAAACTTTTGAGATTCATTTTAGTCACCTCCTTTAAATACCTATCCAACTCAGATTTTGAGTCTCTCGATCCACTTTCCGTCTTTCATCTCCATTCTCACGCAGTCACGTGTTATATAATCAAACTAAAAGTTAAACAGTATAACTAAACAAAGTAAAACTTATACCGTACCATATCTGTGAATAATATTTACCTTTTGTTTTTACATGATTGTTGGCTCCATAACCGTAGGTATGGAATGTTTGTCCAATGATGCTAAAGAAGACATATAAGGTGATTCCAATGGGGTACATAATCAAATCGTGCCCCACCGGCTCACCTTCTATGTCCGAGTCTTCTGGTTTTTCAGCATCATTGGACAAATGTTCTACACCTACGATTATGGAGCCGTCAATCATGTAACAACAAAAGGTACATATTATTCACACATATTGTATAAGTGTTACTTTGTTTGTAAGTTATATTGTTTAACTTTTAGTCTGATTATATATCATGTGAGAATGTAGATGAAATGAAGAAAGACTGAAAGTGGATGGAAAGACTTAAGATCTTTGATGGAGAGGTACTTGAAGTTGGAGACCGAAGATGAATCTGAAAAGTTTGATGTTTTGTGCTGGTCGAGTCACCAGTTTCGTATCTTATCTTTGGTCGCAAAAGATGCTTTGGCGATTCCCATTTCAGCAGTGGCCTTCGAATCAGTTTTTAGTCTTTAGCAAGTGGAAGGGTGTTAGACGCATTTAAGAGTTCCCTAACACCTGCTGCTATCGTTGAGTATTTGGTTTGCACACGAGACGTTTTTCTATATCTCCCTTGGCCTTTTTATTTACACTAAATAGAGTTGAGTTGCTAGTATATATAAATAAAATGATTTAAAATCGAAATTGTGCCAATTCTGGCCTTTATTGGCATGCACTTAAAGATTACTTGTTTGATAATAACTCAGAGTGACACGCTACCAAACCCACCCGCCTTACCCATTTTGCCACATCTACAAATATACATGCTCAGACCGAATGAATGACATCGCACATGTTTAATGAACGGTTTTTACCAATGAAATATATCACAAGGAAATTTTAAGATACAAAAGTGCTGCCCATATCTTGTATATGTTGCATTTATTTTTCAATGGATGTTTATGCTAATATAAACACACAATAAACGGTGTTACATGTTATATATCACCCTGAAAAACGACGACATTAATAGATACATACTTCAGTGCAACGTTTACTGTCTACTGTCTGAAATTAATTATGTGCATTTAGATTTTGGATAAAACAAAATCAATACATCTTTGCATACATTCTAGCACGGGACTACAAACCTTTAGAAAAATAAAACCGAAGAAAATTATTTAGATGACAAGGAATGCTGTGCAAAAGAGTTGTAATCTATGTACTAATCATTATGACAACTAATTTAGAGATTTTTTTAATTATGCATAAAATTGGGAGCAAGGAGCAAACTTAAAGCTTAACTTAAGAAGTCTTCTATACAACGCGAACCCATGTCCCTCCACACATAGGACACCCATGAACCCAACGGCTAATCCACCATATCTCCCTTTCATTCTGCGTAGATGTGTTGTTGCCGCCTTGTGAGCTAAAAGCTGAAGTTTGACGCAAGCATCTAATACACTGCACATAACATACACAATTTAGTAACTAAGAAAAAAAGCACCCTGGTAAGACCAGTGCACAATAATCAAAGATGCCTCCTAAGAAGTTGCGTACAGGACTAAAGACCACAAGTCCATATATCAAAGGTGCAAATATTCCCCAAAAAGGTAACACTCCAAACATAAATCCATTCAAAGAGGCGTATTAGATAAGAAAACACCGCACACTAATTTTTTACTTGAATGCCTCAACAAAGAAAGTTTTAAAAAGTTACCAATCAAACTTGATTTACAGGTGTACTTTACCTCATTTCCTTGTAATTTTCTAACAAATTAGAGTCAAACCTAAAGCAGTGTCATTTGTCAATAATCCGAGAAAAGGTCATACATGTAAATGACCAAGTACATGATAAACCATACTCTTAGATTAATGCAAACCCAACTAACCAATCTGTTATGTCTATTCCAAAACTAGTATAATCTGATGTGAAGTTACAGGGAACGGTGTTTGAATATGCAAGAATCAGAAGTTTATTTGAGTGTTTGGCAATTTGTTTTGTCTTAGGTAACTAATAGATAAAGTGGCAAAAGAAGATACTAAAAAACTTATAATGTGACAATTTATATTCTATCAACTATAAGTCTATAACTACGTTGATTGTTGATATATTAAAAAACTACCATCTAAAAATCAACAATTGTAACTTTTTAGAATATTGACCATGAGAAATGCAAATGAAAACGAATATACTTTAGAAAGGGTAAAAAAGGGATAAAATAAGTACTACTAGTTTTCCGGAATATAGTCAGTTTTGTTGCAGCTAAAACTGAACTGATTACTTGAGAGTCAGAATCACTTTATCCAAACACTAAAGAACTGATTATAGTGACTTCAACACAGAATAATCAGATAATCAGTTTCATATCACATATCCAAACACACACAAGTTTCCGTGAGGTATAAAAGCCTAAATGAATGCAGTTTGATAGGCAACTAATACTTTGATAAACGTGAAAGTGTAGACGACAATGAGAAATAAAAGAGAACGGATGATACCTTGTACCAAACCCCTTCAAGACCCGTTTTCCAGACAGCAGTTACCACGTCTCGTCGTGATCCCATTATCCCAAGATACGCTCCCAAACCAACTGAAGTGTTCAAACCAAAAGCCGCATCTCTCTCGGACATCCTGCGCTTTCGTGGCCACAATCGTTGGGCTTCATGATGAACATCATTTATGTCGACCGAGCTGAAGCTCATAGAATCAGTGGAGGTGCTCGGCCTTGAGAAATCATCCACACCCAGATCATCCGGGTCAGACCAGGGCCCACCAAATGTATTCCGTCTATGCCATTCTTCAGCAGGAGGATGGAGTTCTAACTCTCTAAGTAACAAACCAGCAGCATCTGCACCTCTAGGCCGAGGCATATTCTGCATGGCAAGAGGTGTGCTCAAAATAATTACATCCAAGACTAATGTGAGTCGAATTTTATAGCATGGAACCGAGTATTTGGATTGAGAACCACATATAAACATGGCAATAATTGTAGCAGAAAAAACAAACACAGTTATTATATGGGTAGTGATATTCGTACCACTGTTTTTGATAAATCTACCGTAATATACCATAATTTATGCATATTGTACAACTGTTCAATTCACAGTGATGGTAAAAATATCAATAGTTATAGTACAAGTATCATTGCCCTTATTATATTAGTTGGCTGATTACTAGAAATGGCAATTTTGACTACAGCTCTTAAAGATGGGCTGGGGCTATTTGTCATCTCCAACTGATCAAATGAGTAAAAATTAGTAGCTCAACATCAAATGAAAGTCAAAGGGTAGAAAGTCACTCAAAGTATATTCAGATGGTTACATTAGTTTTACTAAATAGCATATAATTAAGTTCATAGTATATTTAATACATTAATCATTTATAAAAAGGGATAACATAGGTGATGTTAAGGCTATAAAGTAAAACTTTTTAACCACTTTTTTTACTCTTAACATCACGCTACATTGCATGACGAACATCACAAATCACTTTCCAATTATAAAAGGAACATAAGTAGAAGAAAAATGTTGGCTGGTCAAGCATACCCTGCTAGTTTTGACCCATTATCTAATCCGACACAACCACTTTGCCATCTGTACAATTAGCTTACGAACGTCATTCTAAGATTTTCATTTTACACGAAATTGTACTAAATTTTTACAAAAGAGATTATCAGCCAAACTGCCTAAATGTCATGACTTTTGCAAAAGCTTCCTTTCAAAGTCGGGAAGAAAAAAGTAATAAACTCATGAAGTAATAAGGGTCTATATCCTTTAGAATGGTGGACATTAAGAGTGATAGACTAAAGAGCATGAAAACATGTGTCATGTCATCTATGCACAAAATGAGCCACTCCTTGAGAATGGTGGACATTAAGAGTGATAGACCAAAAGCCACCACATTTACCCAGGGGTGGACCTACTAATGGCTCCACGGCATCAGTCAAGTGACACAAAGTGATTTCAGCAAACTTCTATGATATCATTGTTATAAGGGTAAATATGACAATCATGCCGCACAAATTGGATACTTATGTTCAAACCCAAATTAGCCAAGTGTCTCTTTACAAACAAATTGTTTCACTCCATGCACCCGGAACAAAGCTAACATACATGGTATCTATCTGTAAATCTAATCTTTACAATAAATGTACAATTAAACCAAGTTATCTGCAAGGAAAAAGCTGAAAATCCCTAATATCGTGCACAATCAGAGTTTTGACCAACAATCACATCATGAACACTGGAGAAGGTTCACTATTGTGCTTTATAATGCCCCCCTCTCCCTTTTTTTTCGGGGGTCCCAAATTAAATGTGCACATTTCTATTTTGGTTTGTCTCAATAATCAGTCCACTTTCAACGTAGCATAACAAAAGGTCATTAGCATAGCATTATTGGGGTGGCCCATCAACCTAAGCGTTGTGGTTTCAAGTCTCGTTGGAGACAATAAGAGTAAATATTAGGTGGATGTAAGTGTCTTCCCTTCCAAAAAAAAAAACTTTCACAAGTAACATATTGATTCTCCTTCACTAGCTTATTGATTTTACCATTCTACCCATTTTTTTTCACAAAGTTAGATTCTTAAAAGTGTCTGTAAAAAGCAAAGGCAAAAATGTAATCTTGCTATTATATGATGTAATCTGTATTTCTAAAACAGTTTTTTCTCAAAGTGGACATTTAAAACAGGATGGAAGGAATAAGTTATGTAGTTTCTGGAAGGATGGCTTTCATTTTTTCTTGATCTCTCTGTAGGTACATACACACGTACCAACAGGTCTTTGATCCAGCCGTATCAAGGTGTATCGCAGGGGCTCCCCAGCTAAGTGGTTAAGGGGTCACGTCCCACATGAGATGAGGTGTGCAGTAGGAATAGGATGTGTGAGTTTTCTGTTAGATAAAAGAAGTATAGACACACAGTTCTTGGCTAGAAGCATGGGTTAGGACAAAGACATTAAAAGACTATCATGTTTGGATGGCCTCACAAATTCAGGACCCCGGTTGACGATAATGCCCTAGAAGTGAAATACCAACTAATTATTTACAAGAAAAAAGTAGCAAGATCAGGATGATACAATCATGGAATGCCCGTCTTTAGATGCAACAAGAAATTGCAGTGAGTAATAAGTATATAAAAATAATAGATCAAAATCCCAAAGAATGGCCTAATGGTAAGCGGGATTCAAGTCAGGGGTGAAAACATAGGTTCTTGGTTTCAAAAGGCGATAGGCACACAAAAGCGACAGGGTCCATTTCCGAAGCGCAAAAGCGGCGAGCTTTACGTACGCGAGACGCACACTTATGAAAAAAAATTTATAAATTATTTATATAGTATTTATAACACATAAAATACCAAAACACCATCATTAAGGGCCTCGTTTAAGTCTGGCTTTGATCAAATTTGGTGTTTGAAAAGAAACCCCCAAAAGATTGTTGGTCTCGTTTATACTTATCAAGGAAAAAAATTCTGTTGTGTACAAAAAGCTCACGCTTTTTAGCGCCTGGGCTTAATCAAAGATCGCAAAAAACCCCAAAAAGCGAGCGCTTTTTGTACACCCTGTGCCTTGGGTACCAAAAAGCTCTAAGGCTTGCGCCTGCCCGCTTTTTAAAACCAAGCATAGGTTTGAATCTTAATATGTTCAGTGGGAGTTGTCCCGATCCCAGTACACAAAAAACCACCCAGCATATACTAAGAATATGCAAATATATGGAAGTGAATAGCTGGAAACAAGGATTATCACCTCAAGCGGGTTAAAACTGTTCTATAAACATCCCTGCACAATGGAGGCAGAAAAGCATCTCCATTTGACAAAAATAGCACCTTATGTGTTAGAAAATTAGGCAGAAATCAGGTTAATTGTTTCCAAATCAGAAGACAGTTTACTAAAATATTTTTTGAAACGAGTTTTATTTTAAAGCCGACAACCCCACATCATTCACACACTAATAAAAGTTAAAACCTAGCTAAAATAGAAACTGTGACAAGCATTTTGTCCCAAATCCATAAGTCAGCATTCAAGCTTAAAACATAAAGCAAAAATATAAAAAAGGTTTCCATTCGAGACCTAATCATAATTTGATTTATAACTTATCATCATCATGTAAAGCATGAAAGCCACTCCAAACAAATGTGAGTTTTCTTCTACCGATTTCTGTTGTAGTTTGTATTAAGAATAGTATATGTTCCCTCCGTCACATTTTAAGTGTCCACGCTTCTATTTTCATTTGTAGCAAATTAATGTCCACTTCCAAAAGTAGATTGGTAAAATTCCAAGTTTAGCCTTAATCATTATAATTTTATAAAACTTTGTGCTTTTCAAATGTGAACAATTAAATGGGGATGGAGAGGGTCAAAACCTAAAGAAGTAAAAATCTTAAAAGTAACCATCAACTTGAAGAATAAAACGGAAAAAAAGGTAAAACAAGGAGAGGTGCTCCAAAAATAATTTCAAGATCCAGTAACAACAAAACCTGTAAGTGTATGCATGGCTGAAGAAGCTAAAAGAACCTATTATTAAAGGCCTAACTTATTAAGTTATTATGAATACAAAATTGCGTCTATAAAAAAGAAAAAGAAAAAAATAGATTTACACTTGGATGCAAAAGCCAGCACACCAATAAAGAGCAATTCTATTAGTTAAGACGACCCAAGCACGATGTCTGAAGATAGGCTAATTGATAGATATGTATATTTATCTACTATGATTGAGCTTAAATTGAATGTGAAATGTACCTGCATATGTGGGCCAAGAGATGCTTCAACAACCTCTGGCAAAACGGTATAGTTTCCATCTATGTAATGGAGACGAACCTGAATGTTGCTGCTTCCTACCTGAGAAACAGGTAATGGGTGTGCCAAACCTGATGTCCGTTTACAAAGATCCATTAGAATGAGGAAGAGGACCTTTACCTGCATCATAGTAACCTATGAGATCTGAAATGACAGAAACCTCATCTTAAAACAGCTCAGTAAGTTAATTTCAAGCGTGACAGGATATCAACTGATTTTCTAACACATCAATCCCTCTTTTCACAGCTAAATGATAACTTTCTTTAATATTTTACCAAACTAAATGACACCTTTCTCTAATATTGTACCAAACTAAATAATTTAAACAATATCTAGAAGCCTATTTCAGGATTGTAGTATGAAAGTCAAATAGAAACTCAACTAAGATTCTACATTTTAACTAGGCATACGAGTGTCAAATACAAAACGTGTTCTCACTAAGTTTGGCCTGAGTTCTTATAATGAAAATTAGTATAAGAATCTCCAAACTATCATTATTTCAGCATGAGACGGGGCTATAGATTTATTATAGGACAGAAATCAAGTAATGATCTTGCCTCATCAAATGTGTATCCTTGACCAGCATTTCCAGAACCATATCTTGACCTATTTCCTGGACCTTCCTCGGGGCCTTTTGCTCCAGAGCCAACCTGGCCAGCCCGTGAAACAGCTAACTCTTCTGATCTACCCAAAGCTGGCGTCACTTTCGTAGGGACAGAGCTGATCTCTTCAACCTTACCAAGAGCCCCAGACTGAGGTTTATGCACAGCTGAATCTGAGTTCCTTTGTGCAGCACCTATAAATCTCGGCAGTTGAATTCGCCGGAAGAAGAAGCAAAATAGCAAAAGTTGGCACAATCTATGAAGGAAATGGCAGTCCCCAATAAGCCTAACAGCTGGGGTTCCGGGGAAAGTTCCAGTGTTTATACTTATAGGCATAAACGAAGATGGGCCACTAATCGGATTAGGAGCTGCATTCGGAACTGCATCAGAGGTGCTACTGATCTTAGCAATAGCTCCTTGTACCCATGCTTGAATTGGAGTGCTTGCAGCAGAGCTTGCAGTACCATTTTGAGCACCTGCAAAATAAAATCATGGGATTGCCACCTCTGTTTCATATATACATTTATAATAAAACCATCACAGCACATGTGTTGCAAAAACTTACCTTGTGTAGCTCCAGGGGTGCCAGTACTTTGGGTGGGACTCATCACCATGTTACGGTTGCCACCTGCACCAGCAGTTACAGCATGACTTGCCAGTGTACGACAGAAACTGGCATAACGACGCAAGCGTGTAATGAAATGTGAGGCTAGATCGAGAACAGCATCAACATATGCCTACACATCAAGTATTAATTAGGAAAGAAGAAACTAATATAATCATGAAAGAGTTCAGGAAAGTGCAAACCTGGATGTTTAATACAAGTGCTGGGTCAACAGCCATTGATTCATGGTCAAGGCTGTTTAAAGTCTCACCAGATGCCAACCAAGGTTCAACTACTAGAGCTGAAGGATTAACTAGGGCCGATTCTATTCCTTTTCCTAGCATATCCAATAGCAATCTTGCCTGCATATCAAGAACCATTGCTCTCACTTCCTGAGCATTTGTACCTTCTAATAATCTGCATTTAATCCTGTCCAATCCCTGCATAAATCAACACCATTATTGCAACTTTTCACACGACATACATGCAAATTTATGCTGTTAAACAATCTAACAGTTCATTAAATCACAGTATGAGGGTGTGGCAAAAGTTGTAAGGATTTGAAACATACAGGGCCATATTGTTGTCTGTGCTGAGCAGAAGGAAGAGAGTGAAAATCCGCATCCAGAACCGCGATCACATTATTCAACGAAACTGGGTAAAAACATAATAACCATGAAATCAACACATGCTTTCTTGAAAACCTACTGATGGAATTTCTTTCAAAAAATGGTGTCATAAGTTAGATATAACAATTTAAAACAGAGAAATCAAGGGCATTAGAAACATTATTGTATAATAAAATCCAACTGAAGCAGCTGTCAAAAGGTGACCAAAACTCAAAATGGTACATATTAACTTGATGACAAACAGTTAGATGTTGTACTCGAATAGCAACTCTTAATCATACCAATTTAGCAGAAAAAATTTTCTTAAAATAAAGCAAAAGCATATACAAAAGAAGATACCCTGCTTGTAAGTTTTACTTGCGGCATAAAATTGGTGTAATTTCTTCTTTATTTTAACATTTCTATTCCTTAATTTTAATATGTTAGCATTTAGAGAGGGCATGTGACAGTTGATCTTGTCAGACTAAAGCTTTTATAGTCAATCAGCACATTATACGGAGTAACATTTTTAAAGGGATTTTCATGTACTATCAGTATCTATATCTATATCTTTACCAATGCCATCTTCAGCAGCACTCTGTGTACAGCCAACTGCATCCCACCAATCAACTCCAACCATAAGACTCCACCAAAACCTGGTAGCACATAACACAACTTCAGAAACAGCACAATGATTAACAGAAGACTGATATACTGTAGTATAGCCTTCAGCTCGTTTGAAGGTATTGGCTTCCACCCTATATGAACTAAATAATCAAACTATGCATGTATATTGTGAGATAAATTTAACAAAACTACATATAGTATTTACTATGCATTGTGCCCCATCCTGCATCGGAATATATTAGAGATTAGAGATGTTATCATCATTTCTTTCAAATCACATGTGATGAGTTGGTCTAAGCTAGATACTACTAATATCAGTAATGTAAAAAACCTTTCTGCAATTGCACGTTCCCATGTTGAAGAGTTCGCTTTTACTTGGCTGCTTGGAACAGCAGGGGGGAGAACACGAATTATCTTCAACATAGTGCAATCCCTAACTGTGTCATGCCAAACAGTAGCAGAACAGCAACTGGTAGAAGAAAATGCAGGAGAAGCAATTGCAGAAACAACATTTATCTGATAGTTATCAACAGGTGTGAAGCTTGAACCAGAAAATATGTGAACCCCGCCTCGTAAAAATGCAACAGCAACCTCACCACCATGGGCAGAATAGACTATTTGAGCAAGAGTTCTAACATCACTTGGCAAATCAAACGGATCAAAGACAACCCTTTTTGCCTTCTCACTGTCAGAATCGGATGTATTTACACCCTGAGATGTTCCTGACACACCTGCTTGGTTATTTTTGATATAATCGGTAGCTGGAATGCTTTTATTCACTTTTGTAACCCAAACCGTCTGCATTGGAGGCTGCCCACCAAAACTGGATGTGGGGTTACCAAATATTGGATGCAGGACAACCGGCTCTAGAGAGGATTCCCAACGTTGAACTCTCCATCCAGTAATTGAAGGACCCTCGTCTGGATCATAGGGAGACATGTATTGCCCTACAAACACAATGGATTCAATCTATATGTTGATTTGCTAGAAAAAGAAACATATACCTTAAAAGAAAAACAAATAGTTCCATTACACAGATGTAAATTAGAGGTGGGAAAATAGATGGGTTGGGTAACAGGTCAAAGGGGTTCACGTAGAAATGGGCAAACACTCTTTTGTCCACTATTAAAAAATAAGTACGGCTAATTAACGAAAAACTATAACAAAAATTATATTGTTACAATGACAATATTATATATTCAACCTGTTAGGAGGTTGTATGCATTATAAAAACACTTTGGCTGACATTTCCACTAGTTTGACTGGTCAGACCCATTTGACCCATTTTAGATTAACTAACTTTTTTATTCGACTTGTTTGGGATAAAACATACCCAGATCAACCATTCATGTACAAATGGGTCAAAATACACCAGCTTCACTATATATTTGCCTTGTCAAGTATCACAAACAGTAAACTGAAATGCATCTAATAAGCATCACGCAAGTAAATATGGTTGATTATGATTGGTTATTAAACTAATATTAGTCTATGGCTGTTTATCTTTTTCAAACGACAGAGAGCACTACAGGCCCTCTGAACCATACTACTTACTTTAGTGTAGTGTTACAACGAACAAGGTATGCCTGACAGCACAGCATGAACCCCTGGATTCTATATGCAACTTTGCATACTGAATCTGATATAGCCCAAAAAGACAACACCAGAAAGAGATGCATGTTCCACAACAATGGAGAAGACAAAAGTTAAACTTGAAGTCAGTACCTTCAACAATTACAATAGTAACCACAGACCCACCACAGGTCGGGTCAAAGGCGACTGCTGTGACTCCGGAACCCCATGTAGTTGTTGCTGCTGATTGAGCTGAAGCCTCAGGACTCACATATGCAGAAAAATTTGAAACAGGGGAACAATGAAGTGCAACCATGTCACTATAATCTTGCTCTGTCTGCTTCTTCCCTTGTTTAGCTTCTAAAAATAAATATTCCTGCCAGCTAAACAAATATGAAGCCAATGAAGCAAAGCCATCCCACGAAGGTGGATTAAGTGAAGGAGGAATCCCATTGCTAGTGGTAGTTTTTGGAGTAGCTTGAAATCCATTTCCAGGACCAGGGGTGACCTCCCAGACAACAACAGTAGATGGGTTCACAATTGGAACTCCTGCCACATGCAAGGCTCCTGAGTCCGTCACAATTGCATCAGCTGCCATAATCCCGCTGGGACCAGCTCCCAATAGACCTTTGCTTGTACAAAACCATTTAGATGCGCCACTCTGATTCGATGACCATTGGGACCAGTGTAGCTGTATAGATCCAGATGAGAAGACAGAGCATACACAAAGAAAGTTCGGCCATCCAGCTGGATTTAAAAAAAGAATCAATTTAGGTTACAAAGTCATTGAGCAAAAGGAACAACAAAACTTCAAAAGACAAAAAAAAGAACCACCAGGAGCTTGAGGTTGTTGTGAGAGGAACTTTTCCTCAAATGTGGACTTTGAAGAATTACTTGATCTTGAGGAAAGCCACCTATACTATTTTTGCATAAAAAAACAAAGAAACGTCAAGGATGCATCACACTTTAAATATAAATAACCCTAGGATGGCAACAACTTCGTACAGGAGACACCCCAGACAGCCACTTTGTAGTAACTGCAATATCCTGCCGCCACTCATGCTCCCGCAGCCAACAACTAGCATCTTTAACCAGACTAGTTGATCCCTGTAGTATCAAAAAGCATGTGAGGGTTGATGTGTCATGTCAAAGAACCAAGGGAACTTGGCAAGAAAACTCCCAATCATATGATCAATAAGACAGAAGAAAATATATTTTTTAAATACAAATAGATTGCCACAAGGAACAATAGACCAATAACCTCGGATTAAATGTTTAGAACCTGGAAACACAGGCAAAAGCTTACTTGGGAAGGTTGAGACCAGATAGTTATCCGACCATGAAAATTAGCAATTAGTAAAGCACGAGGGCAAGACGAAGGCGACCATTCAATAAACTGAACCGAATCGCGAGGAGAATCTGGCATAGTTATTCAACAAACGAAGTCATGACCTATAATGACTTTATAGCAAAAAGAACAGCACAAAGAGCTTCTATACGACTATACAAGATAACTAACAAAGATTGCCAAACAAAAATCATATCTGAAAAAAGTTCAATGAGGAAGTTGCAGTTGTCTCGCATGTGCAACAGGGCAGTTGTTATACAAAACAAAATGCACAAAAAAAACACGCTAGCACTCATACGACAAAGCCATAACTACTGAACCAACACGAAAATGATGTCACATCACGTAAAATAACTTTATAAACATTACCTGCTATGACATTGAATACAGTCGACTCTGTTGGTCGTTCAGGGATTACAATATGTATTGGGATCCAAAATGGTGGATTTGCATTAGAACTACAAGAAAGAAAGAAAAAGAAATCTTAGAATGATATATAGTAACAAAAAGCAATCCCCTTGTCACTGAAGTTTGACATTAAATCCTAATGCATTATACCAATTGCATCTGTATATGGACAAGTGCCAATTTAAAACGACATGATAAGTTTTGGAATTTGAAGGAGACGGGGAGCCTCTATAATAAGGTATTAATGTCCCCAACAATAAAGGCCTACCACACATAGATTCCTTAAGATCCTACAACCAATTTGAAATGATGCCAAGCCACTACCCTTATGATAACAGTAATCAAAAAAATGTTACAGCAAATTAGTTTGACCACGTGAGAACACACTTACTTTATAACAAAGTAGTCAATAGATAAGATAAAAAATAATCAAATAAACTGGTATGCAAGAGTCATGTGGTGGAAAAAACATATAATGCTTGATTACCTTGGTATGCGTGCACAGGTCTCTGATGCACATGCAATGGCATTTAGCTTTCCACACCAAGCAACAGCACTGTTACAGCAAAAGTGTGGACCCAATTAAAAAAATATACTATTCAAGTGAAATGAAACAGATTCAGAAAAGAAGGGTCATGTAATATAGGGCCATAGCTTTTAGTTGGAGCTGGTACTTGTTGGTATCAGTTGTTTAAAAGTGCTTGGCAAACATAGCCACAGTTGTAGCAGATTTGTGTAAATTCACATAAAAGGATATATACATGCAAAACATTTATCAGGTATGTGATTCTTATGAAAAGATATCTGAGTAAGTTTTTTTTCAAAAACCCAAGCTTAATTTAAAGCTACTTTGAATTTGGGTTAAGTATTATTTCGAAAGCCTGAGCTTATTTTTGGAAGCTAGTTACAATTTGAGTAAGTACTATTTCAAAAGTGATAGGCCTAAGCTTATTTTTGGAAGCGACTTTGATTTAAGTAGCTTACCTTCTAATTTTATGGTTATTACATTAAAGCTAAAGCATCACCATCCAAATAAAGCATTCTTTTCGGCGGAAGATTAATTTGTTCAAAAAAGAAAAAGCTTAAGCCCTTCAAATCTGTGTGTAAAGCATACCCTATTCCTCCACTTTCGATAAAAAGCATGAAGGTTCCATCCAAAGATATGTAAAAGTTATCAATATAACATTTTAGACACAGACAGTGATAAATATTTGCATAAAGAATAATACAATACTGCAGCAAACAAAATTGCAAGATGCATACAGAGAGTCACCAGACTTGGAGAGAAGCCATTTCATGTATCCACAATTATCCAACCAAATTGTATTAGCCTAATACATCTCAAAAACATAAAACAGAATCCAAATAATGCTCATATAACTGTATTAAATTAAATGCCCTCTGATCACAAGATAATATCGTGCTTCCCAAATTTCAACCTGGTAACTTTGAATTCAAAATGAATATGAACCTTTATCTCAAGTAAAGTTGACACCAAGAGCAGGCATGCTAAGTTACTAACCGGTTCTACATAGCCAGCTCCCATATATCATTTAGACAACACTTAGGCGTAACCTTAAAAAAGATTCCATCAAGCTAAACAATCCATTTTCCAATCCTAGTAAGATCCGTCCCAAGATTCTATCTCATGTCATTACTCAATTACAGATATACTGGAATTCTGCAAAAAGTATAAGTGTAGCTTTAAAAGAATTCGACTTTCTTTCTAAATAGGGCAAAAACTCTATAAAAAGGTAACATAATTACACAAAATTATTTTAAACAAAAAAGAGAGTGTAAGTTCAATTTTGAACATAAAGGAAGAATACTTCAGTAATGTTATCGCGTCTTCTAAAACTTTCATCGTTACATTCCATTTTTCTGACTGAAACTGATCTTACAAGATGCTTTCTTTCGTTCAAAATCAAATTACGTTCCCCTAATTATGAAATTCACTTAATTACGTTACCGTTTTCCGGCACTTGCCTTCTAAATATGTTATATTTCAAACTATCAACCAAACAATTCATAAAATAAACATAATTATCCATCACATAAAACACAATTAAACAACAAAAAAAAGAAGCTGATATATATACTTACATAAATATATTATAATTATAATATACAATAAAATAGATATAAAAAATGATACCTAAAATTACGACAGAGCTCAGGAACACTCATTTTAAACTGTAAATTAGAGGTTGGCTGTTTAAGCCTAATACAAAAAACAGTTGCAGGATCAACAGAAATATCATCTTCATCCATGGGATCACCACCACCACCGCCTTTATCCATCGGATCACTACTATCTCCACCGTCACCGGCGGCGGAATCAGGTGCAGGACCGCCGGAGGATGATGATTCTTCTTCGTGTTGGTCGTGAGAAGATTGTTTATTATTAGTAGTAGTAATAGGAGAAGCACTACTCATTTGAGAAGAAAAGAGAAACAAAAGGGGGAATAAACCCTAATTTATATACTTAGTATTATTATTATTAATTAATTATTAAAATTAAAATAAAAGTGGGGGAGAAAGTCGGGAGTGAGAGCGACAGGTGACTGTTAAGTTTGTCTGGTGAATTTAGGGTTTGTTTATGTGTCGTGACAAATGAAATGGGGACAGATCAAATCATAGTTTACTTACTTTCCGGTTACAAGCCGGTTACAAGATGGTCATAGTATTGCTCTATTATTTGATTCCCATGTTCTATACTAAACATATAACTTAGGCCGGTTGTAGTAGGACGTCGTCGCTGGCCGACGCGTGTCTAGGATCAACGCTTCTACGACCACCGCATCGTGAGGCCGGCATCATGACTTTTCTCCTTACTTTTCTCCGGAGAGGTGGGGCCGGTTGTGAAAAATGCAGAAAAGGATTTTTTCAAAGTTTTTTAAATTTAAACAACAACAATGGCTACTATGAGGCTTTTTTTTGTTTTTATCTTTTTTTCTTTAAAACACAACCATTTCACCACATTTCACACAATTTTTATACAATTCTCTCGATCTTTATACATTTCACTCGCCATTTCATATTAACATGTCGAAAAAAAACAACAAAAATTGTCTCGACGCCATGTTGATCCTCATTTTGAAGAACTACTCGACATCCCGTCACCGGCAATGTCGTGTTCAAATGCGGGGGGTCAAACGAGCAACTATTCCCCGATGCCACTGATCTCCCCACCTCCGTTTTCACAACCGTGTTACACTCCACAACTCAGTTTTTCTCAATATGCGCCACAATACGACCCGGTCTATTGGCAACTTTATCAACAACAAGAAGAAGAAGAAGATTGGTTTGAACAAAGCATAGCAGCAGCAACAACAATTTAAACCGCTAGATGATGAAGTCGATACTCAAGAGGCGGGAACTAGTGTCGCGTCGACCGATGACGAAGTAGAAGAAATACAAGTGCCCGTCAAACACAAAACAAAAAAAGGGAAGGAAATGGTGGAAGAGGACGTGGACCAACGAGGACACTTTATTGTTGACGAAAGTGTGGGTCCACGCTTCTGAGGACTCCGTGATTGAGATCAGTCAAACGGAGACGATGTTTTGATGTAAAGTAGTCGAGTGGTTCAATGATAAAACTCGTGAAGAACCCCGTAACAAGAGTCAAATGCAAGCTAAATGGAACAAGGTCAAAAAGGCATGTAGGGAGTTTGGGGGAGTTTTCAAAAAGATAAGCGAGCAAGGCTGACAAAGCGGTGTGGACGACAAACATGTTTATGACGCCGCACATAAACAATACAAAAGACTGTATGGACCGTCTCGGTTAGCGTATGAGGAATGTTGGTA
>JAOXNX010000026.1:6616082-6628633 GCA_028566075.1 Solidago caesia | reverse complement strand
TAAACACATTCATACTTTGAAAGATGTTATGGATAATATCTATTATAAGTAACGTGTTATACTATATTATTGGTATAGTTATTTTCGTATTAGTGTTTGGTTATACTCAATTATACGATGTTGAGTTTTAAATAAGCTTTGTTTTTATGGATTATTACAACTAATAAAGTTTAGTATGGTTTTTGTTTTTATGGATTATACATGTTGATATGTCTATATTTTTCTCTGTATTCTTGCTGGTTCTCTTTATAACATCCAAAAAATATCATTACCAAATATAATGATATTCTTGGTGATTTCCTATATATATATATATAGACACTTTATTTACCCAATCTAAAATCTCTTTTGTACACGATAACCATAACCAATATATATATAACAATCTAAAATCTCTTTTGTTTTAGTAACATTTTCGTCAGATCACAAGTATATTCCACCGCAGACAACCCATGAGTTTGTTCATACAATAACGCAACAACACGGTACCGTCATACTTAACAACCGCTTTTTAAAAGGTACCGCCGCAACGCGCGGGTACCAGACTAGTAAAATTAAAATACAAATACATTAATAATAAAAAAAAATAATTAATAAAATTATTAATAATACATCATATATATATACCATATGTAGCATAAAAGCGGAGTTTATGGATTCAAATTCCAATTCATGTCCCTTCAATCATAATTCTACGTGATTTACCTTCTCCCATTTTGGTCGTAGAACCAATCGGTGAGAGATCGATAATGGGTCGGTTATCTATTTTCAAAAGAACAATATATCATAAAGCATCAATAATACTCGATGATCCAAAGATTCATCATTTTCCAAATTGCTCTTGATAAAAATTTTGTTGGTAATCTCTCTCTCATACAAAGACATATTTTGTACTTAAATTGATGTCGTAAACTCGTAGTTGTGCAATCTCTTTCAGAAAAAGTAAAATATTATTTACTTTAGCTCTTATAAAATGATGCCGGTCATTTATAAAAATACAGTAATTCAATACTCTTAAAAGTATTATTCTTTTGGAAGTTGTTCGGTGTAATTAATTGTAAAACCATGAAAATTTATATATAAAATTCACTTACTTAATTAAGAAAAATAAAATTATACTTGTAAGATTCTATTTATAAATTATGTATGTATTTTAGTCATATAAGATTCTTCAAATTGTCATATTGCTGTTGATGACATTATTTTAGATCATTGTGTAGTGGTTTATGCAAAATGTTAATCCCTACCTTATCAATATAAGAATACAGGGAGTTGCTAGTTGAAATTAGGGTGCCGTTTGGTTCTCAGAACAGCGGCGGATCTAGGAATAAAAATCACGTGTATCCAATTATAATTCATCAACTTCAAATGCTTAAAAAAACTTATTTTATAATTTACTTATGTCCAAAATCTTGGATAACATGTGTCAAAACATAATTTTTCATATACTTACTAAAAAAATTTGCAATCTAACTAGGTCCATGAATGATGAACCTATGTTAAACATATATAGAACTGCCTTTGTCCCAGAATGTATGGGAATTTGGTAGAATGGAATTAAGAATTTTTTATATTAACCTAACATGATAAAGAAAAAAATTCAAATTCTATTGCACCACATTCTCACACATTCTTAGAACCAAACGGCCCCTAGTTGTCTCATTATCTCGAAAGTGTTTCTTGACAACATGAAACAATGCAATTTAATGAAGCAAATGACATCGTAAATAAATGGGTGTACTATCACTTTTTTTAGTCCTACATTACTAAACATGCTTAAATTTAAACATGTTGTAACATATAATAATGTGAAACATGTTTGATGATGTACAGCTAAAAAAAATAATGTCCAAATTACCTCGCTAAATAAATTCACCTCAAATATTTATAGGCAAGGTCTAGTAGTATATGTAAATTTTGTTTAAATTTGTGAATAATCGTCTATTTAAAAAAAAAATTGCAAATATAGACAAAAGCCTAAAAGTTGATTCACCATGGGTTGAAAATAACAACCTCGAACAACCCACATCATTTTTCCAACTTAACCACTTTTACTTCTTTGTCCATGTTATTGTTGCAGGATAACTAAAGACCACCCTTATGGCCTTATTTTAACAATATATACGTGTGTAAGGAGGGGGGAAAATAAAAAGCTCAAAGCTGATCGACGTAATAAGGCCAAACATTTCCATCCTTGTCGACACCGGATGACCTGGTATGGTCGCCGATCGACCCTGTACATGGGGGCGAGCGGGTTCGTAGACCATATCAGGTGCTTTTATACATGTTTGACTACAACCACCATGTACTTTGTGACGTATGATCAATGGCACACGGGAAGATTGATGATATTATTTTGATTATGAATGTTTGCCTTCTTGAAAATAAAATATGTATATGTTGTATCTTATGTTACGGATTTTGGATTGTAATGAGAATATTTGACTATCTTTACTTTGAGGTGATGATGTTATGCAATGTGACTCCGGTAACTTTTTTGGCTCGATAAAGTTGTCGCTGACTTCCTTGAAGAAACCGACACTGCTTTCTATCCCTATTTAAGGAAACAATGAATTCATTACAACTCCCTAACAGCCTAATGGGTCTTCTTTCAGAGAGCCAGTTGCCCAGGTGCGGTTCATGCCTATAGACGATAGTAATTTTAGCTCCACAACTATGACTTAAAATCGTTGGGGGGCAACTTTGCAAACATTATTTAGAGATGGCATAACGAAACATGTAGGATTGTCGAGCTAAATTTTACATGCAAATGCAACTACAGGCATCATTTTTGACCCATATAGTATTGAACAATGTCTATTGAGTGACGTTTCTAAAGAGTCACATACTCACATGTACAATATAAACTCGCTTACCAGAAATTGGAAACAGGTCAAGTGGATAGGTGTTAAGTGGGTCAAGAGTTCCCGATGGCATATTGCATGTAACCTCCTCCTAAACTGTATTTGGGTTGAACCCAACCCTTTTCACCTGGCACAAAAATAAAAAACAAAATATACCCGTCTTACTTGCCCATTATTTAACCTTTACATGCAACCATTCTGCCAACTTTCAGGCGGTCAAACAAACAACATGACCGGGGGATAGAGAATCATATCTGCCGCTTTGAACAATTTAAATGTATCTAGTCGTACAATTGTGACTCTGCCTGAATCTCATGCAAGTTGTGGCAAATGGTCAGATACCACCGGTTACACAAAAATGAAAGGGAACATGTAAATGCCCTAATGCCAATACTCGGAAATAAAAACAATGGTATACAGATTTATGTTTGATCGATACCACATATAGACTAAGTCATAGCATTGTTGATATATGTTTTGCGTATATAAACACCATGAGAAACAAGAATATGGGAGTGTAGAAAAAAGACAGACTTGAATGAAGCTTTAAACTACTATCAGCCATACACAGGGGAACAAGTATCTTCCAGAAAGGAGTGCAACATGATACGGTAGCGCTCACAGATTTACATGTATTCAAGCAAGTCTTCCTGGTTATTCAAATCCCATACAACAACTCTACCATCTAGTCCTGTAATGTCCATAAAAATGAAAATATATCATTAAATAGATCAAAGAATAACCACAATACAGACTTTCACCCCACAACAAACACGCAAGCAAATGACTCCAACAAAAAAAAAAAAAATACCCAAGAAGGATTCACGTTGACCAGACAAAATAGTAATAGTTATTTCTAATCTCACAATTGGTAAATTGATATTTAGCTCAAATATATTTTCCGGGAAAAAAAAACTATTGCAACTTACATCATACTAGTTATTTGCTTGAATTTACATGTTTTTAGTGATTATTCCTGAAAAGTATACTTGATAATTATAGGAGACCAATATTGTTTTAGACAAAGGCAGTAATGCTATTAGTAATGCAGTACGTCCAGTTTTAGAGGCCGTGTGATTAAAGTTACACATTTACACTACTATCCATAAATAATAAGGGAAAAACATAAAAGCTACAAAAGTAGATTAGAAATTGAAGTTTCTACGAAGAGAGATGATATTTCCTCCAACAACAGCCTATTCTACATATTCACATCACGGTTCACTTTGTCTCTAATGCGAATTTTTGGATAAAAAACTAGATTAATTTACACCTATCGTTTCACTTATGATAGCATATTGAGGCCCATGCAAGTTCACACATAAAGAAAATAAGATGTACAAAGTGGAAATGAGAAATGAAATGGAGTAAAACAAAGGTGCGTTTAGTTGTAGAAAACTAGGGGGTTTTCTAGAAAAAATTTCAATGGAAACATGGGAAAAAAAACATGTTCAAATGTGATTTTTCCAAAATATACACATTGAAAAACTCATTTTTATAATTTTCTAAATATTTTCCATTCCAGAAATGGAAAATTCCTTGTGTTTTCCAAATTTGCAACTAAACGCGTTTTCAAAAGTTTCAAGGGTTTTCTAGGGATAAAAAACCGTTCTCGTTTTCTTGAAAAATGAAAATGAAAAATTAGAAAAGGTATTCTGTAACTAAACGCAAAACATTTAGAGAAAACTGCAAATACAAACCAAAATTCAAAACCAACATATGTTTACCTGAAGTGCTAAAGCTGGTTATTTTTGTACTCTCTGAATTCTTCAGTGGCACAATGCAACTAGACACATAAAATTGGGTAAGTTAATAATATAAGAATCGAGTAGAGCTGGCACTTTTGACCCATTTATAGGTCATGTGGGTTGATTTAGGTTATACTTTACTTATAACGAGTCAAATGGGTAAAATCTGAAGTAACAACTAAAATGGGAAAGGGCTGAGCCAGGGCAAGTGGATTGAACATAGCCTGCAGTGTTTTAGTGATATATAAAACTTCCTAATCCTTTACTTTATAAACGAGATTACCATAAATCATAGTATAAAAGAAGGTTATGATCATATCTAAAACAGTATTTTTTGTAAACTTAAGAAAAGACTATTTGTTTGCTGGACGTTCTGATCCGTATACCTTTTGACCCATTACCCAACCAGTCCATTTTAGTATTTTACCACCTATAAAATTGTGACATATGGCATGCCTTCATAATAGTAAAATGTCAAATCCTTGCATTATAATCAGAAGTAAAAAAATATTAAGCAAAGCATGTACTTGATGCAGTTGTCGTGAACGCCACCACGGCCCTTATCATTGCTTGCTCCCTGTTTTGAGCTTCCATAGAACTTTCCAAATGCTTCTGTGATCTGGAAATGTGAAATAATGGAACAGATAGCTATTAATTATGCTCATGGAGAAGGATTACATACATATTTATGCTCCACAAGAAAGTAGAAAAACCCTTAAAAGTGTTATGCTTCAACAGACAGGAAACCTTTTCCTTCATGTTAGTTCCCACCTTTATACTTCTGGGTAGGTTATATAGTGTCTACATTTGATGTGAGTCTTCAACTCATAGGCCCCTAAAGTTCAATAATTAAGAATCCAATTCTAATGATGTTCTCGATAAATGCTCAACTGGGTGCATAGTTTAAGTTTTAGTGCGATTGGGTAACTATTGGTCAGATATCTTAACTCCCTCTTGATAATAAATAAATAAATAAAAAGGTAGAAGTTTTTCTAATAAATTTGATGATATCTCTAGGGGGCAAAGAAGTCATTCTGGATGGGCACTTTGCATTCTCAAGAATTTTTTTTTTGGATTTATCATGGAGCCCGCAGAGAAAGAATGGATTGGGGGTAATAACTTCAGTTTATGAGAATTTTATTTTTAAGCTTACAATCACCATATTTTACCAAAGGGGACTTGGACATTATAATAGTCAAGCACTTGCACATCATAGGTTGAATATTTATGTTAAAAAAGCTTTAGCAAATACTTTTTTGGCCTGAGTGAGTAAGTAATTATATGAAATTATCATACAGACATCAAAATGAAGAGGTCAAGTTGAGTGTAAAAACCTGGGAACCATATCTTGCACTAGAAGATGCCGCCTTCTTTTCATCAAGGAACCTAACGAAGCTCCTAGAACATAGATCAAAGAAAGCAATCAACTAAGTATGTAACAAAACAAACGTCTATCATATGTAACTATGTCGGCACCCCTGGCAATAACCAATATGGAAAGATTAAACTCAGAGCTATACCATAAACCTGTTCCATCTGCTGCGAACACCATAGGATTGCAGTCAAAGCCCACACCAATTAAGAGTTTCTCAGAGACAAACATAACCTGAAAAATATATTGTTTATGGCCGCTTAAATAAAACGACGTGTGACTAAGGCAGAATGCTAGAGAGGATGCTGACCCACATCACGAAGAGGCAAATCACGTAGTACAACACTTTGAGCAGAAGGCGAAGGTCCAATTTGATCAGCAAAGTATATCATTGAATTATGTCCTAAAAATATGAAACTTTTAGAATCCCATTATGTCTTTGCCAGTTTTAAACATCTAAATAATCGCACATTGCTTGACAAAATTCTCTCACCTGCATAGGCCAAGCTATTGCCACTTGGAGACCATTTGACACCGAAGGCCCAACAAAATGAGAGATCAAGCTGAACAATTTGCTGGTAGAATATAACAAGAAAAAAGTTATTTCGCATTGAAGTCCACACTTTTATACCACAAATTCTAAGAATAAATTGGAAATATTAACAGACACCATACCTCTCCAAATTTTGCATCTAACGAGGAGCCACTTCCTGCTTTCTTTGGTTTACTGCCAACAATTATTACACATGTCATTAAAAATGTTTCAGTAGAAGAGGATGAAGTCTCTCAACTTTTTACACATACCCTGCATCTACTCCTTTAATAAATGTTGAGAATACTCGACATTTTCCATCAGTGGATGTTGTAGCAATGAGAACCTGTCAAGTATAAATATGTTTATCCAAATAATAGTGTATTGCTAACACACACACACTCACACATATATATGCATGCCAAAATAACAAAAAAGAACTTACTAATATAAATCTAATATAGACACACACACACATACATAAATACATAGATACCTTGGAGTTACAGATTTATATCATCCTTCCCAATTTATTATTATTATTATTATTATTTTGAAGACATGTGAGATGTTTAGCAAAAACTCAAACTCATTTTTAAATATAAGGTTATTGAAGTAAAAAGAACACATGTGATAAGGACCTTAGAATAGCCAGACAATGTGTCACATAAGTTTATGAGAAGCAAATGTTGGCAAGTAGAAAAATGAACTCGCTCCATGGATCCCACAAATGGAAAGTTTAAAACAAACTGTAAAGAGGCACGACATTTCAAAAGTTAAATGAATTAAAAAAAAATACGAACATTATTAGGATGCCAAGCCACACTGGTCACAGACGAATCATGTCTTTTCCTGATAAGCTTACTAACCCACCTGAAGAAGTGAAAATTATACGTGATCCATAAGAATTGATATTCGTAAGGAGAAACAAACTTCATTGAAGCGACTTATAATACTAGACAAAGTCTGCATATTTTCAAAGAGGCAGTTTTCTAGTATACAGTACATGTCAAGAAAACAAAGAAAAAAAATAAAAAGAGATGTAGATTGAAGACGAGATGAGATAAGTTTAATCATTATCCGCTATCAAGTGAAGCATGAAAATTGATGGACGCTATAGCCCTCAAATGAAACTGGAAATCTAAAGAGCAAGTTATTACCAGTTGTTCTCCTGCTCATAGTAACATATACAAACAGTTTTAGCTCCACTTCCCACAGCAAACTTGTTTCCTGCAAACCATGATTACCAAATATGGTGACGTAAATAAAATTCACACAAACATATGCTCAAATAGTAAGAGGTGATACATGTCTTGTAATCCCTAAAGAAAAAATTCATGGCTCATGCCGAAGCGTTAAGAAAACTGAGAAAATGGAACAAGTCATGTGTAGACATGTTCATCAAGGTTTAACATAGCCTTAACCATAGCTATTGTATTTTTTTTTTCTACTGCCATTGATGGATACCATAATTGTCAACAAAACATAACAAAGATATTAATACAGCCTTTGGTACTCATTAATTTAAAGCTTAAAAGATGCTACAGGTGCATCCTACGTATGTATCCATCATTATATTCAACATTTCTACTCCTTTATTCTGCATCAAGAGACCCCTAGAACACACTTACTGATTCCAGTAAAAGAGTTGACTTCCTAAAAATGTCATGACATTATGTTGATAGATAAAATCATCAGCAAGTTGCAATTTCCTTAACTTTTATCTTAGATTCATTATGTAACGGTAGTGACCAAGGGCATTAAAAGTCATTTGGGTAGTAGAAAGCTGGAATGACAAAGAAAGTGGGAAGAAGTGACGGGCCACATCTCACAATACCTTTAGGACTCCACTGCACACAGAGTGCAGCACGGTTGATCCTAAGGATAACAAGAGTTGGTACCCATAGAGATCCTTCCTGGTTCCAAACATACCTGCAAAATAAGAAGTGATCTTCATGAAGATCCAAAGAATAATAACAACAAAAAGCTAACGTAAAATTAAAATGCATGTTTCAACAAACTGGCAGAAGCAGTAAAAAAGTAACATCATGTGTGAGTGGATGGGTGTCAGAGAAAGAGAGAGATAGATAGCAAGGCAAATATGCTTCCTAAATTTAAAAGAATACATACTTAAAACCTAAAACATTCACTTACGAATTTCGGTCATGAGACACAGTCACTATCCTGTTTGATGACTTACTCCAATCAATTCCTGCGATAACTTGGTCATGCTAAACCAGCATAGAACAACAAGGATGTTAGAACAAATTTTAGATGCATAATGAGGCAAAGGATATACTCGTGTAGAAAAAGCTTAAAGGAAAATTGACTATAAACAAACAAAACAGTAGAGGCTAAACGAGTGCGCTACACATTGATGTTACATGTACTTGTTACCAATCACCAGCATTATCTTCCATCAATATATTGTTTCCCCGAGTGAATGACATTAGTTAAATTTCACATTACGTTTTAGAATTACTCCAATAACTTCCACTTGAATGAAAGGCCAGATATGACAAGCATTTTTAAGATTTAACGTAATAACTTTCATAAACAAGAAAAATAATCTGAAAAGAAACAAGATGAAGGCATATCATCTATAAAAGATCGGCAATTGGAAGCTAAAGTTTGAAAGATAGAATAAAAAAGAATACCAAAAGAACAAAAGAATACCAGGATAGGTGTATTAAAGAAATTCGTACTAGAGCATAAACATACGTATTGAGATAGGATGTGGTGAAATAGTAAACTTAATGTCAAGTACCTTTTGGAGAACATGAATCCTTTCCCAATTTTCTTCCACTAATTTGTATATGTGAACCTCATGATTATTAGGACAGAGAGCAATCACTGCATGAACGGGAATAATATCACAATCTATCGACAGGTAAAGTGAGAAACAATGACATCTTGCACACATGCTACATTATCAATCCCAGTCCAACTATAAGATGCATGAAAGTACATCAGGTTGTCAGAAAATAGAAGGCCTTTAGACTCAGTAAAAGGATCTAAAATAGAAAAATGAGGGAATATACACCAGACCAGGCCTCAAACAAGTATATATGTGGATTACTATTTTCATACAAATAGATGAACACTCTTCCATATAGTTCTTTGAATTCGTATAAAATTTCATCAACCATTTCCATCAATTTCATTCTGGTCCTGAAGCTTCCAGGGCACTGTTACACGTTAATTCTATCGTTGACATCTACATCTATACTATATATACATATATATATGTGTGTGTGTGTGTGTGTGTGTGTGTGTGTGTGTGTGTAGGTATGTATGTATCATTTTACTCTACCCCATTTAGGATTTGAAACAACCAATCATATAGTGCCACATCATCCTCTTTCCCCACTTGCTCCCACTCTCTTACATAATTACAGTGGCTGGCCGCCAGAAATCACAAAAAGAAAATGAGAAAACACCGAAAACTATTTTCAGCCTGCCTCATTAAGCAGTTAACCAGGTACCAAGCTAGTATTATCTATCTACACTTTTAAAAAATTATATAAAGCATTCATACACCCCATTGAAAAATTGCCAATCAAATAGTTCTACCTCATCATTTCTTATATCTACCTTTACCAAACACCCTCAACCCCATCCTTCTTTATATCCATGTTACCAAACACACTCTCTTCCCCTTTGTTCCACCACAGCCACTGCAGGGCGCAGGCAGCCACCTTGCGTCAACATCCACTTCCGTAAAAACCAAAATTTGTCAAAAACCACCATAAACAGCTGGAAAATGTCAGAAAACCACCATAAACCGCCACTTTGCCCACACACAAGCTAGATTATATGATGAACATACTAACCAGTCCTCTATTGTATGTATCAAACTTTTAATTCATTGTCATTATATGTGCCTGGTTACCTCTTAATTAGGTAACAACTTTTTTTACTCACGTGGTAGCCATATAAGTTTGAAATGTCATCAAAACCGGTGTCACGTCACCAATTTACAAGTTATAAGAGGCCACATACATAGAATAGCAAAATTTGCAAGTTTGATACAATCAAATCATAGAGGTTTTGAAAGTCGGATTCATACAACAGCAAAATGTAACAAGTTTAATACATTTTCATACGTTTGCGGTTTGTCATATACATTTATCGCATCAATCAAGTATTATAAACAAAAAGCATTTCCTAAATCTAGAAATTATCAATGAACAAAAACATAGCATTTGAAATATAATATCAACATAAACCTAAAAAAAATATCAAACATAAACCTAATTTACACAATATATATATATATAAAATAAATATATGATAATAATAAAATAATGAGAAATAATTGATTATATATATATATATATTCATACTAGTATGATCGGGACTCCAAGCGTGACAAGTAATGCAATCTGCAAACTGATGTACTGATATTGCAGCTGCCATTTCAAATCTGCAAAAATTAAATTATAATTATTAATAATAATTTCATTAGCTGTTGGATCGCATCATCATATATAACATAAATATAAATATAAATATAAAAATTTGATGTGAGAGAGAATTACGATTTAATTGATAATAAAATTCAAATTGGAAAAGAAAGAAGCGTAGTAATCATGTAGTTTGAATCGAAGCAAATAGAAGTAAGATTGCTTTTTTTACAAACCATTAATCGGGTTGTTGTCACAATAAGGGTTTTAACTTTATTATTTAGGGGGAATAAATTAGGTAATTCTCAAATTTCTATATAAAGATTTCCGTTTGCTTAAAGTTTAGTTTGTTAAATGTACATATTTTATCCCTTATTTAAAATTATTGTGAAAGAAAAGCATCTATCTTATATGATCACAACAACAACAACACTATCCAATCCCTACCGGAGTGAGATATGGGGGAGGTAAGATATAGACAGTCTTGTCTCTACTCGAAGGTAAAGAGACTGTTTCCATAAGGACATCCGACCAAATGGGAAGAATAATAAAGTGTAAGGGGTAGGAAAACATATCTGGCCGTTGAGTATCGCATAGCTACATAAAGAATAGATTATAGAAAGAAAAAAAAACATAAGGCATAAAAGCATATCCAACAAAACATAGCTTATATGATGTTATCCTATTATTATTATTAATATTATTATTATTATCGGGGGGAAATGATGAAAGAAAAAATAATCTATTTTGCCCCCTGAAATTTATTAAATATACACATTCAATCTCTTATGTGTGAATGAGACTGAAACGACGCAACTCGAAAACACCAAAAAAAAAATTTTTTTTTTTTTTTTGACCACCGTACAATACGGTCTTAAGCACCGTATCATACGGTCACACATACATAGACCACCGTATCATACGGCCTGACCCACCGTATGATACGGTCTCCCAGATATAACCGCCGTATCATACGGTCTTGACCACCGTATGATACGGTCCCTCATAAAACACGTTTTCAACGTTTTGTATACCGTAACACAGTGACTCGAGGATTTTTAAGAAGAGGGTGGCGTCTCGTACGGTGGTCCGACCGTAAAGTACGGTCCCCCCCGGGCAAACATTACAAGAATTTTTTACCAAGTCGAACCAAATGATTTATAACATTCCAAAACGGTCATTACATTGCGGAAACCATATTTTTGACCAAAAAGAACTTACATATCCTTTAACCATTCAAAACGATCATGTCATTACATACGGGTCACTTACCCGGCATACCCAAAACAACCAAAATAAACATTTCATTACATAAACGAGTTCAAAGACTTTGACACTAAACTTGCCTCACTATTTTGACACAAAAGATACAAGTTTATACCGAGAGCCAAAGTCCAAGGTTCACTACACTTCTAATACCAAAAGCTTGCCATTTCCTTTATACATGGCCATATACCTTCACGATCACTTTCACTGTCCACTTCACTTCAAGCTAATCAAATCAAACTCGGGAACCGCCTAAAAAGATAAACATCTAAAACATTAAGCCAAAGCTTAGTGAATTAACTTGCATACATACAAACATACATTGGAGGGCAAAACTCGTAAGGCAAGGGTATAAAGCCTATG
>JAOXNX010000026.1:6595458-6608474 GCA_028566075.1 Solidago caesia | reverse complement strand
TAATCTACTAACGGAAGGCACACGTTTGACCAACGGTCAAACTAACGACAAGGAAATAAAGAAATCGGGATGTTACAAACATCTCCAATTAGAGGTTTACGAATATATTTACAAAATGGTGATATAGTTTATAAAACTATTCTTTTTTAAAACCTAGCTAGGTTACAAAATGTTGTATATGTTGTCATTGATGTGTAACACCCCAACAAGACGGAAGTATGGGATGCCACATAAAGCACAACACGACATGAAAATTATATAGAGCAACACTAAATGAAATACGATTCCCATTGAAATCATCACAAGAATTCGATACAAAACACATTAACACGATTGTTTACAATGCAATCTAGTATGTGATTACCAACATTAAACCCTTAATGGGGTTCATACAAGGCACTCGGCCTGTGAATACAAAGACAAATCAAGGAAGCGCTAATAACTGCGCATATCCCTGAACCTAGCTGAAAAAAGATGCGCAACTTCTTCGATTCCAGTCCAGCTCTATCGATCATCAAGCTTGGTTCCTTTGAATCACTAGATTACCTGAAAAGTGTACTAGAGTTTGTCAACATAAAGCTGGTGAGTTCGTAGGTTTAAGTTAAACAAAAACGAGTTTGTACCGATATACCAAGTGTATTGTACAACATAGGAGAGCTATAAAGATTACTTACAGTAAGCAGCACACACAAATTAGCATAACTGATCACAAATAACTGAACACTCAATTAAACACAAATCAATGATTCCACACAAACATATCATAATAATATACACAGTCCTCAATAAGACATACGAAATAGAACCACCAGTCCACACGGGACGTATAGATAGAACCACCAGTCCACACGGGACGTATAGAGAACCACCAGTCCTAAACAGGACGTATAGGGAACCACCAGTCCTATACATGACGTATAGAGAACCACCAGTCCTATACATGACGTATAGAGAACCACCAGTCTTAAGCAGGACTTATAAGGAACCACCCGTCCTAAATAGGACGTATAGAGAACCACCAGTATACACGGGACGTACAAAAATGTAGAAGTGCCAAGGGATCACCTCGTGTGGTACTTACCAAAGTAATATTATACTACAACATATATTGTACAGTAAAAACTATCGACACGATTTGAGTACACTTCCCACACCTGAAATACATGGAAAAACAGGGCTACGAAACTCACCTGAAAGTCGATAAGTAAATAAGAATAAAACTGACTGCTGATTCAACGTCCACGCGATTTGAATCCTAACATACGCGTAACACGATAAACAAAATGATCGATAGTTAGTTTCCGGATATAACTATCACCTTCATCTATTAATAATGCCATTAATCTTCTAGTATTACACGTTTAATCCTAGTTAGAATCGTCTTAAATCATTGTACTTTAATTCGATCTTAAAGTCCTAAAATGTTTCACTTTCGATACTCGAACGGTTTACGATTCCTAGCTTAAGTTCCATAATACTAACTTGGCATCAAATTGCGTATATAAACTTGTTATCTCGACTTATTTTATGTTAAAACACTTTTTATACAAGAGATAACCATTTCCATACGATTCCATAGCAAAAACTTAACAAAAACGCAAAACCGGACGCCGTTGGGACTCGAACTCGAGTTCCAGGCTTGAGTTCAAGCCCAACTCGAGTTCCCACTCAAGTTGTACCTCGAGCTCGACCAAACTTTAAGCAAACATTGAATGGAACTAAGTCTTGGACCTTTACTTTACGTTTACGCATTGCGAATCGACCTTAAACAACCACAACTTGACCAAACGAACGACACGAAACTCGAACTCAAGCTAGACCAAAAACTCGAGCTCGAGTTGGGCTAGCTCAAGCTCTAGCTCCATCTCTACTCGAGCTCGAGTTCCAGGTAGCTCGAGCTCGAGCTCCGGGACCTCCGAACTCGACCTGCACTTCATCTTCTTCGATTTTTCAAGCAAAACTTTGACTTTTGATACTTAAAAAATGATTTCTAGCTAATCTAAGGCTTGTCTAAGTGTTTTCTAAGTTAATACATAAGTTATTCAAGCTAACAACTTACTAGTTTTGCCTTAGATTCGGTTTTAGATACAACATACTTAGAAAACCGACAACCACCGAACTAGGATGACCTACCATGTATCTCACACATCTGTCATTCTTAACTTCTTTCCCAAGGTTGATTCTTCACAAGTTGTAGTAGACACATATTGAGACATTTGTCAAATCTCAATCTGCTAAGTATTCTTCAAGCTGTCTGTCAGCTCAAGCTGATTTCCATACCCAGCTTGATCTTCTATCTTTATTCCTTGTCTTCGACTTGGAATGAAGGATTACTAATTGTTTCCTATCATATTGTTATCACTAAATCTACACATTTCAATGAGACTCAACATATATATAAGGGCCCCTTATTTGCAAAACCTTTTTTTTGCAAGAACTTTGAGAACTCCTAAATTATGCATTAGATCACATGTTTTTAAATTTCATTCACATGTGAATCGTTATAAAAGTTCATATCATAGAAGAAAACTTTTTTCAAAACCTTAAAGATACCCTTTTGTTCACATGTGAATGGTATATGTGAACAAATTCATTCACATGTGAACAAAATGCTATTCGTAAGGTTTTGAAAAACAGTTTCTTCTACGACATGAACTTTTATAACATTTCACATGTTAACGAACTTTAAAAGCATATGATCTAATACATAACTTAGGAGTTCTCAAGGTTATTGCAAAAGAAAAAAAAAAGATTTCTGAAAATCAGGTTAACCTATATATATATATATATATATATATATACCTGATCCATATATCTATATATGTATTCAGAACAAAAAAGAAAGGAAAAAATGAAGAAAATTAATACCACGAAGTTTCTAATGACTGATGAGATGTAAATCGGTACTCAAGGATAAAAAATTATAAAAGTAATTCATGTTGATAACTTGTTGGAAATATCTTGATCTTGGATCAATAACAATGATAGCAACAATCAATAGCAATACTGAAGATGATGATGATCAGGAAGGTGGTGCACACACACAAAAGAAGGAGAGAGCAAATTGTATTCTCACTAAGTTATATGTTACAAATATATAGAAAGGATCACAACTATAGTTTGTAACTGCCAAGTGATATTAGGGATGTACCTTTTATTAGATCTAAGGGTACAATAGTCATTACACACACACACACACACACACATATATTTATATATATATATATATATATGTGTGTATATAACAAGAACAACATTGTTTTTTTTCCACAATATGTAATAGCACTCAAACATATAAAAGTTCAAAGAAATAAATAGCCCATGTTAAATGTTGAGGTAATCAGCACTCAAGGGCTTAAACACATCACTAGCTTGTGTCTCAAGGTAGTTCAAGTGCTTTTTTGGCATATGCATAAAAACAACCCAATCCTCGTTGTTTATTGGACTGCCCATTGTCATCACAAAACTATCAATCCTATCAGACGGGAGATGGCATGTTCCGAGTGTCACTTTACCCCACCCAAAATCTATCCCATTCATGGTCTCAAACCTTTGACCTGCTGACAGTGTGAATGCCATCCCTCCATTGACAAATGCCTTTGATACTAGTGGTTGTGGCCGTTGTTCTTCCACAAAATCTATTATATCCAAGAAATGCTCTTTTGTAGTAGCAATCTGCAAGAACTCGTGAACCTCTGTAGCTACATTGCTTAATGACATCTCCTTTAAATCCTAATGTGTCAAATAGAGTTTATCAGATCCATAATCTCTATATTTTTCCCTTAGATTTAAGTTCTTGGGTTTTGGGATTTGAAAATACAGACTAAAAGTTATGTTTGTCATCAGATCTTTTCAACGAAATGCAATATGATCTTTATAAATAAGTTCAATTCAAGGTTTACATTTATATACATTATATATATTATATATAGGGTGACATTCCAGTAAAAACACTTTTATAATAAGAATAGTGAGAATACTTAAAATTGATGTTTTTACATCTCAAATTCATCAATTTAATGCATTTGCTTGTAAAATAAGTATTAATAATAGATGCATCAATGCAGATTTTCATTATTTGTAAAGAAAATGAAGATTCTTAAATTTGATGAAGATGTATCTGAAATGGATGCATATAACAAAAAGTGAGATTTTCTCGGTTTTGACGGATCATTGTGCTAATGATAATTTGTTATAAACTATGTTAATTTTATGGACTTATAATGCATCAAAATGAAGTTTTTGAGTGTTAACACACTATTCTTACTTTAAAATTATTTTCATTTGATAGGAGCTATATATATATATATATATATATATATTACCTGTGTTTTTTTCGATCCAAAGGGCACCGATATAAGATTGCCAAAGTGCGAGGCCATTAGTTTTCCTTTCTCATCATCACCTCCACAACTCAAAAATCTCCTTCCATCAACGGGAATTTCTACATTGCATACTTCACTATGTTTTCCAGAGTCTTCTATGCTCAATGCAACTTGCTTCCACAAGAAAGAAGTGAATGAAACTACCTTTGACCTCCTACACCCGTTTTTAGTTGCCAAGATCTGTAGCTTTGTAAGTTGTTCACCTTTAATGTAGTACACACGATTAACAAGTAAATAGTCATCATCATCATTTATGTCCTCAGTTCGGTTGGATGGTGGGTGAAACAGAGTAAGCATATCCTCAATAAACGGGGAATATATGGTTGGGGACCTTGGTTTCAGGTAAGACCTCTCAAACGTAGGACGTATAGATGTGGTTTTAGATCGAGTGATGTCTGCCCATGCTGACATGAACATGTTTGCAGAGTACCCGTCAACTAAGCGATGATTATTTAAGAAACCTATTACTATTCCACCGCAGCTTAGCTTTGTAACCTGCATTTATTAAACTGTGAGCTAAAAATGATGTTGATGCCGGAAGCTGATGGTGGTGATGGTGTTCATCTATATAATCTATATTGATTGAAAGTAAGCTAAAAATATGTTATATATAACCATGTAAGCACTAAATAAGTCACATAAGTAGTGAGTGAGCAACCATATCAACATTTTAATTAATAAAAATAAAGTCATAACCAGCTACCTTTTCAACAAGTCATCCATTACACGATCTTGACATTTTAACTATTTGCTTACATACAATTGCTAAATAAGTGAACCGAGACCGGCCCATGTTTCATCGAGCCGGGTTCGGTCCGATTTTGAAGTCGGGTCGGTTAAGCCATGGTTGTCCCAAAGCCCGAACCTTTAAAAAAAACTACTTCATGAATTTCCGATGGTTTAAATTTTAAGTAGTCGTGTTTTAATTTGGCTATGAATAACATAATATAGGTTTAACATGTAGTTAAGTTTATGATTAAAATATTAGCTGTTTACTGTAACAAGCACTTGTTAATCCGTTTGTAGTTAAGTTTGATAGTATTTGTTGCATGTGAATGTGTGACTTAAGATACAGTGTGACGTTTTCTATAGATTTCATGAAAAAATGTTTGACAAAAAATAATAGATAGCATGCTTAAAAGAAATCTTATTTTTATAAAACTTTAGATTTTAATGCATTCCAAAATTATAACGTGCATGAAATACATTTTTAATGTGGAAATCATAGATTTTAATGCTTAAAAGATTCTTTAAAACTTTTGATACCTTCAAAGAACATGCATGAAATGAAATAGATTTTTAATGCTTAATAGATTTTTATCGAACTGACTAATAATTAAGCTCTAATACCTCAGCCCCTTCATCCACGAACATCAGATTGAATGGCAAGATTACAAAAAGTGAGTACCTGGAAGGAAACAATTGATCCTCGTTTGTTCCTGGGCATTAGTTTTCCCTCAACACATTCGTCTGGATTGTAAAAGTTGAGTTCCTTGAGTTGCACGTCAGCAACAGCTACAACAAAGTCGACACCTTGATTGTTGCAGTGAAATTGATTCTCTCCAGCATCTTCATTCCATTCTATCCTACCAGCGAGGGGCGGGAAGATTGAAAGAACTTGAGATAGTGAAGCTTTGAGGGAGTCTATTATCGTTGCGAAACTCCCATGGGAGGGTTGCTTGTAGTAGAAGATAGAACCTGTATCAAAAGGTGGCACAACCAGATCAAAGTTTGAAAATGGTACCCAGTGGCCATTCCATGGTTCTTCTGCATGCACCACTGCATTTTCGATCACCTTCACTGAAAAAGAGTCACCCTCAATGGCCATTAAAATTTGCAAGAGAAATCGAGATATATAGATACAGAAAGGTGTGTGTCGACATCTGCAAAGAATGAGGGGTATATATATAGGAAGGGAACCAGGATACATTCAATACCCATTAATGGTGGTGTATATAACGGTTGTAACTTTTTCTTATTATAGAAAAGAGTAGAATATAATATGACGTAAAAAACACAAATGTAAAACTCATTTGCTATATTATAATTATTATTAGTAATAAATTTAAAATGTTTTATATGTTTTTAAATTAGTAATAATTTAAGTTATTTTATAAACCATATTTTAAAATGTATTTATCGTTAATATGTGAACTTGTTTTATAAACTATATTTTAAATGTGGTAATTTTGAAGACTGAAAAGTTTAACCCGGCCAACGTTTAAAAAAAGTTTCATCAAGCAACTAATACTTCTGTTATTGACGTGTTTCACTCTATTGTTGCACTATATTACTTTTGGATTTTTAGTCGTGATAGGAAGTCTAGTCTCTCATGGCCCTTATGGGTAATGAGTCCTTTATTACTGTAATTGTACTCATTTGTTCATGTTTCGGTATCTTGCCGGAACATTGTTTTAATGAAATCACAGCTGTTTAAAACAAAAAAAAGGTATTTGTATTAAGTTGTGGAGTGTAATTTGAACTTTTTTAAATCTTGAAATTGTAAGAGAGTCCATAACTAAAAAGGTCATAACTATTCATGATATATTATTGATATTTTGTTTTACTTTTATATCTTTTAAAATATAATATTTTATAAAAATTTTAAATAAATTGTTGTGACATACTTATTTTTATCTACCTTTCGATATAAATTTTATCCAAAACCAAACTTGATCAAAAGTAATTTATTTATTTTATATGAAATACAACTTGTATGTTATTTTTATAAAGGGATTAGTATCTTAGAATGTAAACAACTTTACACGAATTGTCATAGTGTGTATCGAACTTTAATCATGTGCATTATATGTAATGAACTTTCAAATCATGTGCATTGTATGTATCCAGGTATATATGGCAACCATATAAGCTGTCACTTGTAAGGTTTTGATTGATCGGATACATACAATGAACTAGATTTGAAAGTTCAGTACATATAATGCACATGATTCAAGTTCGATACATACTATGACAATTCGTGTAAAATTGTTTACATTCTGAGATACTAATTAATCCCTTTTATAAAATCTAATATATATAACTTTTATGAAACATTAAAATATACTGTTGTGACTTTTTATGACAGCAACAATAAATATATCTTTGACTAATAAATTTATAATTTTAAAAATGCAGCAATAAAGTTAAAGACTAAAAACTAATTATCATAAACAAGATATCCATTAAACTCGAAATAAATGATGTTTTACTTTCGATCTTTGATTATGACAAAATTTATATGTAAGTGTAAATAAAAACAAATCAAATATAATGGTACACTTTAAATTTTTTCAAAATTTATATGTAATAAATTATGAAGTAAAAACTTAAATTTTAATAACTCATTCAAATATTAAATAATTATATATGGTTTCAACCACTGGGAATATGTATACGCGCGTTAGCCTATTTTTTTCTTCGATTTGATGTTATTATTGGGAGTGGTATATGTCCCCTGAGAGGAATAAGGATTCATACACACAAATTAATGGTAGGACGAGGATTTGTTCAAATTGAAAAATAATTTAACCTATTAAAATGTGATTTTGTGAGAAAAATAAAAACTAATAAAATATCAAATCGGACTCATGATAAAGACCTCACATATTTTCTATACTCACAAAATACAACTTCATAGATCAAGTTACTTGAAAGGATTTTCGTCTTTAATGGTTGTGTATGAATGCTAAGCTTATTATTTAAAGATTTTATTTATGATTATTTTTTTTTTCTTTTATAATTTTTAAAATATAATATTTTATAAATTTTTAATTACATGATTGTTTGGGGTGAAATTTTAGGCTAAAAATTCTGGTTAAAGAAAGTACCATTATGAATCTTTATATGTCGGGATCTTCTCTTAGAAAACATTCCACAGGTTGACTTTGAAAGATATTGGCTTACTAACAGATTTATTATCTAATATCTTCGATTGCTCCTTTTTAAGATATTAATTGCAGGATCTTGAAGAAAGCCGCAAGATATTTCTGCTTATTTACATTATTCAGATAACGAAAGATTTAACAAGACATTATTCGATACATGAAGAAAAGATTAATAACTGTTGAAGACTTAGTCTTCCTAGTTGAAGAACTTTAGCTCCAAGAAAGAACGAGTCTACACCGAAGTTCGAGGGATTAACGTCCATGAAATCAAGTCAAGCATAACGTGCAGAATATTCCATCAAAATCGGGATTACAACAAGAATGATAGTTAAGCTTTACATTATAAATAACGAGGCTTTGATCGAGACATAGGCAGATAAAAACACACAACTGAATAGCTTACAATACACATCACACTCACTATTCTCTTCTCATCTATATTTTCTAAAGCTTCTACACTTCATTTTTTACACTTAGTTCTCGATCAAAAGTGCTCTTTAGCTTGTAATATCTTTATTATCATCAATAAACTAAGGCATGAACAATTGTTTTCTCCCGGGGTTTTTATGCCCGCGAACCTGTAAAGGATCAAGGGTTTTTCCTCGTCAACAAATTGCTGTGTCATTGTTTTTACTTTATCTTTACTTTTAAAGCTTTATATCTTGATTTACAAACGTATATCTTGATTGTCTTTACAAATATCTTGATTTCAATACTTATTTCGCAATTACATTGTCTTTCAAAACTATATTCGGTCTTTTACATTAATTTCATACTCAAAGTATTTCAGTATCTTGGAATCAATTAGCACCTGACCTCACGAACGAAAGTATTGGTCACTTAATTATCTTGAGTCTTCTTAATTGATTATCTTGAGTAATTTTTGCCCAAAACAATTTGGCGCCCACCTTGGGGCAAGAGGTGCTCAAAATATCTTTTTTGTCAAAATGTCGCCTTCTATTTCAAAACTATCAGAAAATTTTCCAACTACGTCTCAGGGGAGCCACATTCCTTTACTTTTCGCCCATAAAAAAGTTACAAACGAAGCGGAACAATTTTCTAAAATTAGGTCCATAGAGTCGTATTACTACGCCAATCAAAATTTATTTTCATTAATAGTAAGAATGAGGAAAATCTTGGAGCAAAAGGATTTAGAAATCTTGAATGATCTTCAAATGCTGGAGGCAAAAGTCCAGGAGGCGTACAAATTGAGAGATTGCCTCCAACGGACCAAAGTACTAGATTATGATGCGTTAGTGGCACTGGCTGATAGAGATCTTGGCACAAACAATGCCATCAGCAAACGAATAAGGTTTAGATCTAAAAGAAAATATGAGTGTCAAAGAGGTTAAGGTAAATTTGTATCGTAATATAGAAAAGATTAAGCTCATTATTATTAAAATCTTTCCGGAAGATCGTGTAATGACCTTACTATGCTAACGATATTCGCAAGATATTATCCATTACATATTTGGAAGAATGGCCATTAAAGAGTCAAGATCAAGAGGAAAGATAATGTTTGAACTACTAAGCAAATCTCCTTAAGTATCTCCCCAGGAGAAAGGCCCTTCCTTTCTAAGGTTTATACACCTTCTATTGGTTAAAGGTATTCACCTTTCATATTGAGGTTTAACAGTACACCTCCGCCAGGGACGCACGCCATCTACTCTTGAATCGTAGGGAAACCCCCGAAAGTTCATGAGATAGATTCTTCAGGGTATTGGTATTTCTAGCAATCTTTTGGTTATGGCAGTTACATGTCATCTTCAGGATATTTTGAGGGTCATACCCCTAGCTTGAAGTGTTCATTCCCCTAAAAAGGATGGCACTATTTTTAACTTCAAGATATCTAGCCAATATCTTGAACATTAACCTATGATCTTGAAATATCTTAATTAAACAGGAACAAATCAAGGTCGGATATCTTCAGGGGTAAATCAAATTGGTATCGATATCTTCGAAGATAAGGTACACATTTCTTTACTTATATTATTTCTTGAGATTTGATAATTGGAATTATCTGGATAAAGTGTGTAGTAGATAATAAGTATTTACTATAAGTTCTTGAATATGACTTGAATTGTCAAATCAAAGCCGAATAATAATTATGAATGTGTCATAAATTTTTCTCTTGAGTCTTAGACTAAGAGGATTCTACACTTTTAGTCCTTATTAACATAAATGGGACTTATTTTTGAAGATCAAAAGCACATTGGAATACCAAAATATTTATACAGATATATTTACGATCGAAAAATCAAAAACTAAACTTAAAAACATAACCGCCATAGTTAATCACGCCGGATTAACCTCGCCCCTCCTAAAAACCGTTATTCTATCCTATCCACTTTCCCTATCCATTCAAAAACTAAAAACCTAAAAACTGGGCTCAGGCCTTGTCTACATTATCCTTCATTGCCCAGTCAATATCCTCTTCAGGATGTTTTTTCTTCAATGTCCACAGTGCTTGTTGCATAAACTTGATTTTCATTGTCGCGGCATTGAGTTCCTCTTGAATGTCGTTAACCTCCCCATAGACTTCTATCAGCCGTTCCCTTATTCCCCGGATTTCATCTTCAAGCTTGTCCTTGGTCAGCCGTGCGATCTCTTTCTCATTTTCATTAACCTTTGAGAGTGAGGCGAGACAACTTCTTAGAGTCTCTATGATTTTGTCGTTGATTTGATCCTTTTTCTTGTAGCACTCCTCGATGTGGTTAACACACTGTAAAAAACGGAATAAAATATCAAGATCTGTAAAATATATATAAGATATACACAGAAAATCTTTACCTTGTTTGACCATTCGGATGGTGAAGAGAAATCCGCCATTATTGGGAAAGGGTGAGAGAGTTTTAAGAAGAAAAGAAATGAAAATGTTTTAGCACAGATATTGAAAAGGAAAATATGATGACCCTTACATAAGAAAGAGGATATATATATAGACCATAATGATGAAAACTGTGAGCATTGGTAACCGCGTAGGTAACTCTTCATTTTCCCACTACGGAGTCTCTTAAGTATCCATATTTATTTGAAGATATTTTCGTAGAATTGGCTAGTACATTCTAGAATATCTCTTGGTAAATTTTATATTTTTCACATTTGTAAAAGACATATAAAATATTGGGGACAATTATCCCAGGTCAAATTTCAAACGTAAGGATCTTAACCTTAAGGATCCTGAGAATTACTAACGTCTCAAAATAATATTTTGGCCCCGAGAGTATTTTCGCACTGCAGGATCTTGATATAAAGATCGATGCGAGAACGACACATGATACGGGACAAGTGGAGATTAAGACTGGGGACACCCCGATCTTAGTTAAGAAACTATTTTCCACCAAAAAAGATCATCATAGAGGCAACAAGAATGGATTGACTTTCCTCTTAGGATCTCTAGACGGAATATCTAGATAGTGCATTGACGATCAAAGATCTTGAAGAGATATTTCAAGATTACACAAAATCAAGGTACATATATTCACGAACGTTTTATTAAATAAATGTTTATAGAGATACATTTAATTAGAAGGTTCCCCTAGCTTGGATGGCCATACTGCTCCTTTATTATTTTTCATTATTCGAAGCCTGATTTCCCAAGCGTCTACATCCCAAGAAGGAATATTAAAACCCATTTTTATGGCCTCCTCTACCATCATAATACGATTTTATGGGATCCGAATTTCGGTTTCTTTAGCCATCATTTTGATTGTGCTATGCATCTCTTCATTATGCCATGACATACAGTCATGGAGTTTAGCCCTCAATTTAGCATTTTCAGCCATCTTAGTCTCGATAGTCCTCTTGTTGTCGGCGAGTGATTCCCGAAGATCATGGATCTTCGAGTCCTTTACTTTAGTTTCCTTCTCAAGATGAGTCACTACTTCATTTAGAGCCTGCGAATAAAAATATAGTAAGAATCTAGTGGAGAAATTAAGATACTGAATTAATTAAAGAAAAGTGATCCTACATTGAAAGCATAGTATTTTGCTTCATCATAAGTTACTACAAGGCTTTCTCTCAACCTCTTTCGGGGAGGCTGACTTGCATCTTATTCGAGGGTAGAAGTGTTAGTAGCCATAGTTTCCCTCAAAACCTCTTCGAATTGAATGTTCTCTATTCTATTTGGATATATTTATAGGGGTTAGAGTTTAAGGATCCTAACTAAATAAGAGATGTTTAGGCGAGATATTCGAGAAGGCTGTGGTATTTGAAATTTGAAATTAGAGGATTCAAAAATACCTCAGGAATTTAAGAATACTTTGTTAAGAGTCTTAATAGGATTATCAGTAATAGGATAATGAAAATTGAGCCTATTTTTGAGGATATTAGATGAATTAAGTCTAAGACATATCATTGATAGAAAGTTAAAATGTCAACATAAACATAAGTGGCCAACATGAACCATTAACTACATCTTACACCACCATGATTGACCGTTCCAAGTCAATCTCACCTCCTAAAAACTAAAATTGTTTGAGAAACTAGCCACGACCCAAATAACATAAAACACATAACAACAAAATAAAAATGAGCTCAGGCTAGGTCATTATTTCCATCATTGCTCATTGGAAAAGTTTCTTCATGAACTTCCCCGTTTTCAGCAACCTCCATATCTCTCCCTCCAGTATCTTCTCCAGCATTATCGTCAACCCTCTCTTCAACGTTGTCATCAGCCTTATCTTCACCCGCTTCTTCCATATTCTGATCACTCAAATCTTTAATCACTTGTGCGGTCACCTCT
>JAOXNX010000026.1:6581672-6592266 GCA_028566075.1 Solidago caesia | reverse complement strand
TAATAACCTAACACTACTACTAATTCGTACTAGTTAACCCATCTTACCATTCACAATTCCCATATCCAAACATAATAAGTCAAGGCCATATATATATATATATACATATTAGGCAGTTATATTATAGGGCAATGTACAACATAATCTATTGTACATTATAAGATAAAGTATCTTGTCTTAACCCAATAATTAATCAATTGACGTGAGTTCGAAAAGTTTAGTTTTACATGCTAATCACCCCGAATTTATGAAGCAGTTAAGCCAAAAGAAAAGGGACCATGAACTCACCTGGTTGCGCGTAGAATGTCGTAAATAACGGTGTATGCGTAGAGTCAACGTTCGTATACGTCCGGACCTAATACATATATAAGTTGTACGTTTAATGACGTACGTCTTATTGAAATGCCATTATTAAGTAACGTTAGTATATACGTTATTTGTTTGTCAATTAAATTGTTAACGTATATATTATCTAAGTGTTTGTATAAAGTCTTAGCTCGTCGATTGGTACAACCAAAAATAGGTTGGACCGAAATTAACAGTTTAGATTTAAAAGTTTAGATTTAACCGAATCTAACAGTTTTGGTTTGACCGAATCTAATATTTTTTGGACTTTTCAAGGTTTTCAGGTTCGTTTCACGAACATGAAATTTTTAGGACATAGTAATATATAGTATTTGTAACAAACTCATTTGTTTATAGGTCCTAACTTTTGAGAAAACATTATATTCCCATTTTATGGTAAATTAAGTATATGTACTTTTTACTAAAATTTGTGATCACATTTCACCAAAGTTAAGATATCACAAAATTTGTTAGTTTCATAAAATTCGTTCCACCGAGAATAATAATTTCGGTGGACTCACCAAAATTAAAAATGGGACCAAGATTTGAATTTAACATTTTGACCGAATTGAAATTAATTCCGGTCCATATGACTTTACCAAAAACAGTTTTTGTAACAAGATTTTCGAGCTAGTTTCCAATCATGAACAACTCGTTTATTGTATTTTACTAGAGGTGGTTTTAGTGTGGTTAAAACATAGGAGCTTTTCCATGGCTAAAACTCTTAAATCGACTTGTTTTATCACTTGCTTTTCAAGTGGAAAATGAGTTTGAATCATTAACAAATAAATGATCAAGATACAAAGTTACAAACTTGTAAAGAGGTTTTAAGAGCTTGACTTTGAAGACTAAAAATCAGTTTCAAGTTGCTGGGAATCGAGTGGTTTTATGGCTTTAAAACCGAAATCAGTAACTCAAAAACAAAGAAGGATTTAAGTTTCTAGTAATGTAAGTGAACCACTTTTATGACTAGCCACTTGACTTTTGCAATAAAACCTTGTGTTTCATGATGGGTTGAGACCGAAATTAAAGAGAGCAGGAGAAGAAAAAAAAAAAAAGCAAGAAAATATCTATTTGTGTGTGTACACTGTACGAGAGAGAGAGATTAGATAGATATTACTTGTATGAAAGTTGTGTGTCTTTTTTTTATATTTTTTTATTATAGATATCTCATGTGTGTGTCGACATTGATGGAAGATAAGGTAGATAATTGTTACATATTAGTAATCATTTGTCAGATGTTTAGCCCGTGGTTTAGTCTAAAGAGTTGATGTTAAATTGTCAAAATTTAATCGTGACCCTATTAAGGCATTAGACATAATACCTTTGAATTTGGTGTTCTCCATTACTCGTCTTTTAATTAATTTATAAAATGAAAATATATTTATACTTCGTACTTGACAACTTTATTTATCATACCTAGGTTGATGTAATATAACCATTTTGTTTATTGGTGACATTTATATTATTTCAAGGTAATTAAAACATCATTAATGTTTATGGCATTACCAATTGCGAGTTGTACGTATAATGTTTGTTGACAAGTTTATTTTATAAACTTGTTAGTTGGTTAGGGTATTTCCTAAAATATATTTATGCATGTAATAAAAACGTGAATTAAATATATCTCACATTTGATAAATGTAGTAATGTATTTGTAAATGAAAATCATTTGTCATCACTAAAGTTGAAGAAATTAACAATTTAATTTATTGACATAGTTAAAATTATCCGGAATTGACTACGAAAGTAGTTGTTTATTGAGAGATAATTAATATACGAATAATATGTATAATTTATGTTGGAATGAGTCTGTTTGTTTTAATGGCATTTCATTTGACACAAGTGAAGTCATTAAACATTCTAGCGCGATAGTAGTTATAATTCCTATTTAAGTCGTCAGTAATTAATTAATCTTAATTAAAAGACAAAACCTAGACAAGTTAAATGAATTAAATAATAAGTTCTAGAAAACTTATAGAATAGTACCGTTGACTGAGTTTGGCGAGTGTCACAAAAAGGCATTACAATACAATGACAGGTAGTCGGGCAACAAGTTGCGCCGTTACCCCCTTTTGAATAGCAAACCCGGTCCTACTAAATATAACGTTTTGGGCCTTGAGGGTCGAAGAATTACAATTAATGACTTTCTGAACCCGTTTCAGAAGTCACACAATGTCGGGGGCAAGAACACCAAAGGTATCGAAACCAAACGGAACAAACACATGTTGATTCTCAAGGCAATCTTTCTCATGTTTTGCAACTTTGCTCAACTCTGCCTTGAGTGCCGACTGTCCCGCAACAAAACCATGGTCCTTGAGCCAACAAGGGGGGTTACTCCTGTTAGATCTACACAAACGTGTTTCCCCCCTTCCCATCCAAACACAAGAATATCCATCGGGCGTAAGGTGTACCTCCCTTTTAAAGGATCAGTCAAGAAGTTCATAGGGGCCTCCCTTTTGGTAGAAATCTCAGCCCGCTTAAGGACATCACAGAGCACATCTCTCACCAATTCATGCCAATATTTAAAACCTGGTAGCTCTTTATAGTGGACCACATGCTCGCCAAAAGAATCCAAACACGCTTTACGGCATACTGGACATGGCTCATCAACCGGGAACAAAGGTATCATCAGCTGGTACTTAAGGATAGCTCGGTATTCTACAGCCGACATGTGTTGCCCTAAGCCTTCAATAAGGGTGACAGACAGAAAATCCTGAGCATGAGGGGCACGGAGACAATCAAACACAGCTCTTTGCCGGGGGGGATAAAACAAACCTCTCCTCAACCCTCTTGACGATTTTACTATATAAGGCATTCGCCATAATTTTATGGGCTTTAGGAGGGGTGGTATCTTTAATAAAAAAAAAACCACCAAGATCAAGATCGGGAAGAGAACTATGCAAAAGGTCCTCATGCAGACAATAAAAAGGCAAATATTTAGCTAGATATAACTGATTTAATCGGATATTTTAATTAGAGTGGTCACTATGTCATCATTATCATCTACTCATCATTTGCTCATCAATGAGTGGACATCATAAGGGTTGTCTCATAGTCAGCTCATTATGGTACCACTCATGGTTACAACAACGAATATTAAAGACTTTATATTTTATTTTTATTTTTTATTTTCTCTTCTCTCACTATTGGTTTATATATATATATATATATATATATAGGGGTTGGTTATTGTAAGACAAGTATTAGGATAAGATCTTGACCATTAGATCATGATAAAATTGATGCACGAATATTCATAGAATACAAGTATATACACTGATGCACGAAGATTTTCATGATGCACAATAATTTTCAGTTAAAAAAAAATGATTGTTTTATTTGTTTTACTTTAATACTTGTTTTATTTGAACCATAACCTATATAAATATATATTAAAGTGTAAATTAAATAAATGGTGTATCCTAAATTAGTGGTGACATAAGAGATGTTATAAAAGATCAGTAATGGGAGGGGATTTTGACGATATAACGCTGACTGAGGCTGGTTTATAAATGGGACATAGTGACCACTCTTCTCATTTTCTAAACCATTGTTTGAGACAAATAAGTAATCTAGGTGATGGGTTTTAAAAGCATTTATCTTTACTCTCTTATAAAACAAACTGTCCCTCCCCCCTTTTTAAACTTTTTACCTTTGAAATACCTAAAATGTTCTTACTAATATAACTAACACTATCAATGATTCTATTGAATACCCAATATACCCTTAATGAAATTAATATACAACATCTACCTTTTAATTTCTAAAATAACTACACTACCCATTTTACATTAATAGCCACACCACCACCGCCGCAGCCACCACCGCCTCCACTATACCGCCGCCGCTACCATCATTGTCGCTGCATCGTGCAGGCATGCGTCTAGTTTTTAATTAAATAAATGTGGATTCCAAAAGGTAGGTGATGGGTTATTGGGAAAAAGAAAAAATGAGGCTGATATGATACTACTTTTAGAAGATGGTGAAATGAACAATTACAAATGATCTAAAGAAGTTACGTATGGGTGAATAGGTGATAAATGAGCTAAAATTTTGCATCCCCTATATAGATTAGGAGAATCAAATAATAAGATTACTCAAAAATTAAAACGGAGTTGATTTTTAATGTTCAAGTTTTTTAGAGAAGGCGAACATTTTAATCAGATATATGAGGCTTAACTAGCGTATCGTCGTTGCCGTTGCCGTATCCTTCCGAGGCCACCCAAAATAATGATTCAAACCAAAAATCTTTTATATAAAATATTATATATTATATTGTCTCATCATCGAGTTATCTTAGTGATCGTTAAATAGAAAGAGATTTTTGAATGACAGACAATATATAGATTAGGATGGTTGGCCAAAAAAAGGAAATTGTCATTTTTGCAATTATAGAACTCGAGAAAAATTGAGAAATCAAAATTTTGAAATTAATGGCTAAGGGCGTGTTTAGTTGGAGAAAACACCCCCGGTTTTCCATTTTTGTTTTCTAAGAAAACATGAAAAACATAATACGCGATCAAATTAGAATTTTCAAAAAAATTTTTCCAAGAAAATGGAAAACACCATTTTCCATTTTATAACAGAAATTTGGAAAACAACATTTTGATGTTTTTTATTTTCTATTTTCATTTTCCATCTCCCCCTTCCCCTTCCCTCCACATCTCCATCTCCAATATGTATTCTAATTTTCTAAAATGAAAAATGAAATTAACATATTTTAATTTTGAACACGTTTTCATAATTTTCATTTGTTTTCTAGAAACTGAAAACCTCTTTCATTTTCTAGAAAATTAGAAATGAAAAACTAAAAAATATTTTTCTACAACTAAACGCGCCCTAAAGTTTTTTTTCATCATTGCTACCAAAATTTGAATCTCACCCAATCAAATATCATAATTATTTATAACGTATAAGGATTATATATATATATATATATATATATATATATTGAACGTATAAGGATTAATACAACATAAATTAAGAGGAAAATATGATTATTATCAACCATCTATATATAACCCCAACAACATTATTATGTAATTATATAGAGGTAGGATAGGCATGACAATTTTTAGGTTATACGTAGCCAAATGACACACAAAGCACTACCAATGGTCTCAATTTTCCCAATGTGCTTATGACTAGTCTTCGTTATTCTTTTCCTCTTCCTCTTGGCCAATTTTATGTATAATCTTTTTCTTATACGAGAAAATTTTAATCTCATAATCATTATTTTCATCTACCATTTTACTTAGATTTTATTTGTTCAAATCAAATCATCTTTAATCATCACACTGAAAGAAATTTCTAGTTTGTTAGTGTCATGTCAAGAATACACTGACCCAACACACTGAACCACTTTTACTCGTAACCATCACACTAAAAACTCATTTTATTGGTGTCACATCATTATACAAACATGCCATTAAGCCGTTGAAAAATTAAAAAATAAAAAATCCAACACATCCGAACTCCATCTGCAGTGGCCAATAATTTGCTCCAAAACACCGGCCAACACGCCACCGAAAGCTCGGCGTGTTTGATGGAATACCCGGCCAACACTTTGTTGTTAAAGATGGTCTCATGTAGATTCTAATCCTAGCTAGCTAGTTAGCATTCTTTTACTTCCTATAACCTATTTTCTTGATTTTGTTATAGAAGTTATTTATATACAATTCATTTTACGTTTTAAACGCTGGGGTATAATAACTATTTTGAGGTTGGATAACCTTGTGCAACGTGAGAATACTAACATGTCACCCGGATGCTAATGTTACAAAGATGATGAATAAATACCTATTGATCAATAATTCAATATTAAGTAAATCTGATATCGATATTTAATGCAAATTGAGCTTTACGAGCCAATCAAGCATACTTGAATGTTATTTTCACTTCTGAAATAAAATATACTAATTCTATCCAACTTTAAGGTTAATTCAACTTTAAGGTTGTAGGTTTAAGTCTCATATAGAAGCGGAGCAAGAAATTTAGATTAGGGAAGGCCCGATTGCTAAACTTCTTTTCTTAACGATGGCATCGACAAAGCTTACATTGGAAGGTTGGCTCGTTAGAGCCTTAGAGGAGGCCAAGCACCGGCTAACCCCCTACTGGCCCACTACTGGTCTCATAGTACATAAACTTGTGAATAATATTTGTTCACATAACTCATGTTTCTCATACATAACTATTTAGTTGATTCTTATATATAATACATAGGGAGTTCAATTCTTGGCACATTCAGATTTCACTTTGTATTCTCTCTTTCATCTTCATCTTCCTTAAATATTCACCATCTATCTATATATTATTTACTTCTACTTAACCAAAAGAAATCAAGCTTAATTACTTTACCCATTGTGAACTCAATTGGGTTAGAACTATGTCAGATTCAGATGGTTTGGAGTCCACTAATCGTCAATCTTCAAGAAGGAAAGAGCGAACACAACAATCCGACGCTTTAAAGTGTCCACGATGTGAATCAACAAACACAAAGTTCTGTTACTACAACAATTACAACAAAACACAACCTAGATACTTTTGCAAAGCTTGTAAACGGCATTGGACCAAAGGTGGAAGTATTCGCAATGTTCCCATAGGTGGTGGACGGACAAATAAGCGGCTTAGAAGGCCTATTATCACCAACACAATGACCAATTCCATTAAAAACACCCCCTCTATAGATCAAGCTAGTCATCTCCAAGGGTTAAGTGATCCCAAAGAAACATATGATGCTTCTAACGCTTCGCTCTTTAAACCAATTGGCAGTGAAAGAAGCAGAGATGAAGTGGAATCATACACAAATATTGAAGAGTTAAAGGGTTTGAATTCTTGGGATTTCTATGAAAGCTTTGTAGGTTGTACAATGCAAGAATTGGCTCATGAAGATCTTCCAAGATTAGGGTTATCGATACTTTCGAGCTCTTTTGATGAGACAAACTCTAGTTTAAATATTCCAAGATCTTTTAGCGAAATGCTTGGAAATGTTGAGGATTCAACCGTTGAGACAAGCATGATCATGCCGAGTTTTCAACCCACAAACAACTTCTTGGAGCTAAGCAATCGTACTTATTGGAATGATCTTGATACAATGGCTCTTGAAGATATGAATAAGCCCTGGGAGGATCCAACATTTAAAACATAGTTTGTCGTGATTTTGCATTAACAAAGTTGTGTACTCTATCTTGATGATCTTGTTTTATTGCTCATTGAGTTCGATTTTCTTCTAGCTCTTTATTCTTGTATTTAGACCACATATATATCATTTTAATATTAAATGTAATTAATTCAGTTTAATAATCCCGGTCATTATGTAAAATCTAGCTCAATGCCTCCATTGGATATGAAGATCAGTACGAGCCAGTTTCTAAGGTACAAATCAAGATCAATATGTACTAAGCCGTTCCTCAATATTCAAGTGCCCAAGACGAGCCGGAAAAAAAAAAAGACTCATGACCCCTAACGAATTCAAATTAACGTATAACCAAATTTTTTTATAAATGACCAGTAATGTTATAAACATTTTTTTTTTTCTGATATCCTTAAAAAAGTTAGCCCGAATGAGGGTCGAGTTTGTCCATATCTAGGGCCTCCCCTGAATATGTCATAAAACTTAATTGGCATATATTTGAATTTTTTTTTCTCCCCCTTATTTATTTAAAGATTATATTAAAGACGTGCATTGCTATTTCCACCATATATTTGTCTATTTCCACCACTTTAAAGCTTAAAACACTTGTACGATATGCAATATTTGTTGTACGGTAGTTTGTCTTTTATGGTGGAAATAACAATGCCCATTAAAGACAGCCTTTATATAGTTACAGTTGTGTTTTATGGTTACAAAAATCATAAGTTAAATTGATTGTTTTAAATATAAACTGCCATAACTTTTTAAGCATATTAGCAATAACAATCCTTAAAATCATCATTAGCAAAATTCTATATTTTATTATTATGATAGTTGACTTTCATAAACTAAACCAACACATAACCAAAGGTATCTAGAATTGAGTTCACTATAGATGGTGATAAGAACATTGGTGAGGGACATGAACGTGATATAGACATAGGAGTCTGTGATCCACCTCAATTGTTTGAGTTGATGTAAGATTCTCATAGGTTCTCTTGTGTCAAATTGGAATGTATCCAAATATATATCAATTATTGTTGCACTAAATGTAATAAAATAAGTGATGTTAAGTTACGTTCGGGCTGGATTGATTGATTTAACATGCATATGTTGGAATTATTGAATAAGATATTAAATTTTTACTATCGAAAGTTGAAACCTTTCATTAAATTGATTATGTTTATGTGAAATAGGTTATAACATATTAAAGTTTGTAACTTTTATTTAAAGGATAAATGCATAAAATCGAAAAAAAAACTTTAGATAAATTTACGGAATTAGCAACGATCTATAAAAGTTACCATTATTAGAAATGACCTTTCAATTATTGCTAAAACTAGCAACATGTTACTTGTTCAACAGGTTTTTTCTTTCTTTCTTTTTTTTTTTTACTTTTTCCATGTTTGACTTTTTCATTACATACTCTGCCATCATCTTCAACAATCAATCACACACACACACTTGACAACATCAACCACCGGGGCACATTATTTTTTTAGGTAAAAGGTTACCATGGTCATAATTTTATATAAAATGAGTAAAGAAACATGCAATCTAGTTGAGTACTAGATTGACTTTTACAGGTCACATTATTTTTTTTGGATAAAAGATTACCATGGTCATAATTTTATATAAAATGAATAAAGAATCATGCAATCTAGTTGAGTACTAGATTGACTTTTACAACCCATGCACAACGTGCAACGTCCAATAAAACAGAGGAAACTTTCTACTCCTATATATTACACGTAAAATGAATACAAGTTATCTATCATAAGTAACGTAGGAGGGAAGGTCCCAAGCTATCCTTAGTTCATCCAAGCATCTTGACTTCTTGAAACGAAACGTAAACAACTTCAATCTAATAGTGTAAACAAATACCAATACAAATGTATATGTATTTAAAAGCAATACAACAACCCCAAAGTTTTTTTTAAGCTTTCATTTCATTTTTTATTAAACCATTCTTTTTTGGTAAAATTTTGTTTCTTTGTACTTGTTTTTTTTTTTGGTTAACTTTTTTCCTAGTGGCAAAACCGAATCAATAACAAACGAAACTACGATATATAATTAAAGATGATGGTTATGAACAGTAACTATGTTCATTAATCAAATATGTTTTTTTTTTTCGAATCTTCATATGAGATTTTTTTTATAACTAGCATAACGGAACTCCATCAATACGAAATGCAAACTCGCTAGTTGAGGCCACGCAATGCGTGGTTTGAGCCCGAAAGTGTGAGATTTTTAACGATAGTATAGAAAAGGGTAATAGCACCTTTAATATTCTTTATATCAGATACTAAATTACTATTTCATATGGCATGGAACATACATTCTCACCCACAAATCAACTTTCTTACACGCCAAAAACATTCAGCTAAGCATTTCAAACGCCGCCCGAGGCGCGAGAACTTGCTAGTTAGAAGTAGAAAAATATTCACAATATATATGGTACAAGTATTTGGTATAATAGTGTGACTACACATCTCGGATCCCCACCCTCTCTATTCTCTCATATGCGCATGTGAAAGACATCCCTACAAGGAATAAAAACGAATAGAAGTAAACTATATAAGTCCATGTTTTGTGGGCACACAAGCTTCCATATTTTGTTTATTTAAAATTTCATTGTTAGTTTTTCACACATGTATAAGAAACATTTTCAAGCGGGGCTGGTCCTGTTCCGTCGCACCTCTTGCACATATCCAGGGCCCCCACTGCTTCCAATAACATATGAAAGCTAGCCTTGCAGCAAAAAACATATGCTTCGATATTTCGACCATGAGCTACGAGTGATTGATCCTTGATCCATCATTACAAAAACCGAAAAATAAATTACTAGTAGTGATTGTTTGATAGTGATGTTACACAATGTCTCACATTTGTGTTCGATCAAATAGTATATTATCATAACATAAAGATGTAATACAATTATAGAGTTAATTGCACAAATCATCCTTATGGTTTACACAATTTCATGGTTTTCATCCCTCAAAGTTTTTTTTAGTGAATTTCGTCCTTAATCCAAAACTTTTTTGCACGTTATATCCTTTTGACAAAAAAAAGGAGAGATGTAAACCGCAAAAATGAGCAAACCACAGGGATGAT
>JAOXNX010000026.1:6552825-6567805 GCA_028566075.1 Solidago caesia | reverse complement strand
CACAAATATTAGATAACTTCACCGAGTTCAAAAACGAAACAAGATTGTTCATCTCACACTCCTCCGCCCCCCCTCGAATCGGTCTTCTCCAATTTGGGACCATAACGTCATGAACCCATCGATCGCATACCCGAGCGTATTGGTTTTGTTCAAGTCTAAAAAGACGAGGACACATGGAAGCCAAAGTAAAACCCCCCATTCCATTTATCAAGCCAAAAATAAGTATTGGTACCATCCCCAACAATTAACTTGAAAGGAATAATACCCGCAGAATCCAAATTAGATGCTTCGTCAATGATCGAATGCCACACCCCTGTTTTTGTGAAACCACTTCGCTCCCAATCCCCAAACGACACAGGATTATAAATATTTTTTATTACCGAAACCCAAAGAGAAGAATCATCACACAGATATCTCCATTTCCATTTAAGAAGTAAAGCTCGATTTAAAGCATCCAAAGATCCCAAACCAAGACCCCCGTGCAGTTTGCTAGCCATCACCGACTCCCAATTTATCCAATGCATTTTCCTATTTCCATCATCTCCACCCCAAAAGAATTTCGCCCTAATCGATTCAAGTTCCTTTCTCACAATACCAGGCATTCGAAACAATGACAAAAAATAATTACCAACCGAACCAAGCACCGAAGAAGTAAGAACCAAACGACCACCAATCGAAAGCATATGGGCTTTCCACTTTGAGAGTTGCTTTTTGAATTTCTCAATAATCGGTTTCCATGAGTCATACCGTCTCATATTAGCACCAATAGGTACACCTAAGTAATTGAAAGGAAACGATCCACACCTGCATCCCATTAATCTGGCAAACCTGTCAATATCCACTCCTGACACACCAATACCATACAATCTCGACTTTCCTAAGTTCAACCGAAGTCCAGAAGCGAGGAAAAAACAATCAAAAGCGGTTTTAATGTTGTAAAGATTTCCTTCTGACCACTCTGCCATAAACAACACATCATCAGCGTACATCAAATGTGAAATAGACATGGAACCAACCTTTAAACCACGAATGAATCCAGACGCTTTTAAATCCTCCACAGCAACGTGCAATCCTTCCTAAATTTTTCACCATTTAATAATTAAAAAATTTTCAAACACATTATTAATAACTCTTTTTTTGTTTCGCAAAGTATTAAAACTATATGTTAACTTACATTTACAATGAGTATATATCAGAAATATCGTTATGTATAAAACTATTTAAAAACATTTAATGTAGTTATTTTAACCTACCGTATGCATATACGAGACTAAAATTTAATAAGCCTAATCAATAAGTTAAATAAATAATGATAGATTAATGTTTGCAATACTTTAAATATATAATACTTTAATATGTAATCATTTAACATATAATAGGACTTATTTAATCCAAATGAAGTTCATAGCGATATATCAATTTTTATAATGTTTTTAAAATATAATGTTTTGTGTCTGCCCGTGTATGTACACGGGTTTAAAATCTAGTTTAATATTATATAGTTACTTTAGCAGGTTTTGGTTCAAATAAAACAATTATTAAAGTAAAAAAAAATCATTTTTTCTTTACCGAAAATCATTGTGCATCATGAAAATCTTCATGCACCAGTGTATATACCTGTTCTCTATGAATCTTCATGCATCGATTTTATCATGATCCAATGGTTAATATCTATTTATTTTACTTTAACACTTATTTTACAATAACCAATCCCAACTTTAGCAAGATTGTCACACACTTTTTTTTTGTTGCACTACTAGAAAATTGAGTATCAGCGACGAAATTTCCGAGGAAATTTTTTCGTTGGAAAATTTCCTACGATTCTACGTCGAAATTCAAACAAAAAATATATCAATAAAAGAATAACATATTTATTTTGTATATCTTTTCTAACTTTTTTTTTTCCATATCTATTTTTTTTTAGAACGAATTTTCCCTATCTATTGATAATTTTATTTTGTTTTCTTTTTCTCTCATATCCTAAGGATTTCTAGTTGGAACTAAAAGACTGCATTTTTGTAGATGAAATAGAAAGTGAATTTGTGCAGGTAATGTTTGTCAAAATACAAAACTAGAAGTTTCAAGTTCCTTTTTTATTTTTATATTTTGTTGTATTTAATTTTGGTTTATAATAAATATTTGGTTTCATGTTCTTTCTTCAATTTTCAGATATGAAAGAATGAATCATGGAGTATGGATAATGGATGGAAATGGAAGAAATAAAAGCTAGTTGGATGCAGTTCTATAGATTTACAATCAGATTTAGATCTAAAGTATATATTTTGTTGTAATGTTATGAAAATTCATTTGTAATGTTGTATCAGCAGAGGTTTAACAAATTTCTAATGCATATCTATTTTGCTCTTAATCTTAACTTTAACTCTAATTATTTAGTTTATTTTATTTATTTTTTTGTTTTTTAATAATTATTTAGCCATGGTTTAAGAACAGAATAAATGGTTGTTTTTATTAATTAAATAAAATATTCATCCCTAAATCCGTAGGAAATTTATTGCTAACATAAAAAAAATTTGCTTCCAATTTCCTACAAAAAAGATTGCTGTTAAATTGTTACTATTTGACTTTTCTAGCAATTATTTGGAAAGTTGTTATTGACGATCTTCCGACGAATTTTTTGGTCGGAAAATAAATTTTTCGTCGGAAAATTTCGTCAGAAATGGTTTCCGACGAGGGTTTTTCCGACAGATGTTTTTCGTCGGAAATGAGTCGGTGATAACGTTTTCCTACGAATTTCTTCGTCGCTGATACTCAGTTTTTATTAGTGACTTGTGCTCTTTGTATCTTCGTGCATCAGTTTTATCATGATCCAATGATCTAGATCTTGTCTTATTTATTTTACATTAAGTTTTGTTTTGCAATAACCAACCCCTATATATATGTATATATATTAATATTAATATTAATATTAATCTGGAAATTTAAAATGATCGTTCATTTAATGTTTTTTAATTAGGTTATAATATATCTCACATGTAAAAGGCGTAAATTCTCGATAGTGCTATAATACTTACAAAAACCAATTTAAAATGACATCATGTTAGAATGGAATGGTAGCTTGATTATGAGTCAAATGGAAATCAAGGAAAGTCAATATAAGTCATTTCCATGATAACTAATGTACTTGTATGTACTTTCTTGCCTAATACTCATAGTTCGGAAGTTCCAAAAAGTAACATTAAAACGAATTATTTATTTCTCGTATCATGACAATTTCAAGTTTTCAACTCTAACTATGTTTTGAAGTAGTCAATTCCTTGAGATTCCACATACATGTTATATTTTAATAACAATAATAATAATATATAATAATTTAATTGAATACAAGTACTCATTTTGTCCCATTTTAAATGTCCTATTTTGAGTTATTAAGTTTTTCATTTTCTACTATGACCATAAATATTTATGATTGTGTTATATAAGAGTTGATGTAATATATATGAATGGATTGAGTTTTAAATATATTTTCATTGATAAAATTTTCATCAAGTATTATATAACACAAACAAAATTATTTACGGTCAAAGTTGATATAAAAAGACTCAAAAAATCAAACTCTAACATTTAAATTGAAACGGAGGGAGTATAACTCAAATCAACGAACATGCATAACAAGACTATAAATGAGAACAATTTTTAGATAAACAAACATGAACAAAACAAATCCATTCGTTTGGTTAAATGAACGAACATGAATATAGCTCTTGTTTGTTCGTGAACGTTTGACAAATTGTCCGTGAATGCTTGATAGTTTGTTCGTAAGCGTTTGTTCGTTTATGCTTATGTATTTTTATTCGTATGACATTTAAAAAAAAAAATTTCTAAACTATTTATACTCTTTTATAAAAATGTTCATATTTTTTATTTTTTATTTTACATCGTAAAGTTTCTAATTATATATTAGTTAATTAATTTGCAGTTCAATTTTGTTCGTTAGCAGGAGGGAAAAACAAAATTCCATCTACTTTTGATTGTGATTCGGTCGTCTCCAGACTCCCTTTTCCCTCTGCTTTTTATTCGATCTCTAGCCGGAGCGATAATCCCTTCTTTCCTGCACGTACCTTTCAGCTCGATTACTCCTCTATATAGAAAAATGTTATGAAAAATATAAAGAAGGGTATGATGGCAGGAACCTTGGATCCTGTGTACCGATTTTGGTACCTACACATATATTGCCACCCTATAAGGCTAAGTACACCAGTTCATTATGCAAGATTAAACCATCACATGGGATTAGTTGAGGCAAGCCTCGAACCTGAGTCACTTATTTTATGGACACCTTCACACATGGAACCTTCGTTTTATGTAGATGGTCATCACATAATATACTTGGGAGGGTCGAACCTGCATCTCTTATGGGAGAGGCAGGTTCAGTACTTTCACTAGGCAATCATCTGATGGTTAACAATGGTTAAATGTTATGAAAAATATATATGCATAGTTATATATTTAGTTGAATCATATATATTAAATTGTGATTATTCTCAAAGAAAGTTTTGTTTTGCAATGTTGCATGATCATGCTCATGGCACCGACAAACAAACACCACAAATATAGAAACAAATCATACCAGCTAGCTTCAACATAAGTAGGTGATATATGTTATCTTACACATATATTATTATTATCTTACATGCCGACGATGCATGTGTCAAAGATTTCTATTCGTATCATATATGTGAATTGAATCATAAGAAAATCGCTACATAGGTGAGTCCTTTAGGCATGATATATATAATGTAATGTTATAGATATATATATATATATTACCTTTCAAAAAATATATATATTGTAAGTTGTAACTGAAACTTCTGACAATTATATTATCTTTGACACGTTATATATATATATATATATATATATATATATATTATTTGATTTTGATAATCTTTGGAAGTGATAGCATATATATAAGATAAGAGACTTTCTGATAACTTTGTCAAATTTGGTTGATGTCTTTACAAATGGTTTCGTAATATTCAAATCTATAGCTATATAACGGAGAATGCTAAATACAGCTTTAAAGGCTGTAGTTAACGTGTATAAAAAAAGTTGTACCTTTCATATCAAAAGCTCACGTACCCCTGAATTTTATGATAAGTATACAACTATTTTATGCATCTTAACTGCAGTCCTTAGCCCTTAGGGCTGTAGTTAATAAGACCCTTATATAATTAAATAATTTGGGGTTGCCAGATAATTTGTTTGGAAACGGTTACGTAAATACCTATTTAGATGGCTTACATTTAAGTAAAAGACTCGTCCTCTCTTCTATTAACCTAATCAGAAAGACCTGCTCCGTTTATTTTTAGATATATCTTTAAATCTTAATTCTATATATATATAACATTTAAGATAAAAACGAACTTGTTTGATTCGTAAGGAAATATTTTTGTTGACAATCTCCAGTAGTTAACTGGTTTTAATGTTTTTTTCCGACGGATTGAGATCTACGTACAACTATAGAATCAGTTGAATAATTAATGAAATCAATTTAATTAGCTCAGTAACAAATTAACACTTCAGCATTTTATTGGATTGAAGATATTACAAATAATTGAAACAAAAGAATTACAACTTTGAATCAAGGAAAAAGAATCAAACCAAATCAAGACTTTGAATTTGAATTTTCAAATTAAAGTCTTGTGTGGATATTACAAAAAAATTAATTAAATGAATCAATTAATTAATGGCTTTTATTTTTACTATATCCAAATTAAAAAAAATTGAGGTAAATTAGTAGTGTTTAAATTGTACAAATGAATGGTTATTTTATTTGTCAATATTTGCATTCAATTAAGAGCTGATTAATTTTTGTAGCTCTTTCTCTTGCTCTATCTCTTGTTCTTCAACCTCTATCAGGTTTTGGATGATCGCTTCGGCCGCAGTCGTCAAAAATTCCGGCCAGTTTCTGCATTCATGGAAGAAATCTTTAGTTAGTCAAAATTGTTATGAGCCAGAAACATTATACAAATTTAAGAAATATAAGATATTGCTATATATATATATATTTCTACAAATGCATGGTAACTTGTAATGTTATTTAGAATTATCGATGGTTTTCATGCATTTCCTTGGTATTAGCTTGTAATGTACAAGTCTTCGGCGGTCATCGGCATCAACCTCGGCGTGGACGCTGAGATAGGCACCACCTCGGAGTGCCTCGGCATCTTCTTGCTTCGGCGTAAAAATGAAAACGGCCGACGAGCTTTTGCATGCGTATGGAAAATATATATATATATATATTTATTTATTTTTTGGATTCCATCTGTTATTTTTTTTTTTTTTTTTTCTCAATTTACACACTTTTTATATAAATAACATCTATTTATTTCAACAAAACTACAACAAATTTCAACACCAACACAAAACTCTTTCCATTTTCATGCATATTGTTTATATATACTTCATGCAATATGATCATTAATGCCAAATGCACGTCCAGTCGTAATGCAATTGAACCAAATCAACGATATCTGTGTGTCTAATGACCGATATATATATATATATATATATATATATATGACTGCATGTGAATATATTTCGTTTTGTAAATTTGATTTTGTTAGAGAAAAGAGAAAGATATCGAGTCGTATTTGCATTGGGTGTTTAGTACTTACCCGTTTGATGAATTGAAGGTTAGCCCAACCGTGTATTTAGCATCCTCTAGAGCGGATTGAAACCGGTCTAGTTCATGTGGTGGGCACCTCCAAAGGTCCCTAACATTAAGTTCAGATGGTTTAACATCACAAAAAACTGGTATAACCTTCTTCTTAGCCTCCATAATACGAGCTAATTCATGCAAGCAAAAATAAGATTGACAATACCGCGGTGAAAAAACGGCAACCCCAACTTTACATCCTTTTATTGCAGTGTCAATTTTATCAAACAATTTATCCCCAGGTTTCATGTTTTTACTATCTAAGAAAGGCCTTAATCTTAAGCTCATTAGATGATTATATAAAAGCCCAGAGATATTCTTCTTTGTGTCGATCCCACGATGGTTAATGAACACGTCACATGGGGGTCGTTGTTGCCGTGTTACAATGGCGGCATTAGTTGGTAGTTTTTGGTATTGAAGGAGGTTGCGGTAGACATTCTTGGCTGAAGAAACTGAACGTTGCATGGGTGTAGGAATTTGATGAAATTGGAGTTAATTTGTACGTACTTTTTACTTTGAAGATCGACTTAGACTGTTTGTTTGTATGTGAGTGTGTGTGTTTAATTGGTTTTTGATCGACTAATATGAGAAAATGAAATGAGTATATATAGATTTTAAAAGATAATAAGCAAAATTTGAATATTGAATTTTCGAAGAAAAAATCGTACGTATCTACTTGGACCGTGAAGAAAAGAAAGTAATAGTATGAGTAAAAGGTTTGAAAATTCTGACTCTTATTATGGTATAACAGAGAGTTATAATCAAAGAACCTTCAAGCACGGTTCAATAAATAATGCTGGCAAACAATATATACATAAATACACATAGAATAATGAAACTACATTTAATCTCATGAGTGTTATAATAATATTTATTTTTATTTTAAGAATTAAAACAACCGCTTTGTACTTTTAAGTTATTTAAAACATAAGGTTTCTTTGATAATATATATCATCCAATTTACGTACATTCTTATATATACAAATTAAGTACAAACCATTATAAGGATTTGATTTAATTTAATTTAATTTAATTTAATTATTATTTTTTATTTTATATTTTTTTTTTGAACATTCAAACTTTATTGATGAAATAATACTATCTAGCAAGATGCTAGAAAAAAAGCGTACAAGCTTATAATTACAAGTAATATGAGAATGGAATTTAAAAACTAAAGCAAGACCATTTTGTCCATTCGATTCAGTGTGAGTTCATTCTGTTTGTCAAACAGAGGAAACTAGTGGATTTGATCTCCTTTGTGTCATATCGGATCGATGGGGGCTTGTTTGAGAAAATACGATCATTCTGGATCTTCCAAATATGCCAAATATAAGAGAGGATGATTAGATTGATGTATTTGGCCGTCTTTGGATCGATTGGCGTGGCTTTTCATGGAGTTCAAACAGCTCTCTGATGTGAGTCGGTTGGATAAGCGGAAGTTTATACCATGCAAGGATAAATGTCCATTGATTGCGAGCAAAAGGACACATTAAGAAAAGGTGCTCTGAGGTTTCTTCGTGATTGTTGCATAATGGACAGGTTGTTAATTGTAGTGTTATGTTTCTTCGGTGGAGAAGGTCGTTGGTGGGAAATCGGTTCATTTCAAGTTTCTAGCCAAGCACATTTGTTTTCGGGGGTATCAATGTTGATGCCAAAACTTGATTGTAGTGTTATATATACTCTTTCAATTCGTTATGATATCAATGTTGATACCAAAACTTGGAATTTGCACAGCTATTTAAGTAAATTTAGATCCATTAATCATTTACTCTCTCTCTCTATATATATATATAATCGATTCACCGATTTTTGTGCAATTTAACTTTCAAATAAAATCGATTCATCGGTTTTCGTGTAATTCAAATTTCAATTTTCACTCCTAATTTATATAGTTTATTAATTTTCTTTTCCTTCACTTTATCAACTTCTAATTTATACCCCAACTTAGTTTTTCAATTCCTCCCCTAAACCAAGGGCTCTAACTACTTGATCCAAACCGGTTGATTTTCGTTAAGGATAAGACTCTATGGTGCAATAAACGGGTAACCATTTTCCACTTTGGATAATATTGCATGCCAAACAATTTGATTAGAAGCACCAAAACTAGGATGGGTTCTATGCTGTTTGGTATGCACGGTGTATCATATCCTACATTTCTACTTCTTCTTTAATAAGGTTTGTTATGGGAAAGAGTTGAAACATAGCACTTCAAGCAGTGGCGGAATCAAGAATCATGGTGACCCAGATCATAACTTTTTAAGCAATGTTTTTGATTTGGTCGAACGGCGGTTAAACCAGTATTTTTAAGAATTTCTGTTCAATAACCACCGGTTGGATACCTGATAGTGAACCGGTTTGAACCGCCTGAACCGGCCGTTCGGACCGGAACCGGATCAAACCGGTATTGAACTGGTCAAACATAAGCAAACCCCCGTTTTTGTTAGTTCTAAGGAGTCCATTCCAATCCTAATCCCACTTTTCAGTTTTCAAACTTTTTTCAAACCTCCAAACCCTTTCCAATCACTATAGCTAATTCCGCCAACCACCACTATCACTGCGTTTGCCACCACCACTGCGTTTGCCGCCGCCTACCACCTTCACATCAGTCGTTAACCACCATGTAACTTCTTCTTTTCACCTTTCTTCTTTAAGTGTGGATTTAATTTTCACTTTAGAGCTTGTTACACTAGTTTTTAGCCTTTTAAATTAATAATCTGTATTACTAATAATATGTATTATTTCTTGAAAAAGAGTAAAAATATATATAAAAAAATGTTTGTGTAAATGTATCTGTATTATTAATCTGTGTTATTAGAAATGTGTAAAATACAAAAAATATGTTTTGCTTAAAATCTTGTTGCTTCAAGGTGAATCAACCATTATTGAACGATAATGAATGTTTAACACTTGTGTCTTTGTGAATGAATAATTCTTTACGTGGGGATTAACATTTAAGCATTGTATCACAACAAGATACTCCTTTTTATTGTATATAATGTCATTGTATTCTTATATATTTTCAAGTTATAATATGATTTATTGTAGTTGTGAACTTCAATATATTTTCAAGTTATAGTAAGAAGACGATTTGCATTTTATGTATTGATGTTGGATAATATTTGAATGTGTTTAAATATTGAATCTTTGGTGTTAGAACTTGTTTAGATTATGGCTTTTGTTCTAGAATATGGTTTTATTTTGGATAATGTATGCTAGAATTTAATATTATTGAACTTAGGTTGTGTTTAAATTAGAATTATTGGTATTACTTTGATAAATATATATTTCTTTAAATACTCGGTCGGGCCGGTAAAATTTTGTGAGACCGGTTTAGTGTCCGGTCCGATATTCAAAATATTGTTTATAAGGTTGTGTAAAATAATTTGTTTTTTGAAAGAAAATGCAATTTCATCAAAAATGCTAAACAAATTAATGAAAAAAACATATCATTAAGAGGACATGTGGCCTAATTTGCTAGGACCGGTAACACTAACAAAGAATTACACTACTTTGAAATAAAAATTACAATTGCTGAGCCGAACAAATCCGTAACCCGGGCTACCGCTAACAATAGAGTAGTTCCTTCTTGACTCTAAGACTATAAGAGCGATGGCAACGCACGCCTTAAACACGCGTGGTAGGAGCGACAACGCATGTGAACACCGTCGTCGTGCGGTGTCACTGCGACGTGGGGTGCGATTGGGATAAAGGACCACGCGAAAGTAAGGAGCGGGGTTTTGTGACCGTTCTACAAATTTCATATATATATATATATATATATATATATGTTATGTATTTATGTGTGTGTGGTGGGGGTTGTATAAAAGAAAAAAAACGCCATTTTTTCCGGCAGCCGGAAATTTCAGAAGAAGTCAAAGGTGATCTGGTGGAGAGATGGGATTTTGATGCTTTATTGTATTATATATTATATTATTTATTATTTATATTATTATTATTAATTTTTAACTTCAACCCTATAGTTATATATTAGTTTCAAAACTACTCTAATATAAATATATTTTCTATATTATTATTATTATTTTTATTATTATTATTTATTTAAAAGTGTAATGTTTTATATGTTTTTATAGTAATATTATGTTTTATGTAATGTAATATTATTTTTAATGAAATTTTAGTTTTTAAATAAAATGAAAATTATAGTGAGTGGTGGGTGAGTGGTGGGTGAGAGGTGGGTTGCCAATGAAATAATATAATGTGGTATGAGTGATGGGTAGTTGAGATGACATAAGTAGATTGATTGGGAGTAAGTAATGAAAAATTATCAAAGTTGCAATGCCAACCCTCTAATGCTTGCACGGGGCACTGGAGATAGAGTTTTACCCCTGACATGGTTTTTTGACAAACAAGTGACAGATTCACATAGCCACCTAGTTTTACCCCTATACATCGAAAGTATGGACAAAATTAAACATTTTGCTAGAATGGAGCATATATTTCATATAAACGGTTTATCTATTATTGTGACACTTTATTGTTTGCTAGCGGGATAACAAATTAAAACCAACAAATAAAAAATCAAATCTTTAAAATGACTAAACGGGTATGGAGCGTTCTACTAGGTGATCCATGGGTGAGTTGCTACCAACACCGTCCCCCATTAGCGACTTGGGTTTTTTTTGTGTGTGCTCTGGGCGTTTCATAGAAGACGACAGTCACTCTTTTTCTTTCTCCCTCACTTTTCACCTTTTTATAATTCCAACCAATTATATTTTGTCATATAGCAGAAGTCCACCTACCCACATGAGTTGCTACACTCCCCCATTTTGGGGTAGCAACTAGGAGTGTAACATGACACCGCATGATACAAATCCCCCCTTGTGGAGTTGCTCCGCTCCCTTTAGTCTTAATACACCCTTCCACAAAGTTCCACTACAAAGTTTTTTTTATTTGTTCACACTTTTAGTTAGTGTGAACAATTTATAAAAGTTTGTCACGCTTATAAGTGTGTAAAACTATATTAAATTAAAAGTTCACACTTTTAAGTATGTAGAAATAGGTATGATAAACTACAAAAGTCCACACTTAAAAAATGTGTAAAAATTTATCCACACTAAAAAATATGGAGTTTTAAAAATTCACAATCTTAGGTGTGGACTTTCATATTTAATTTGTCACACCACTTTTATCCACACTAACTATTAATTTGTCACATATTTAAGTGTGAAAATATAATAAAAAAATATATGAATAAATGACTAATTTTATGTAGTGTTCACATGATACTAGTTCACTAGGTGGAACGTTATTTGTTGAAATCGGCAATGCTTAGGTACGGTGCTATTGATGTAACAAGTGTGGTAGAGTCTACATTTAAAATAGAATATACTTTGTACATAAGATACGGTCTTTTCAAGATGTTCTAGTTTAATGCTAAAATTAATTTGTCTTTTACTTAAAAGGCAACTAATGACTTGTTCAATATTTCTTGTTTGTGGGGATACAAGGCAAATGGAATGTTAAGTGTAAATCGGTGAATAGTTTGCAATATATACCACTTGATTTTAAGAGTATTGAAGATTTCTCTTTATTGTTCATCATAGGGTAGTAGGGTAATTATTTTATTTCACACTAATCCAAAGTATATTTTTGGCCCTACATGACAAATAAGATGTTAAGTGTAAATCCGTGAATAATTGTAACGTTGAATATTTCTATCCCTTCTTCGTTATACTTATTCCACTCTAATCCAAAGTATAAATTTGCTTGGATTTCACGGATAAATTTGGTTGGTTTATATTAGACAAGAATTCTACTTTTATCATACAAAATATCTTTATCCTAGTCTTACATCTCTCGTCTACCCTCCATTAGAATTATAATTATAAATTATAAACTATAATTTTAAATTATAACACAACACCAAGTACACAGTAAGGCCTCTCTCATTCATTACCACACATTCACAAATTCTTACTGCCACATCAGCGCCACATTATCATTTCCTCCCAGAATTTACCCCCTACCAACAATACCACCAAATTCTCAAATTCTCAACTTCCTATTTCCACATCATCACTGCATATTATATTAAAATTAAAAACTATTAAAATTAAAAACTATTATATTAAATCAATTGACCAAAAGTTGGAAGTGGGGGAATCTTTGCAGGCTTTAATCACGTTCTCAACATGCCATGACTCCCAGAACGCAGCTGTGACATCGGCGTTCTGCGGAGAATTTGAGAACGAGCCAGAACGAGGAGATGGTAACATTGGTGTCGTCGGAAAGAAGAGAATGTGAACGAGAACGGGACGAGGGGTTGGAGGTCCTGCAAATCGCAGGTCAAAATTACCTCCAACACGTCTGAATCGAAATACACTTTACAAAAAAAAAAACTACTTAAAGATTAATTTCACAACCTTTTAAAAACTTTATTTATAAATTTAAATTTAAAATTGAAAAACTAAGAGTATGTTGCATTTAATAAACAGTAAATATTATTAAAAAATTATATAATTAAACTTATTTTTAAAATGACTCGTTTTGACCCGAACCCAATTGATACTATTTTTAAAATACCCCGTATTGACCATTTGACCCGGACCCGTTTTGACCTATCACCCAACCCGACCCAACCCGTACATTTTACTACCTCTAAAATACATGATATACTTAATTAGTTAAACTCAATACTTAACTACCTAGTTATTTTACTAAATAAAATCTCTCATTATTAATTACTTTGGTAAATGATAAAATGTTCTTTCATTGGTGATGCACTGATATGACCCTAAGGCCTCTCACTATCGCGCGTCAAAAATCTCGTCTTCAAGGTCGTCGTTAACGACGGGATAAGCACCGGCCCGTCGTGGCCCGTCGTCGTCGAGGCTCGGCAAAATTTGGAAAGGGTTGGACGAGGTGCGGGGCCGTGTATATTTATGTATTGCGTTTCAATTCTTTTTATTTTTTATTTTTTATTTTGGTTATCTATGGTATATGTATGTATATATATGCTGTATGTATATTTATGTATATATATATGTCTGGTCTGTGTTAATATGTTAATATATATGTATGTATAGTGGGGGGAAGGTTCTTGTGAGAACCTTTCTATTTACGAGAACCGTGAGAACTTTAAAATTATGTATTAGATCACATGTGAATGACTTCATTCACATGTGAAAACATAATTAAGGTTCATATGAGAACAAAAAAATTTGTTAAAAACATGTAAAATTACGTATAACTTGATATGTTCATATATATACCATTCACATATGAACATGAGTTATCAAGTTATAACTTAAAGGTTCTTCCAATTCAAATGGTTCTCACATGAACCTTTTCCTAGGTGTATTAAAGCATCTTAGTGCTTATTTCAGACATAACAAAAAAAAAAAAACATTATAGCATTTTTGTTGGAAATTATGAGGTAAGAATGAGCATCAGGAAGAATACGTTTTGTTGAAGAGAATGGATCGTGAACCCATTGGGCAACGGATGATTTGGTTATCTTTTATGATGTTTCGTTGGGCCTCCGTCAGTTGTTCTTGTAGGATGGGGATGTCGCCTAGGTTCTCATTTGATGTACATGATCTAGATGTTGCTTTGGTGTTAATTTGTAGTTTCTGTTTCTTTTGTTGTGACGCTTGACCTCGAGATGTTTGAATTACATCAAAAACACCACGAAGTGAAAAACCGGTAGATCGGCCTTCGTTGGTTGGGAGTTTTTTCGTGTCTTGGGTCACCGTAAACGGCACGATTTTCACTCCTTTTGTAATCCTCGCAGTAAATATCTTGGGAAGGATCTAGATTAGTAGGTTTGTCTATGTCTAGACATGCTTGTTTTTGTTGTAATTGTACTCTATTTCAACTAGCGACTTGCTAGTTGTGTTTTTTAATATATTTCTGTCGTTCTAAAAAAAAATGTTTATTTTCTTTTAAATTTAATTTATAATAGGATTTTAGACATTCATATAGGTGTATTAAAGCATCTTAGTGCTTATTTCCGACATTTTGCATGGACAAATGATTTAGGTTTCACCTTTGTGATAAGAGACCATTTATATTTTCTTTTACAATGACCCAAAAGATAGTTAGTCCATAAAACGGTCTACACAGGTCAGCCCCGCTTCGAAACCGTCACCAGCCCTAACCCGACTGGGACTGGTCCTGTCCTAGTTATAGATTTTTGCGGTTATCAATTATATGGATCGATCTAATCCCTAGTTTTATCTATATGGTAAAGCCCCAAATTTTCTTTATTTGTTCATATTTACTTTAATTAAACAAAACGACACAGTTTTAGTGAAAACAAATGTAACATAAAACCACTAG
>JAOXNX010000026.1:6514689-6533137 GCA_028566075.1 Solidago caesia | reverse complement strand
AGTTACACCAATTTTCTGACAACGAATCCCATTTACACCATATGTTTAAATTTTTGCACTATCCGTACAAATTTTTCTCGAATAAGCAAAACTGGTACGTGGTTCATAGAGTATATTGTTGTGCAATAAATCAAGTAAAAGCACCGATATACAAATTAGTTCAGCAATTAGTTCGGCTGTAGCTGGTAGATTCGTTATGCTTTAACAGGACTAGAAAGGTAAATAAAAACTTCAGAAATCAACGAAGAAACGGTTAGTTATAAGAAACAAACAAGAGCAACATGTGCATAAACTTGGGGACAATATTGCCTTTATAAGTGTTGTACATAATAAAGTAGAAACCACTATGGTCATGCATGTCCATTATATGGCTACACCATCTCTAAGACATACAATTGGTTAAGCATGTCAATGGGTCAGATTTGGGTCGGGTTGATTAATTATTACAACCATTAGCTAATACCATATTCTGACTACATGACCCACCTAATCCAAAATAGATAGATCATGACCCAAATCGACCCGTTTATTTTAATCTGACCCTGAAAGTCCAAATAGATGGAGCATATGACTGCCTTTCTTGGCGATTTTCCATATAAAAAAAAAAGCTAAAGCTAAAAGTTTCCTTTAAGTGTTCTTGTGAGAACTGATATAGCTGTTTAAGATCACAGAAATAAAACGTAAAGTTTTCATTGTATAATCTATGGATTGACCCAGATGGATCATAGATCATGGTTCACATATATAAGTAAATAAAGTTGTATCTAGATCAACCGAACCAATTGACACGCTTAGGCCTACTTAATTAACAAACTTAAAACCCTTTCAACCCAATCACATCCCATGATTTTACAACCTAGGTGACATATGCCAAATACCATTCAAACTAAATAGTTGATGGCGATATGGGGTCGTTAACACAATCATGTTTCATACCCTCCTTTTATTCTTCCAACGGCACTTTTCACTCATACTATTGGCTTGTACATATATATAGACAGACCCACTTGATCAGCTGGGGTTTGACACTTCACTGGTGGGAATAGAAGCTTGATATATACACACTTACGTCAAATCTGAATTCTTTTTGATCATCGATGTTACTGTGAGAAGGTCAAAACTACTGTGAAAGAATTACATGCAAAAAGACTAGACATTCTTAATCGTGGCAAATCGAGTATGTTCTACTTGAGTGCCACAGGTAAAGAAAAGATGGTATATAGTCCAAGTGACGTGACCCGAAAAGAAGATATATTCCATGGAATATCATCATCAAGGAATAGAAATTATATCATTTTGTGCCGAACACTCTAGGTTTACGCTGTTCACTCTTAAATTAAGTCCATTAAAGGAGATGACAATTAATCAATTACTATCAAGTTAATTGAATTATGACTTGGAGGCAACTTAGTTTAGTTGAACAGTGAGATGGAAATCATCTATGTTATTCTTTATTTAGTGTCTTTGCTATATTAAACTTGGAATGGATGTATATCTACTCGTCTTTTCATCATGACTAGAGTAACGTAATGCTAATGACATTTTTATTTTCAGATCTTAGCATGTTGTGGAAGTTTATCTTTTAGGTCATCTATGTTCTAGACTAGCCACGAGTAAGTGTGATAGGAAAAGTGAAGTGTAAATCTATATATGCAAGGATAGCGATGTTATGGGTCATAATCGATTATACTTTTCTTTTATAGGTTCCTGGAATCATGTAAACTGTATCTTAAAATAAACAGATGATGTTGACACAATGCGCCTTTGTCGCTTTTTAAGCAAATAGAGTGATGCACTATAGTTAAAAGTAATTAGTTTGTGGACATTTAGTTGAACTTTTACATCAAATTACATACAATCTGATATGCTGATCTTGCTTAACAAGCTCAGGAACATCCAACCCATTCAAAAGCCCTTCTTTCATCTCATCAGGTAATTAAATGTCGATTATGATTAATCAAAAAAATTATTAATAAACAGAAATTCACACATTCACAGGGACACTTTAGATACTAATTATTCCTAGGCCTGATTCAGAGGGATACTAATATAAAAAGTTAGCTTAAAACTTATCTTCTAAACAAATACCGAGCAATGGAGTTTGTATTTCGTTGGAGTCATTATGAAAAGGTTTGATAGTTTTCATTGTAGCTTTTGGTGGTCAGGATAATTCTTCAATCTACATCAATCAGGTACACTTTCAAGTCACTAGCTGGACATGTTTTTAAATCAATGGTTGACATTGGAACAAGGTGGCCAACCAAGAGCGGTTGGCTGCAACCGAACATGAGGTAATTGATTTCAGCCATTGATGCAAGATCAGAATCATGACACAGATAATTCGAAAGTATAATTTACAACGCAATAAACAAATACGCCAAAATTTATCTAAACGTCTATAAGGTAGTGATAGATCTATAATCCTTCCCCACACAAAAAAAAAAAAAAATGTAATAAGAATAGGCATGTGGCAAAGCAGTATAGAAATCATGACCCACATCTCCACCTTAGTGATGGGCCAAAGGCCACTACATGTTAAGTCAAATTCAGCCCTTTCCATATAGAAGTTTGAAGATTACCTTTTACCCCAAAAAATGATCAAGTTACTGATAGAGTCAAATGTAAAATTTTACCTGATCAAGAATTAACTGTTTATCATAGCATACACCATAAGTGGTCAATGGAAACAAGTTCAGTCATCATCATGAATGTACGTAGGCCAGTTACCGCGCCTTATCAGCTCCAACTAAAAGGAATTCCACCTTCTTAAAGGTTGAAAAATCTATCAACATTAGTATTCAGCAATATCACAGGCAAACTAATGAATATGTAATCATGAAATTCCTTACAAAGTAAAGAGGCATAATTCGATCGGTAAGTGATACACCAATAGATTTATCATAGTATGCATACCCTTCGCTAATTATCAAACATAACTGAAGCAAGGCCTTTGGCCTAGCGGTATTCAAGGTGTACCTATGGTGTCCCATCAACCAAGTTGTTGTGAGTTCAAGTCCCAACTGGCACAAAGGTTTACGGTACTGAGTGAGTTGTACACAAACAATGAAAAACATTACTAACATAAATTTTCGTCTTTTATCTCAATGGAATGAGAGGATCAGCAACATTCTAAAATTATAATCTAACTATATCGTTCTTCTATTTACAAACCTTAACAAAAATATTTGCTAATGAATTGGTAAAAACAGTCGTATCAGTTGCACCCGTTGAGTCCAAATTAGGTTCAATCACACAAAACAAAATACTCAATAGTGCTCCAAAGATGGGAGAGGGAAAAAGTTTAGATTAGTATTCTGAAAATGAAAAAGGTCTAGTCGAACTAGAAGATTTTTTCTAGCCGACAGCTCATGTATCAATGTCGACAACTTAACTATTCTACCGAATCAAGAGCTATACCAAATGCTCAATAATCTCTACCCTATAGCATGTTGCATGCAGAAAATGGACCGTGACGTTAATGCTTTTGTATAGTTCCATGGCATTTGTCATAATTTCGAAATTGGGGCAAAAGAGAGCACTAGGTAAATGCACTAGCTAAGTACCTACTTGATGGATTAATACTTATCAGATTCAGATAAGGTGCATATATACATACATGTTTTCTAGATAAGCAACTAAATGATAACATTTTGACCTAAAAGTTGATGGCACGTAATCATTTGGTCTTTAAGTACATACTGTATATCTGATAAGTGTGCATGAATGATGTCTAATACGTATAACATATATACTTGTATATATGTATATATATATTCAAATATTAAGAAATGGACCGGCAAATTCATAGAGAGTTCGATGCTTTCTTTATGTCCGTTTGTTGTCAAAGGTTAACATCAAAACGATTCCACAGATTAGATATGATGAGATCATACTATTCCAAAGTACAAAGAAAAAGGTATCAGAGATAGATAGCCTAATTTGACTCATCCAATATAATGTATTCCACTTTTATGTACGCGGGTGGTTTTTCGCTTCTCATCAAACACTTTGTTGAATCATCATCATCATCATGCTCTGAAGGAATGTGAATTGTATGCCTTTATCTTTATCTTTAGATAACTTTATCCTTTATGACTTTGCTTGCTTAAACTTTGACACAAACACTAACTAAGAACATTATCTATTTACATCTCCATCTCTTTCTAGAAGTGATTCCTCTTCACTTTATTCCTGTTCTTGTATTGTTTAACCAAGATAGTTTAATAGCACTTGTGATTTCTTTATACAATATATCACATGTCGATTGATATGATCTCGTTTTTCAGATGTACGTAGTATAAGTCAGTTTCATAAATAGATTATGTAAATAGATAATCAAATATACGCAATCTTTTTGGTATTAGCGTTTTATCATTAACTTATGAACTAAAATGAAGCCAAACAGTGGCGGAGCCAGCAAGAGGGCTAGCCGGTGCTCCCCGCCCCCCAAAACTAGCCAACCTTCCATTGCAAGTTTTGCTTATGCCCATTGTTAAGAAAAGAGGTTTAACAATCGGGCCCCTAACCTAAATTCCTGGCTCTGCTTCTGAAGCGAAAGTCTGTTTGGAATTCTATAGCTCCAAGCTAGTCATACCAGCCTACAATTTTATGAAATTACCTTACATGTTGGTTCTACCAAAAAGTCTGGTCTAAAGTTAGGGACTATGTGTCTTTTTATAGGTTTGTTCAAAAGAAGTTGTTTTGCCCATATGTGATGTGACATGTGGGTTCTTCAGGCACTGGACAAGTGGACATGAAGAATGGGCCTTGTTGGACTTTTGGCCTGTTTTTGTGGGTTTAGACTCCATAATCAACCTAGTTCAGTTCTTATTAGCTAACCTGCCTGCCTTAACAAATTCTATGTCAAACCAAAGGATTCCACAGGAATGTGCATAACTGCATACCATTATTAGTATAAATAAATATTTAACCTGTAAATAAGTATAAAACTATTTAAGTCCCTTGGAACTTTTTTGATATTCTGATATCTTTCATGGTTGTGAGCTTAAGTATTTCGATTTGGAATTTGTAAAACAATGGTAAAAATATATAAATAAAAAATGAAAGGCATTTTCCGGCTATCCGGTGAAGTTCGAGCATTTGGCTCTACTATGTGTAGCCTAACCAGTATTTCCGTGGTAGTTTCCTAGACTGTTTTCCATGACCATCACTTCTAAGGTGTGAACTTGAGTCTCTTCTAAAACAGAATATCTTACCACTAGACCATCTTGGAGATGATTGCGTAAAACAATGAATATAGGAAATTAAATGACACTATTAAAAATGTTCATAAAGAGAAATAAATTTGTTAATTAAGATAAATAAAATGAAATATAAAATACAAACAAACAAGAAATTGGCATCTAGTAGTGTGTGTGGTAGGTAAGCAAAGTTTATATGATATTCATGGTACAAAGTCTTCAATTGTGTGCTGTACATTTGTTGACCTTTTTGCTCTTATTAGAATGATCCTTAACAAAAAATGTTCCCTCCTTCCAAAGTAATAAACTCTTTAATGGTAGTTTAACAAACTTTCTGTCATTAGTCAAATATATAAACCTACCTATCTAGAATAAGAAATGTAAACAATCATGTGGGTTAAACTTAATTGTATCAATTAGACATTAGAATACAATTAGAAAAATAGTTTGTGCATGTATAGAACTTTCTTAAAGAATAATCCTCTAGTTCTCAAATTTAATTTAATCAACTTAAAGTAATTAGGATGAATTTCAAACAATAGAACAAAAATCAACAATTACATGCTCTAAACAAATTGTATTTTTGCCGGTTTGTAATGTTGTTTAATTGATTGTGCTATTTAGCTAATTTACATATTCAGGGTATGTCATGTGTATGAATTAATGTGGCATACAGCTACATTACTTGTATTGAACTTTTAAATGTTGTTGGTATAATATATTTATCGGTATATCCCTTTACTCAAAAAATACATTATCCACAGAAATGTGTAAGAATGGGTGTGGATCCATGCCAATTATGTAAGGTCTTTGTGAATCAGTATCTAAAAAAACTGTGTTCTTTATTGGTATTGTTTCAATCTAATTTAACTATAAAAAAAACAAAAGAATAATCGTTTTACCTTGTTTTGATGAATATGATATTATCTAATTTAAGATCGAACCTCCAAATTAATGAATCGTCAAATGATATTATACACTGTAGTTCTAAATTCATTTTAATTCGAAATTTTAAGAGTTAATTACACGAATGGTCCTTGGGGTTGTCATTTTTGCACCCTTCCCCCGGTCTCTCATCGTGATTTTTTGCATGTATGGTCCCTGAAACTACTGTTTCGTTGCAAGAATGGCCCATCTATTTTGAACTTTTTGCACCGTTTGTCTCTTAAACCATTGTTATAATGCACCAATGGTCTCTATTTTTGTGAGGGAATGAACCATTCTTGCAATGAAATGGTGTTTTAAGAGACCATATGTGTAAAAAAAATTAAAATGGACTGAACGTGAAAAAAATCCCTCGGAGATCATTCATCCAATTTAAACCAACTTTATTCTTATTTCATCCCAAATGATTTTGAGCTTTCACACCTCTTTAATAAACTACCCATAATTACCCATCCAAATGATGTTTTTCTTTTCCTTTTGCTAACAATTTAACACACAATTTTTACCTTTTAGGCACATAAAAAGGTTCCTTGTCCCCTTCAATCAATGTTTTAAAAACCCGACCAGACCGGCCGGTTCGATTGGTCGGACCGGTGCGCGGTCAAGAGGCCGGTTTTTTAAACCCGGTTTTTTAGTGGTCTGGTTCAATGGTTCGAACCGGCCGGTTTTTCCGGTTCAACCGGTTTTGTATTTTTTTATTTTTATTTTTATGATAATGTGTATACTTTAATGTTATTTTTAGTTGTTTGTGAACATTAAAACATATATTTTCTTTAAATTATAACTATTTGGTATTATTTTTAAATGGATTGTAACAAGTTTAGTAGACTTTTTAAAAAATAAAAAAATACCAAACAGTTGAACCGGCCGGTTCAATCAGTCCGACCGGTTCAACCGCTCACAATTGACTAACCAGTTCAACGAAAAATCCGATTTTTAAAACATTATCTTCGATTATTACTCAACTCACAAGTCCACATTCCAAGACCAAAATAGACTTCAATAAATAAACAACACCAATAACACATACCAAAAAAAAAAGAAAAAAAATAATCCTCACCCCCAAAACACCAATGGAAAACCAACAACAAGAACAAGAACAATCTCCCCAAAAGAGAAAATACTATTGGGGAGACACACCAGATGAACAAGACTACTACAAACTTCACAACATCAAATCCACATCTTCTTTTTTCAAATCACCAAGAGGCTTATCACTCTTCACTAGATCATGGCTTCCTTTAACCCCAACCCCACCACGTGGCATCATCTGTATGGTCCACGGTTATGGCAATGACATCAGCTGGACTTTCCAAGCCACACCCATCTTTCTTGCTAGCCATGGCTACGCTTGTTTTGCACTCGATATGGAGTCACACGGCCGGTCCGACGGCCTTAAGGCATTCGTCCTAAGTGTAGATTCTGTTGTTGATGATTACTTTGCTTATTTCGTGTCTGTTGTTAAAAACACCCAAACAGATTGTCAAAACGACAATATTCCTAAGTTTTTGTATGGCGAATCCATGGGCGGGGCGATTTGTTTGCTAATGCAGTTCAAACAAATCGGGTTTTTTAATGGGGCGGTCTTGACCGCCCCAATGTGTAAGATATCTGATAAGGTAAGGCCAAAGTGGCCGATACCTGAGCTATTGATGTTTTTGTCAAAATTTGCACCCACGTTAGCAATTGTGCCAACAGCGGATTTAGTTGATAAATCGGTTAAAGTACCTGAAAAACGGATAATAGGTGGGATGAATCCAATGAGGTATACCGGGAAACCGAGGTTAGGGACTGTGATGGAGTTGTTAAGAGTGACGGATTATTTAAGCAGTAGACTGAGTGACGTCGAGATACCGTTTATCGTGTTACATGGGAATGCTGATGTTGTTACTGATCCTGCGGTGAGTCAAGAGTTGTATGAGAAAGCGAAAAGTAAGGATAAGAGTTTGAAGATTTACGATGGGATGATGCATTCGTTGTTGTTTGGTGAGACGGATGAGAATGTTGAGACCGTTCGTGGTGATATTTTGGCGTGGTTGAATGATCGTTGTTGAAGCGTTTTCAAGAAATGTGGTTTGGGATTTTGTTGTTTTGAGAATGATGTTTGTTAGTAAAAAATGTGTATTGAAATTGTTCGTTTATCAAGTGTTTGATGAAAATATTCGGTGAAATTGGTCTGTTGTGTAAGATTTGACGACTATTCTTATCGACCTAGTCGTCGTCGATCCTTGTAACACGTAAGTGCTAATATATATGTCGTTAGATCGTTGTATTGTAAACACCAAACGGCATTTACCAAGTTATTTGAGCTTAAACTCATTGGAGTCGAACGTTAACTCTCAAGTTAAACTTGCCTCATGGGGCTATTGAATGAGAGCTTGCACTAATTGTTCTTTTCTAAGTAATATGTTCAAGCTCTCGTAGCAGGCTCATTTTTAACGGAGCTCAACTTGAACCCATGACGAAGGCTCATCGATATATCAAAGCGTTTATAACTTATCACAGAACTATCGAGGCAAGCTCGAGGTCACTATGGTCTGCGTGTTTAAACTTCTAAACCGAAAATATTCACCTTGAGACGATCCATTGAAGTAGATATACATAGACCATTCTCTTTGCTTACAGCTTTAAGAAATAGTATGAAGTGAACAAGTAACTTGTGTTGGCAATCAAAAGTACTTAAAATATGTCAATATACAATAACTTTCTATTCAAGTACACATCAAATACGATGTTCCGTTTGAACAACTTAATTAGCTACGTCATGAAACCCGCCCATATGCAAGAATAATCGAGTGCAAAAACAATCTCATGGACTACAAATAACCTCGGATGCCTGCCTGTTTACTTAAACATATCACACATATAATTGAAAGACATACTAAAAGAACCAAAAACAAATAGAGGATCAACATGTTCATGCAAAAAAACCTCCATATCTTCACCTGATATGTCATTTGACTTCAAATATATCCCTGTACTATACAATGAGTTAAAACTCAAAAAACTACCGAGAAAATAGATTCAGCCTAATCTATAAACAATCTGACGAATAACTACCGACACAAAAAATACATATATATATAAATCTTTTCAGCTGTAAAACGTTCCCCTTTTGTTAATAAAGTATCATGTCGCCATTCCATATAGTAATTGTACCATATTGTTCTGATGACATGATAAAGTCATTATATGATATATTGACTCGATATATCAGATGGAACCATATCTAAGAACCTGGATTAGAAATGGAACAGATATTTCAAATCGTCAACTGTAAGGCGAGTCCGACTTGTACCAGTCTCATCCTCCCCAAATGCAGATGCGACCATTGATCTCTTCTTTTGCTGCATAAACATAGAAACTTCTAATTTCAGTAATTTGAAAATGATAATAAAGAAATATTGGAATTGTACTCCCAGAAGGATAGAAAGCGTATTTATTCAGATCCACACAATATCAACGCTTGAATTTGCATATAAGTTGTAGGGGTCTCGTGATTTTTCAAGCTAAAACAACTTGCTTGTGGATTAGCTGTTACACAAATGTTCAGCGTACTGCACACTATAGCATCAAAAATGATCCACCCATAAACTGAGTCAGAGAATTCAAGACTTCAATTTGATGCATATGATTTATGTTTTTCAGCCGTAATAATTTGAACAATATTATAAATGTCGTTAACAAAAAACGCTCATCCTTTTAGAATGGTTCAGTAGTAAAATATCTCGGAAGTTATTCCATTTTTTCCTGGTAAAGAGGTGAACAGAAGATTGATAAGACCGGTCGTCATAATCATGCCTCAATGTTCATAGGTTGTTTGATATTAACCTACCTAGAAAAAACATCTACTGGTAACAAAAGAAAGAAGCAGATATTACGAAGTAGTACTGGGATATTATTTGATTTCTCCGATATAGCTAGATTAGGAATATTATGAACGAAAACTAAAAATAAAGCCTAACGGGGTCACTAGGGATGAGCTCGGTACTGAAACCGTACCGACCGATTAGTACCGATACCGAAATTGGGCAAAAACAAGAACCGAATAGCGTACCGAAAAAATTCGGTCGGTACCGGTTTTTTCGGTATGTACCGAATTAATACCGAAAATTAACAATTAACATTGCTTTTAGTCTTGATTATGAAATACCAAAAATTTAACACATGTAAATACCAATGTAAAGTCACACTGTGTTGCTATTTTTAAATTGTAACCAAAAAACATGTCATCCTAACACTGTTGCTGTAAAAAATTGTGTCTCATAAGCAGCATATTAATTACAAATTTCAATACAAGGCATATCTATTACTGAGTATTTAAAGTTCTGTTTGCATTTGAATTTTGACTTGGAGTATATGGGTATCGAGAACGTTGCAAAAGGTAACGCATGGAGTATATGACTTGGAGTATATAGCTACAAATTGTTTTTATAACTAAAATGAAACAAATGAAGACCGTAAACCAATGCTACAATATTCGGTACAAAATTCGGTTTCCCCGTACCGAACCGGTACCGAACCGATTGGTACCGAAACCGAATAAGACCCAAACTCAAAACCGATACCGAAACCGAATCCCTATCGGTACCGAAAATCGGTACCGGTACCGGTACGGTACCGGTTCGGTTTCGGTATTTCGGTAATCTTGCTCATCCCTAGGGGTCACTACCATTTTGGAAGAGGGTGAATTTTTGTAAGATGGCGGGAAAAAAACGAAGGATCATAGACTCAGCACAAAATAATACCTGCAGTGCCAAAATACGATCTTCAACGGTATCTTTTACAGTAAACCGCAAAACCGAAACAGGACGAGTCTGCCCAATCCTATGAGCTCTATCAATTGCTTGATCTTCGGTTGTGGGGTTCCACCACAGATCCAGAAGAAGAACGTGACAAGCAGAAACCATGTTCAACCCAAGACTAGCAGCTTTCAAAGACATGATCATAACAGTAACCTACAAGAGTGACTCATCTTAGATAGAAAAAGCAACTTGTTTAGAAGCATTTCCAGAGAACAGTAAATAATACCTAAGAAATGGCGGGAAAACACTTTTTGTCCAAACTTTTTTACTTGTTAACTAGTGCCATATATAATTACAACCACCATATTATTCCAATAATAGTCGAGTTTCATAAAAGACCTTTGACACATCCCTTTAAAGTTACCTTTATGGATTTTACACATAAACCCATTGGAGATAAAATCGATAACTTATACGAAAAATAGACACCTCTAACAACAAATACATATATTAACGAACCTCTGGACGAGTGTTGAAATCTTTCACTGCTTTATCTCGATCATGAATAGACATTGTTCCATCAAGTCTGCGGTATTTGATGGAAGAATCTTCCAGGCAAGCTTCAAGCAAATCCAGCATTTTCGTCCACTGTGAGAACACAATCGCTTTCTCTCTCACAACTATCACAGTACCATCCTTCTCATCTGTTGCTATTTCCTGGGGTTTAACAGCAGACTGTAGGACCTCAACGGCTGCCTTGATTTTAGATGAATCAAGCGCCTCAGCTGCCTCAATAGTTTTGAAATTAACAGATCCACTGGATGAACAAGGTTCGAGAACCTCAGATTTCACTTCTGCTTTCACCTCTTTCACTATGGCAGAAAAATCAAGACCATTAGCCTGACTAGGTTGGTCACGAAGCGAAATCCTGAGTGTGGATGTCGAAAATACTGATGAAGTGCTCAGCATAGCTTTGCAATTTGATAATGGACAACTTTCATCACTACAAAGATGTTCTAGGATGCACTGATTGCAGAAGACATGCCCACAAGTTGTCACGACAGCATCTTCAGGTGGATCCTGTGGAATAACCGTAATGAATATCTTGAAGACAATACCAAATAATAATATAATCAACTATTCAAAGAAAGATGTTCTACATACACTGCACATGCTACAAATAGCTAGAGATGCTTCTAAACAATTTAAGAGATGAGTTCGTTTTTCAGGAGGAAGCTTTTTTGCCTTCTCCAGAGATGACATCCACTCAGATTTTGAGTTACGTCCTCTAACAACAAGTAGAGGATGATCACAAGCTTGTCTTAGGCGTAACAGCATCAACAGTATGTTAACATAATTTTGTTCAACTGTACCAGCTTCTTCATATGCCTGACACAGTGGAAAATACATTCATCTCAAAAATTGTAAAATATCATAAAAGATATTTATAAAAAGATTGGATCACAAAAAAAGCTATTATGTAAATCAACAAAACTTACTTTAAACTGAGCTTTAGATTCAGCCTCCAGCTTAGAGTAGAACTCGCGCTCCTCAGCAGTGAAATCAATTTGCTTCAGGCTAATGGTCTTGGGTGGCAAAGAGATTATTGGTTCTCCATCAAGAAGTGTAGCTGAAAAAAATATATACAGAGAAACATATTAATATCCAACAAGCTAGAATCTTAACAGTGTCTCAATTTGGGTTTTGTTTTATCTCTTCCCAGGTCAAATGGGTCAAAACTCACCTGAAAGTGTATTAATAGATGGAACCCAAAAATACCTAGATTAATATGGCAATAATATAGTTTTGTATATAGCACAAGAATCATCTATAAACACTTTGAAATATTTTGGGCCAGCCCAACCCATTTTGATCTGTATTTGACCAGTTACACAACCCGTCCAAACTGCCCGTTTTGCCAACTCTAAAAACAAATTATTTCTCACCTTTGGTGCGCCGAAGCATTATAGTCTTCAAGACAACCTGTAACTTCTTATACCCAGTCTCAGGACTCTTTTGAATAGGGACCTTTATGGTAGAGCAGAATGATTTAAATACAGCATATGGTTCATATCTCAAGAATCTGAAATAGCTATAAAGATCATCAATGGCATTCTGGATGGGGGTCCCCGACAAGCACCACCTACGTTTAGCTTTGAGACCCCAACAAGCCCTAGCTACCTGTGTTCTGTGATTCTTAATCGTCTGTGCCTCATCCAGTACAACCCTAAACCATCTCACCTTGGCAAGAGGACGAGCAAGATCTTCAAATACCATTCCCCTTTTCTTTGAAACCTTATTGGATTTAGGAGGATATTTCCTTTTTTTTGCAGGTGTGTAATATCCGTTATGCCTTTCTGATTCATCTTCATCTTCGTCAACAAGTGGCTGTTTTGGAACCTCCATCTGCACAAGTGGGTATGTCGTCAGGACGACATCATACTTGGCTAGCTCAGATGGGTCCTTGGTTCTGTTTGCACCATGATACATTAAAACAGAAAGCCTAGCTTTGCTGCTTACTTTGTTCTGCAACTCATCGTTCCATTGACGAAGAACACTAGTAGGGCATACAATAAGAGTCCCGGCAGCTGGCCTACTTTTTGTATTCGCAGAACTGTTGCTTATCTCCACTGAACTTCCATTAGTTTCCGTAACACAGGAATTGGCTGTTTGCTCATCATCGTCATCATCATCCAAATTGTAAGTCTCTTTTTTCACTTCAGCAGTAGAAACACTAGATGATGGCGACCTTTCTGTCAGCATAAGAGCAATTGTTGATATTGTTTTACCCAAACCCTACAAGAGTTATAACCATCATCATCATCATCATCCATGTATGTTATATCATCAATGAAAACATAACTAAACCATATGGTAACAGCAGAGCTCAAAGTTATAAAAAGAAAATAAGGGCATATTACCTGGTCATCAGCAAGGATTCCTCCAAAGCAGTGCATGTTTTTGGTCTCTTTCTGCACCATCCATGACAAAGCAATCCGCTGCCACAGATTTCATTATAATGTCAGAATCACATTATTTAATTTTGCAAGACATACATTAACTCAAAACTTTGGGCACAGTTCTCGACCTGGTGTTTCATAAGTGGGACCTTCAATGAACCCTCAGGGGCATATGCCTCTAATTTTGGCTGGGAAAGATCCTGCAGTGGAGCAACATCAAAATCAGAATACTAATTCTCAAGGAAGAACTTTAAGGTAGCGTGATCCTGAAATATTAGACTCGCCTGCAATGCAGCTCGATAAACGATGCGTTCATCATTTTCATTGACACTTGAATTATTATGTCCCATGTGAACCGGAGGAGTACCAGGTGCAGACCTTTGTGCAGCACTAATAGGTGTTTTCCCAGCTACAGGAGGATGTCTTCTGGGTGCAGGTACACTCATATCTTCAAGAATACATATATCAGGGTCATCAACATCAATGTATGTAACATTTTTCACAGCTGTTTGCTGGCCAATAGAACCCATGTTAGCAAATGTAGCAGATTTACTCTCTCTTTCTTTATTTAAAGGAGCTTGCTGGCCAATAAAACCCATATTCGTGAATGTGGCGAATTTACTATCTCTTTGTTTATTTAAAAAATCTTGCTCCTCCTTGATTCCAACATCATGATGGACATAGGATTGGCTTGGAGGAAATGGATTGTTCCTGATATCGTTGAAGTGGCTAGATGATATGGTGTCCTGTTCTCCCTTTATAACATTATACTTTCTTGATATAGAATTAGGGACATTAAACAGCCGATCAGCAACATCACAAGATTTTTCACTAACCGCAACACCAGTCTCCTCCATTAAAGAAACAATGTTTCTTCTGTTTAGTAACATGGAAGGAAAATGACTTTCATTTGTAGAACCATTATTAGCAGGAGTGTTGATAGATCTTCCACTGCTTGGGAAATTGCCTTTCATACTGACCATTGGTCTGGCATGATGCTGCTGTAATGCAATCTTATCTTTAAATAGCACTCCATTATTGTTTATGGTATGATGACCTGGATAAAATGACCCATTTCTGTTTATAACAAAAGGTATAGAAGATTTATCCTCCAGGTCGGAATATCCACTCACATCAATAAATGGGGCTTTGGATGTTCCATCATCTCTAAAACCAAAAGTCCCACCACTAGTAGAGTTCTCTAAGTAAGTATCCCTAGTGTCATAGTGGCTAAATGATGAAAAATCTTCCCTGTAGTCAGAGTGGCTAGATGGTGCTACATTAGTTGCACCAGTGGTCCAAGGGTCGACGTGTGTGGAAGAAACATCTGGCAAAGTCCCAACCTTTGTCAACCCATAATTGACTGTCTGCCTCTCACAATCAGATGAACCACTTGAACAAACAGTTCTAGAAACTGAAGCTTCCGAACGATCTGAAGCAAAAAATAAAAGTATTTTAAAAACTGCATGAAACAAATAAGTATGTTCATGAGAAGTAAATATTACCATCAAGGGGTTGGTACTGCTCATTTGCAGTAACATGTGTAACTAACTCGTTATAGGGTGCAAGGCTGGAAGAAGGATCTGCTGATCGACTCTGAAAGATATACATACATATTTACATCACACGGTAAGATTATAAATCGAATGTTTGTATGATTAATATAAGGGAAAAAGTACATTATTAATTGCTTATAGTTAACAGAGGCACCCTACGCAACACCATTAAGAAGCCATGCTTATTCTTTTATAATTAATTGATAGCATTCCGCCAATAATTCTTCATATGCACTGAGAGAGGTGGTACTGGCGTGTTATATTTAACGGGCCCATACTAACCCAATAAGATTCTACTCTAAAACCAATTTGTGGGAGATAGAGGGAGTAGCCTGTCAGTCATATACGATAGCAGCAATACTTAGCCCAAAGAGGTTCCACTATAAAGCAAAGTTGTGGGTGATAGAGGAATTAGCCCTAAGCCTATATATGGGATATTACTTCTTACTTCTTTCAATGTGAAATTGTATTTGCACCCAACAATAAACACATTCGGTTCAACACAACCTCATGCTATACGAAAGACTACATTAAGCCTGCTTACTAGTGATGTTGTATCATTATTATCATACATAAACTACACATGTTATAGGGGAAAGATCACTCAGTTGCAATCAACAGCTTGTATCATCATCCTAAGCGTAACTGACATCTTAGGTCGAAGTGATTATTTTTGTTCCACATGCATGCAGAATAGCCAAACGGGTCATATGCATTTCATAAAAACTCGATCCATATTTGTATCACATTTGTTTCGTACATCTTTTAATATGAAATTGGGTGTTTCCACACAATAACATACATAGACATTCGTATACTGATTAATGATTACATTCAGTCTACTCATTAATGAATTTCTTTTATTATTACTATTATCGGGAAAGAAGAATAACCCAATCCCCCACAGACCAGTCCAGGAATCAACATGAGATAAAGCAAATCGCATAACAGTTAAAGTAACATTGGACCGTGATTTCAACCCCGATCTCCGCTCTATTCCTGCATGTCCCCCCACCACCTAGCTAATCTACAATTTCCTTGTTATATATTATCCACTTTGTACTAACACCTCTACTCGAAATGATCATTCTTGTTCCATAACATACACGGAAAGGCTAAACGGGCCATAAGCATCTCATAAACACTATCTAAACACATAATTAAACCCTAAATAAGCAAACTAACTAAAAAAGTTACACAATTTAACATTAAAAAAAAAAACCATACATACATACATAATATTATATATATATATATATATATATATATAATGAATAAAAAGAAAGAAAGGCAGACCTCAAGGAGGGTAAGAGGGGGTTCGTTGTTGTCATTATTTTCTTCAAGGATCTTGAAAAAGGAATCATAGTCCATACTAATATCACAGCCATCATCATTATCAATATCAACATCCACGTCATCATCTACATCACGATCAAAATTCCATTCATATCCGCCGCTTACGTTTTCCATCATCTTATTATGCAATTCTTTTTTCTTTTTTTTTTCTTTCCTTCTTAACCCTAATTTTTACTTATTCTTCTAAATAATAATACTTATACTTATCAAAATTATATATAAAAATATAAATTTTATATAATTGATGAAACCACTTATATATACTTATAAATAAATAAAAATGATATTATATTATAATTTAATTATAATAATAAAATTGAGAATGGGGATTTTATATGGTGGTTAGAATATTGAAGGGAGATCAAGGAAAATTGGGTGAGTGTGGAGGGATAAATTTTGGAAGAAAGTTTCTTGCTTTGTGTGTGTGTGTGTGTGTGTGAAGTTTCGGTGTATCTGTGAAGTTTTGTTTTTTCCTTTGAAGGGGGGGTGGGGGTGGGGGGTAGAGTTAAGTTTTGGAATCAAGACGCGTGAATTTTGCGGTTTTTCTTCATTTCTTTCTCTTTTCTAATTTTTATTTATTTTGATTTTGACTTTTTCATTGGGTGGAAATCTATTTATTTAAATTTTAAAAGAAGTGTTCCTTCAAGGGTGCTCCTAAGCCTCCAAAACAACATTCACAAGTTTCTTCTTAGCAAGTACTTAAGGATGTAATAAGAACAATATTTTAGCCTCACCAAAAGAGGGAGGGATCTCCCCCTTGAATGGACGTCGGCATGAGAATAAGTATTTGTATATTGATCGGTGAAAGATAGGAAGTTGTAGTGAGAGAGAGAGAGAGAGAAAGAGGGGGTAATAAATGAGGTGGATTCAATGTCATGCTTACTGTTTAAGGTTTAGTATTTATAGTTTGTATTATTGGGTATTAGCCATTAGGGGATAATGCTTAGATAACTGATATGGTAACTTGCTCTGGCGTTCGTTCCTTTTTATTCTTTCTTTCTGGTCGTCCATCATCCATCATATTTTCTCTCCTCATTTATTTTTTGTAATGGGAGTCTCCTCCTTTACCTGGTACAAATTTGATACACATAATGATGCACAAGACCGTTACTAATGCTTAGCCGTTATGCATAAACAATCGGCAATGAAAACCGTGATGCACATAATATTTTATCAGCAATACGAAACCATCGACAAAAAAAATATACATAAAGTTGATAAAACAAGCGCTAGACATATGTGAATAACAGAAAGTGGTGATTCACAGTCATGAAATAACAAAATCGTTGATGCACAACCGTTGATGCACAGTCGTTGATAACAAAATAAAAACTGATGCACAATGATATAAACTGATAACCCACTTTGGTTATGCATAGGGGTGATGTAACATCCTGATCTCTTTTATTCTATGTCATTAACTTTGACCGTTAGTCAAAGTCGGTCTTCCGTTAAGTGGCGTTTTAACTTATGTGGATAATTAATGTGATAATAATTATAGAGATAAAGGGATAATTATGTGGTATTTAAGTAGATTAAAGTGTGTCATTTATGTAGCGTTGTCGGTTGTTAATTGGAGTTATAGTGATATAGTGGAGATTAAGTGAGGGCATAAGAGTCATTTGATAAAGGGCTACAGCAGGTTTAAGAGACCATTAGGGTCTCATTTGCATCATTTTTCAGTT
>JAOXNX010000026.1:6442566-6452745 GCA_028566075.1 Solidago caesia | reverse complement strand
TATATGAATGGTTTATTACTCATTAAAAAAAGCTAGCTAACGTATATAGTAAGAAGATAATAAAAATTATATACTTTTATAAATTAACAATAAAAATCTTACAAATTAAGTTAGAAAAAAAATTACAAAAAAGTGATCAAAGGGTAATTTTGTCATTGGACATAAATTACATTCCAATTTCTTTGACAAATTTACAAACTAAACAGGAATGGAATCTGAATTCTATTGAATTCTGCCAACCAAATACAAGACAGATTTTAAAATTTTCAATTCCAATTCTTCAAATTCCAATTTCATTAACAGATTCCAATTCCTTCAAAAACATTCTGCTAATCAAACAGCCCCAAGATTTTATCTTGACCTTTTTCTCTCTCTAGAATATAAATAAAATAAAAAATAATAATAAAATAAAAAGTACACGCTTTCTCTTTCTTTCTTTGTCTTTCAAAAACCCCTGCGTTGGAGTAAGAGAAAGAGAAAAAAAAATCAAAATTCCCAATCTTTGTCCGTTGGATTTTACCTCTGTTTTTGCAGCAGCAGCTGCATCATTCCAGATTCAATTATCAATCAATTATTATTATTATATATACAAATACAAAATTCTTCATATACATATACACATACACATACACATACACATACATACACACTGTATGTATCTATCTTAGTCTTCTTCTTCTTCAATAGAGGAGTAGTAGTAGTAGTATTCTGATGATCATCAGTTTGACACGTCACCACCGCACCGACATTCATATACATACAATTCTTCCTCTCATCAATTTCCACCAACTTTAATGGCCAAACGCGGATATAAATTGCGTATCCTTTTTTTTTAACTCATTTTTTCTTGTATCTATACTCTATACATATAGATTATATATATGTTTTATATATATATATACAGGCTATATAAATATATATTATCACAATTTTCTTTCCTTTTCAGCTGAATTCATGTTTACTTGTATCACAATTTTCTTCCAATTTGTTACATTAATTTTGTTTCTAGATATATACAGGGGGGGTACCAGAATTTTTTTTCCAAAGGGGGCAAAATTAAAAAATCCATGAAAAAAAAACCATAGGAAAATTTAAAAAATCCATGAAAATTTAAAAATACATGGCAAAATTTAAATTTCAAGGGGGCAATTGACCCCTCTTGCCCTCCCTTTGGTACCAGCCCTGGATATATATATATATATATATATATATATATATGCACATTGTATTATTATCATTATTATTGTTGTTGTTGTTGTGTATAAGTTTTATTATACAAAATATATATATTTTTTATAATTTTTAAATTTAAATTTTAAAAATTTAAAAATAAAATTTTTCAATTTCTGGAAATGCAATGTAGTCTTCCAAGTTGTATATTGTGGATTGAGTGATTTGGTTTGACATCAACAAATTTCGGTGTTTGTTATTTCTTGACTTCAATTAATTAATATATAGAAGAGTTTGTGGCGCATTCTGCAAATGTGAATTGCATCAAATTCGGAAAGAAGACATGCCGCCGTTTTGTTACAGGAGGTGATGATGAAATTGTGAATCTTTGGACCGTCGGTAAATCAAAATCCATAACGGTCAGTAGTTGCTTCCATTTTTGTTTTAAAATTTGTTAAGAAAAAATGGTATAGCTGCTAAAGCCGGCACTTTAGGCCCCCGAATTTTAAAGGCCCCACTTGTGTGCATATATAGAAGCACGTTTTTAACGCAAAAAAGAAGTACGAGTCTATTATTGAAGCTCTCTTTTTTTACTTTTGAGACGATTTGTAAACGAATAGCCAAAAGTGTATCTAATGTTTAATATAGACGAGTCTTGGTATATAAAATTTCTAATCGATAAGGGCCTGATTTTACAAGTTTGCTTCAGGCCCTGAAATCGGTTGAGACCTGTGGCTTATGTTTTGTATTATGGAAACAATATCACCAATATGCAAATTCGAAGTTTGACTTCTGAAATGACTCGTCTCTATGTTAGGCACGTAGTAATAAGTTTTTAAAGATATCATGTAGGAAATGAGTTTCATGGACTATGTGGTTTGTCAAAATATGGCATTTGGAACTTTTCATTGGATATCAATCAACTGGTATGAGTGATATCCGATATATGTAATCCCAATCCCAATCCCAATCCCGAACTTTATCTTTCTGTTTGGACTGAATTTGAGAGGTTCGTTTAAGACCCTCCACGAATTTGAAAACATGAAGGCTGCTAATGTAAGTTTCCAAGTCAATGTGTTCTCTTGGTGGATGACTTTGTTTTTGACAAAATTGAGGGCTTAACTCCTTTTGTTAATAGGACTTGAAAATGGCCCACCAGTGGTAGACTTCTGACTTATCTTTGTGGTTGCCATAGTTCCTAACTGGAAGATAGGTGGCTTTTAACACGAAGTCTTAATACCCGTACGATGTAGTCCTAAAGTTATTGGTCAAGATCTAATATTACTTTTGCTACTGATAATGGTATGAAACTAAGCCTTAAAGTGATGATAGTGAAACATGGTTTCTATCATTTTAAATTTTAAATCCTATTTAGTTAGATTAATAGATAGGTAAATAATCTTAATAATAAACTGTAATCATAGATGAATTATAATGATTTTATTGAATAATTTAACATGTCATATCGATTAGAATAAGAAAGAATTACATTTATATATTTGCTATTTATTATGTCTTTATATGAGATTATTGGTTTGTTAAACTTGATTTAACATTGTGTATGCTACTATAAGATCAAGCGAAACATTTGATTGATAGACTTTTATGTGAACTTTTTTTGGTAGGTGGTACTTATTTTAACGATATGTATCTATCTATAATCTATAATTAGAATCGTGCCCGTGCAATGCACGAGATAGATCAGTTTATAATTCTTCGGTGAGAATATAGTCGGCTAGAATGATCCGGCAACCGACGTCGTCGACCATCGACTTTGTATGGTGGTCAGTGTTGGTGACGTTAGACTTGAGTGATAATTAATGATATGGATGAGCTAAGTTTCCATTTTATGGTCAAATATTGATTTTCTATTTATTAATACAAGATTCTTTAATTTAATATGTATGCATGTTTAGGAACAATATAGTCATTTTACTTCTGCTGCATTGTGCGGCTAGTATGCGAGTTTTTATAAAAAGTAATTACTTAACTAATACTTATTTAATTGTAGACTTATTTGGATTTGCATATGAAGTTATGAACTATTAATCTAATATTTTGTCTATTATATAGTTTTTATTTATTTGTTATCTATTTAAATTTACTTTGTATAAAAACCAAATATAGAAAAAGGAGGTGGACAATAGGTATTGATATTTATGGTAACAATAAATATAATAATATCTATATATTGATTACTTAAAACTTTTAATTATTTAATTATTTATAGTATCTAACATAGGATTTGTTAAATAATAGACTAAAGGGACACGTATTGTTTAAATAAAGCGCTACGTGTCGATAAAGATGTTCCTATTGAATACGTAACTTGGAAGCCTATTAGATGATCTTATAACTCTTCAAGAAAATGTACACTATAATACTTGTTGAGTTGTTGGTCTCTTCCCTTTTGTCTAACCTTATATGATGGTACTTTTGTGATATGGTACAGAGCTTAAGTGGTCACACAAGCCCTATAGAATCTGTAGCTTTTGATTCAACTGAAGTTTTAGTGGCTGCTGGAGCTTCTTCTGGTGTGGTAAAGCTTTGGGATCTGGAAGAGACAAAGGGTAAGTTGATTCAATGTTTTTGACTTACATTTATGCTGTTTAACTAATGTAATGGATAGTGGATAAGATATCATGTCTCATTTATGCACCTGTACCTGAATGTCATCATTGGATAGGTGGTCATTCAGACGTGGTTGTTTAGAGGGATGTCGTACATATGACATGTCATGTGTATACACTTAGTCTTATTAGGCTAAGTCATTATGTGGTGAACCCACAATCATGTAATTGTAACGTTTATCATTTGTGATATAAATTTGCTGGGGTAATTTTTCCCCTTTATCGAAAAAAATAAAAATTAAGTGAAGCACATCATTGTTTAGTATCTAAAATATTAGTCAGTATTGTTATTCAGAACTCATATCACCACTTTCTTTTCCCCTTCTCGAATGGTCTTATCTGGAGAAGTATTAGTTACCGTAAGGCTAAGTATATTTTGCTTGATTTATGATTGTTTCTTCTTAAGTGCAGTGGTCCGGACGCTTAATGGACATCGTTCATATTGCACTGCCGTGGAATTCCATCCTTTTGGCGAGTTTTTTGCATCAGGTTCCATGGACACTAACTTGAAGATTTGGGATATTCGAAACAAGGGATGCATTCATACATATAAGGGTCATAAGCGAGCAATTAGTACCATCAGATTTACCCCTGACGGTCGATGGGTGGTGTCCGGGGGACTTGATAATGTTGTAAAGGTATGGCCACTCTACTATATCAACAGCTGAAGAAAATTTGTGCATTCAAGTTTTTTCTTTTGCCTTGAATAGATATGGGACTTAACTGCTGGAAAGCTCTTGCATGAGTTCAAGTTCCATGAAGGGCACATTAGATCGATGGATTTCCATCCCCTTGAGTTTCTTCTAGCAACGGGTTTGTATCCGTCGATGACTTCTATTTTCTTTTCTGTTTTTATGTTTTTGTTGGTGCATACATTGAATTAAATATGAATTCGGACGTCTTTCTCGCTAATAATTTTAGTTGAAGGCTTTCTCATTCACTGCAAATATGTAAACTTGATCGCTGCTCTATTTCTAGGGCAAAATGTTAATTTCGTGCAAATAACACACTTGAACAGTTACTTGTTTTTTTCCTGCATTCAGTTTGATTAATATTATTTTAAGTGTTCAAGTGTAGGAGCAATAAGTATTCTTCATTTTTGCTGATCTTTTACCAGTGTTTGTATCTCCAAAATCTGCTGCATGAGCACCATTATTTACTTAACGAGTTCATAAAATATATATAATTTTTTTACCTTTGATATGATTATAGTACTAACACAAATACTTTATCCCAGGTTCATCAGACAGGACCGTAAAATTTTGGGATTTGGAAACCTTTGAATTGATTGGATCAACTCGGGCTGAGGTATCAATGGTTTTCTTCTCCCTTCCGTCTTATTCATAGTTGTTAAGTATTTAAATGTGTGGCTGCAATATTACTTATGGACTTTCTATACACATTACATGACCAGTCTTGGAAGGTTTTGTGTAACATTTATGGTTGTATTCATTATTCGTTAACACCACAGTTATTATCATTGCTTAAACTTTTATATATTTTTGTGCTCCACCAAACCCCTTAGAATTTATACAGCTCTTTTCATTGACAATCCAGGAAACCGCAGTGCGCTCGATTACCTTTCACCCAGATGGGAGGACACTCTTTTGTGGGCTAGACAACAGTTTAAAGGTTTTCATATTCTCAAGTAATGTTTGTGGTTTGCTTTTTGAAAGCAACAAGTCTCACTTGTTTACACCCTTTCAATTTTTAAGGTATATTCATGGGAGCCCATAAGCTGTCATGATGGTGTTGATATAAGATGGTCAACGTTGGGTGACCTCTGTATCGATGACGGGAAGCTTTTAGGGTGCTCATATTATCAAAACTCTATTGGTGTATGGGCCTCAGATGTTTCAGTATGTATCTTTTCTCTTTTCCCCGATCTAAGAATCATTGTTAGAGTTTCTTTTCATCATTTAGTATTATTTGTCTCCAATTAGATGCCCTCTAGTGGTTTTCATCTTAAAGTACCTTGATTCACATAAAAACAAAATTAAAAACTCATTAGTTGTCTACCTTTATCTGTTTGTGAAGCAAATTGAACCATATAGGAATAGTATGTCAAGCAAGGAAAATACTCGTGCTGAGCCAAATTTTGAGACTCCCAGAAGATCCTTAGTACCTTCAGATGATGACACGAAGGATATCAAGAATATATATGTGGACAGTAAGTTGTTATTTATGTTGTTCTTTTTTTTTAAAAGTTCTGGTTCTTCACCGTCTACTTACCACAATGCAGATTGAATAGGTTTTGAAATATATTATTATTCCCTAATCTCCTATTACCACACACTTGAGATGTTGAGACAGGGAAACTGTATGAAAAAGGCTGAATATGCAGCAATTACTTAACATCTGTTTTGGAAACATATTATCTTGTTCGCTTTTTTACTTCCTAATATTTATTGTTTATTATATGCTACTGTAAATAACTATTTCACATAAAGCTGCAGGCATGTCTCTGAACTTAACAAGTACCAAAGAGACTGATATTTTGCGGCTGCAAAAGCATGTGCTTGCTACTGAAAAGATTCAGCACAATAATCCTGAAACAATATACTCGGTCACATCTAGAAGAGATTTGGATGTAGATGGTTCGGTTACCAGTGGTGCATCAGGTAAGCCACTTCATAGGCAGAGGCCATCAAGTACTAAATTAGATATAGAAGAGATTTCAGCAAGTGTTGAATCTGTCCTGAAGAGTGGATCAGCTACTGCTACAACTACAACCATCCAGAGAAGGCTTTTTGTAGATGATTTGGCTAAAGATTCTTCAAAGGTGAAGACTCCTACTTCTACTTGTGTTGCAGGAGATTTTGATAAATACCTGTCTCCAAGGACCCTTCCAAAAGAAGACGGTAAGTTATGAAATGACAGATTTAAATTTCTGGGTGATTCGTCTCTAACGTGTATCATTTTTCTGGTATGTAATTGTGTTATCAAGTCTCTCGATGATGGGACTGGGAGATATTGGGTAGTACCTCTCATATTTGTTTTTCGTCTGAAGTGCTTTACACTTCTGTTTTCAAATATATGTATAATATCCATTCAACTCATTAAAACAGTTAAGGAACAGAACTCCAATGGATCACACTTCAATAAATTTAAACTGACTTTGTGTATATCATCATTTTTGTTTGGATACATGTATTCAGAAACTTGTTTCTCTTAATTCATCTTATTGTGTTGAACTGGTCCCTCATTTTCTTTAACTTTTTGCAGTTAATATATGTGATTTTAACATGGACCTGGTCTCTTATTTCAGGTGATCTGTCTTCTGATTCAAACAAAGGGTTGAAATCCATTAAATATGTTAATGGAGGTAAATGCTAAACTAATACTATGTGTTGTTAAAGAAGAATAAGTCAATCATAGTTCACAATATTATTCCTTTTCCCCTTTTTTGCAGTGGCAGTTGTCAGTGGAAGGACTCGCAGCCTGGTCGATAAGTTTGAAAAAGGAGACAAGTCAGATACCAATGAGTGTCAGAAACCTGAATTAACTGCTCATATATTACCGAACACAGATAATGTGCCTGCCACAGCTGTTGAACAGTCTATTAATGTGGTCTCTTGTTCAATAGATGAAGCTAGAACACCTATGTCATCAGAGACAGCTCACTCGGCTCCTTATCCAGAATCAGAAGCCACACCATCCTCCACGACACTTAATAGACATGATGTGGTTTCCAGGGCAATCCCTGAAGCTGCAACCTCGCCAATGCCAGTAAGGGTACCTGATATTGTGCCTTGTGCACAACCCATGACTAAAATATCCCAGATACCGTCAAAGACCCCTGATATGGTTTCAAGTTCAGTAGTTGATGCTAAGACATCCCCGATATTCGTAAAAACACGTGATTCTTATCCAGAGATAAATTCAGAGGAAGCCAAGTCTTCTCCTGTTTCGATAGTACGGACTCCCAAGGCTTCCCCTAACATGGTACGTGAGAAAGTTAAGGTCTCGCCAATTCAGAGATCTGTTGCTTCCCGCCGTGTAGTACCTGAGAAAGTTAGACCGTCTCCAATGTTGGTTACAAGAAGATCTAGAGCTTCCTCTCATATGATACCTGAGAGAACTAGAACCCCACCTCAATCTGTTATACCACGGCATGATTCTTCTCCTCACATGACAACCAATAAAGCTAAATCTTCTCCCTATCCGGTAAGCTTCTGCCTCCACTATAACATTGAAGGTAATGATCATGTTGTCAATAGCATAATTTATTAAATTGATTTATCATTGGCAACTGGCAGGAAGATGGTCCACAAACCTCAGGGAGATGTACGAGCAAGTATGATGATGCTGATGTTGAAGATTTGCTGCTAGATCATGAATTATTTACAAGTACTCTTCGATCTCGCCTTACAAAGCTCCAGGTAGCTTTAAATTGGAAAGTATTTTCCATTTTACTAGTGCAACCGTAGTTCATCTTTCTGATTCTTGTCCATGTTTTTCATTCATCAAATGAACTATGTATAATGTTGACCTTTTGAGGCTTGTCATGTCTTGCTCACTGAATGAATTCACTGCTTTAAAGCTCAAAAATGTGGCATACTCTGTAAACTTGAATTCTCATGATAAATTGAGGGTAACTTTTTGCAGGTGGTGCGGAATTTTTGGGAACAAAATGACTTGAGGGGTGCTATTAATGCCTTGCAGAAGCTGCCAGATCATGCTGTGAGTATCCATTGTGGAGCTTAACTTTTTTGTTTGTGTATGTGTGAGTTTGTGTTGCTAAATGTCAACATTTCATGTTGTAGCATTTGAAGTAAGATTTCGTCTATTGTTCAGGTACAAGCAGATGTAATTAGTGTTATGCTGGAAAACATCGAGTCTTTGACGTTAGATTTGTTCTCTTGCTTGCTCCCTCTGCTTTTGGGTTTACTCAATAGCGAGACAGAGAGGTACATAAGTTTAAATATTAACATTGCTTAACACGTTCACTATTTAGTGAGCACTATCACTAAATCATTTTATGAGGGCAAATTAGTCAGCTCACATTTTTTTAGCTGGAACGTTGGACCGATGGGTAAATGTAGCCGGGACATAAAATATGATAATCTCACTAATTATTGATATTTTTAAATGATACAGACATATAAATGTGTCGCTAGAAATGTTATTGAAGCTTGTAGCTGTCTTTGGGCCTGTGATTGCCTCAACAATCTCGGGACCTCCAGCTGTAGGTGTTAATCTTCAAGCTGAGAAAAGGTGTGTTTTCAATCATATTTTTCATGTGTTATCATTATCTCAATGTTTTTCTATAGATGATCAATTATTACTTTAATTACCTATAATAAATCAACTTTATTCTACAACTTATGATCTGTAACAAATTGGTGACAGACTTGAATGTTGCAGTCAATGCCATTCCCAGCTCCAAAAGATTCAAAAAAGTCTTCCGGGTGTTATACGGTATACATTTTTCTGATTTGCCTCATATTAAAATCTAGTTATCTTCTTTTCACTTGGTGTATATTTTGGCATCTACATTTAGAAAAACAAAACATGACATGATTCTTTTTCTTGTAGGCGGGGTGGTTTGATGGCACGAAGTGCTCAAGAACTAAACCTTATACTTCAACAATCATGATCTTTTTCAAGCACCACACAGTTTTGTCTTCGGATTCCTTGTTTATACCGAACATCCAAGCTATTTTCAGTAAGATCATTATAACCATGGCTGACGAGTATAGCAACGAATAAGCCCCCTATACCTTTTGTGAATAGTTACACATGTAATCATCATTGTTCAAATGTATATTTTTTTATGTGAAACAAAAAGATAGAAAACAGTTATTTTGTACAAGTTTCATCAATAGTCACATGTGCATGCTATCGAACAATTTTGCTGCTCCTTGTTCATGCAAGATCCAGATAATCGTTCCTAGACATTTGTGGCGATTGTTGAACCTTTTGCCAATGGTAAATATTTGAAGTGAAACATACATGGCAAGCAATTAATGTTTAAATTTTGAGTAGCTATACATCAAATTTGCTTGGGTTAAGATTATATATTAGTTTCATTTCACAAAGACGACTGTTTTCGAGGATATGGATGAATTCTTGTGTTAAATAGGAGAAATTTCGTCCATACTATACATACAGTCAATGATTCAAAGAGTTCGATATCTTTGTTCTTTGTTGCAATACTTTTGTTTCGTGGATCTTGGTGCGTTTGAGAATGTAAGAATAAAGGGACTGGGTTCATTAGCCCCTTTCAACTTATTTTGGATCTTTGATATGTCCAGTTAGCAAGAAAAATCTAATCTAATCCATTAGGTTGATGCACATGAACTTGGGGGGGGGGGGGGGGGGGGGGGGGGGGGGGGGGGGGGGGGGGGGGGGGGGGGGGGGGGGGGGGGGGGGGGGG
>JAOXNX010000026.1:6429290-6442466 GCA_028566075.1 Solidago caesia | reverse complement strand
CCCCCCCCCCCCCCCCCCCCCCCCCCCCTTCTTCTTCTCCCAAAACCCGGCTAAACATCGCCGCTGTACCCGAAAAGTGGATATCCGCTGACCTGGAACCTGACTACCATTTGACCCTCGGATCATGCGTCGAACCAGTTAAATTGGTTGATCTATTGGATCGCTTATTAGGGTGATGGATCCAGTTTCTAGACCCATTGGATAATGGTTGAGCAGATTGAATCTAGATCAAGATCTGATTAATTGACACACGAGTATGCATATCTTCTCGTGCATCATTCATTTCCAGACGTTCGATTTTAGGTTCTGTCATTTCAATAAAACTTTTTGACCCGTAGAGTATGTATAATTTCATATGTTGACGACTTTTTGGCCTGGTTTTCAAAACAACGGGGTATATAAACGAATTTAAACTCTAAACCAAGTCCTTCGAATCCTAAACAACGGGGTATATAAACGAATTTAAACTCTAAACCAAGTCCTTCGAATCCTAGGCCTCAACGTGTTCGCAATTAACAGTTAATTTTTTAAGCAGCAAACATTCATTTAATAGAAGGAAAAAAAAACAATTTACACCTGAAAGTGCCAAATAGTCTAAAAAATGGTTAAGAAAATGCAAATGTAGATAAAAACAACATTAAATTGTCAAAAACTATTTGTTAGATCGTTTTGTACGAGCACTATGTTAGTTTTATTTAAAAAGAAAGTTATCTTGTAAGCCCACTTGGTAAAGACTCGTGTCTGTTAAAGGGAAAGTCTTATGTTCAATCCTGAATATAGGAGTAATTTAGATTATTTGATGTATAGTAGAATAGGAATAAGCTTTTCCATTAAAAAAAAAAATTTCATGTTAAAAGATCTAATCGGAATGTTAGAGTGGCAGGTAGTTGTCAATGATAACCATAAACGGATGAAGTGTTTAATATATAATGTTGATGTTAACAAGAATCACGTGCTATACTTATCACAATGTTTGATGTTTGAGCATTAAATGACGAGCTTAGTGACGATGACGGGTTTAACCGCGACTCCTGAATACACGGTGCGAACCTAACAAGCTCTTCATGAGCCTAAGCTCTTATGTGAGGGTATATATAGGCCAAGTGGTTGAGTGGGCGTTTGTCCAACAACTGTTGTCACCCACTTCGTTGAAGTAATATAACATATAGGATGGCCGAAGGGGTTGGCTATGTCATGCCGTTGTGTTTTATTAACATGTAACTACATACGTGATCATGTGATATTACCACAATTATTGTATAATTTTCTGTAAAAATTATACGTTGTATTAAATAGAATAAAAAATTATGAAATGGTTATCAAATTTATTTTTTTCCTTCCAAATAATCGATACTTAACTTGCATATAACTTCTAAGAAATTAGATAAGAGATCTTAACTATAATGCTAAAAATATCACATGTATCTTAATCTTAATATAATAATCTTCGATTAGGAATCCTTCATTTCTATATTAAATTGTTAGAAAAGTGATGATTCATCACATTTCATCCCTAGTTCCAACCTTTGTATAATTAGAAAAAAATAAGGATCTTTCGATCCTCAGTTCTAACCTCCAAGATTATTACAAAGCATTGAATCATCATCACATTTTGTTTTTTATTCCGACCTCTAATATTATTTTAAGTGATATCGACATTCCATTTCCAGTTTCAACCATCAATACGACACGAAACGAAGTTTGATTGTCACTAAAGAGTCATAACATAACATCGTCTCGATACACTCTTCTCTTCATGAATTCACTTGGTATATATATTTTTTACATGACACGGTCCAACAAATCATGCACAGTAACGTTATATGACCTCAAGATCTATTAATAATGTAGTTTTTAAACTTCTTGGTTTTATTATATAAAAAGAATTAACGGCCCAGCTTGTTACTCATTTGCTTATTTATAAAATAATGTAATTTGTTGCTTATTTAATATATTTATTACAAAGAAAAAACCTAACCAACAATTTAAAAACTAAATGAATCAATCCGAATACAAATGACTTAACCGGTGCAAGAAAGAAAGAAATTTAACCACATACAATTACTCATCCAGTTGCTAATGACCTATGAACTTGATGTTAATGAAATTATCAATTTAGTTTGTTACATTTTTGCATTAGATATATGTCATAGATATATTATTATTATTATTATTATTATTATTATTATTATTATTATTAACTTCATAAATGTTTGTGTGAATAAATAAAATCAAAAGTTATATATTTTATACAATTTTCAACACATGTTTAAAGACAAAAAGATATGAAGATCAAAAAGTATACATTAATCATAATGACTCCAAGTTCGATAGTGACCACCAAAAGTTTAAAAAATGTATAAAGACAACCAAAAAAAAAACCAAAGACTTTGTTTATTTCCATTATTGAATTCATTATTATTATCTCTTTTATTAAGAAAAAAAAAAGTGTTTGAACTCAAATGTGGGAGTTAGAACCACTCTTTTTAAGTTGATTAAAGTCTTTTTTCCATAGAGTTAGGTAACCTATTTTTTTTTTTATCAAATCAATTTGATACGATAGGTCAAATATATCAAAAAGGTCAACATCACCCTTAAAGCAACTAATTAAACTTATTAGAATTAAATGTCACTTTGTTTATCAAATTAAAACATATAAGAAAACAATTTAAATAATGTTCAAAAAAAAATAAAAAATAAAAATAAATGTCACTTTGTCTATCAAATTAAAACCTATATATACAAAAACAGTTTAAAAGACTAGGAAAATGGTCCAAACGAAAAAATTTGTTGCAAACCATGTCTCCCTGGTCCGTAGTTAAGATCTTAAATATTTGTCGGACGTGATTAATAAATCATTTTATTTTGATAAAACTCTATATTTCATACTCCCTCGTCTCAAATTTATAGCCGACTTTTCTATTTTGGTATGTACCAAAATAATTCTCCACTTTCAAATTTCACCAATCAAAAATCATTTAAATGATAAATATTAAATATTATTGGTGACACAGTGTAATAGTTGTATTTTTATTAAACTGTGTAGTTTGTCTGGGACAATAATTTTGGGATAGAGAGGATTTATCATCCACTTCAAATTCAAATGGTACAATAAATTTGGGTGAGAATACTTCACACGATCTAAATTATTACATAAAAAACACATGTGTAAGTACATTTTCTGGACTGAATATCAGATCTGCATGAAACCATGGAGTGCGGAATCCTCCATGAATCCGTTTTACATGATTACAAGATGAATACACGAATCAATCAAGAACATAAATGAAAACAGGAGATAAATAGATGCATCAATACCCATAACATAATTCAATAATCATCACGATTACAATACCAAATGAGTATACATCTTAGAGAGTTTGAGGTGAGCTCTACCTCAGATCCCGTACGAACGGATTACAATTGCAACTAAACCCTTAATTGAAACCTACAACCTAATATCGATATATATAGGCTTAAACATGGACCGGACCGCGCCCAAACGTGCCAGACTCTACTAACTCTACTAACTCGAGTTTCGAGTTACAGACTCGACCTGGTCAAACTCGAGTTTGTTACTAAACTCGTTAAATATTAACATTTATTACAAGTTCATATTCAACATGTATATAAAATACTGTTGTCACTTAAAAACGGGCCACGTACCCCGACCATGGAATAAAATGTAACCCGACCACCCCCCCTTTAGGAGCGACGGTCGCTCCTAAAGGGTCCCTTTAGGAGCGACCGTCGTTCCTAAAGGGGTGTACAGTGAAATATGTCAGACCCTTGTCGTATGCTGTCGTCTGACAGATTCCACTGTACACCCCCTTTTGGAGCGACGGTCGCTCCTAAAGGGGTGGTCGGGGTACCTGTCCCCATTTTTAATGGAGGGTTACCACAATCATGTAAAACAGTAAACACACAATCAGAATATGCTTTTTGCTGCCTAGTTTTATATAGAAAGCTTTAATCCGGCAATTTAAGCCAAGAGGGCCATAACATATATTAATTAATTAATTAATAAGACTAAAGAAGGTCAGTGTATCTTGGCATTTAAAATGTTCCATCATCTGATTATTTTCCTTTTTCTATATGATGTTGTTTTGCATATAATGCCCACTAAAACGTTATAAATACTTGTTAGCTCTAAACTGTTGATTTGCGGGATCATTTGCACACTGAAGAAGAATGGTGTCTCCAAATGAAAATCTCTTAAATCCTAGACGAATGAAGAAGCAATCGCGTGTTCTTGATTTGAATGAATTTGTAAGAACTTCGTTCGTTCTATTTATATTCATTACGTTTTATGTGCAACTTCTGCTTAAGTAACCATGAATTTGTTTTGTGTAATAGCCATCAACGATTTCATATGAGAAAGAACATACATTGAGTGACAATGTAATTCCTAAAATCTCTACCACTTGTTCACATGGATTAAAAGCAAGAGTTAACATGGTTGAGGTATGCACCTTAAATCTCATATGATCATACGTCCATTTTCTATAAGTAACTTCATTTTGATAACAATTTACTTAGATAAAACCATAGGTGCATAGGGTTGCACATGTTGCAGTATATAGAATAAATAGTTATATTGGAGTCACTTTTTTTTTTAACTGCCAACAAACACGAAACCCGGACTTCCATCCGGGATAACCCAATGGCCAAAGGCTACCATTATCATGGGTCAAAGCCCACAGCTGGCCACTATTCCAGCTGAATGGAAGCTCAGGCCCACAAAGATGCATCAATTTCAGGAAAAACTCCACAATGACCTAGCCAAGGATTGAACATCCACCTTGTGGGTAAAACCCGGGTGCCTTACCACTCCAACTGCAGTCACTTTTAAGAGTTATATAAATGGACAATGCAGGAAAGACGGTGTGGTCCATTTCGATAAGGTCAAGATTTTTGGATTTTTTTCTTCTTCTATTTTAGAAGTGGCATTGTTGCGAGACTTGAAACCTACAACCTGTTAGTTGATGAGTTACCTTAAATAGCGCTAGATGAAAGGCGTTTTTGATGATCAAGTATGCATATACTTTAGTCTTTCATTGATATATTTCTAGAAATCATGTTGACATATGTATGCATGTATATAAACCCCTCTCTGTATACAAACGCAATCTATAAGTAAACAACGTTATCTCTATAATTGTTTGTGTACGATTGATGTGTTCAAATTTGTGATAAATAAGGAAGCACTAGCAACCATTCCATTATCATTCAAAAGGCAGGAGACTTCAAATAGTACCCTGGTTATAGAGAAGGTAAGCATATATATATATGACCTATAATCTGGATATCATTTAATTTGTTGGACAAAATTATTCGATTTCCAAAACGCTAGTAAAGTGACATTTTGTCCCTGAATATTTAACAGGGGATATTGACATTAGTACAACATCAATCACATGATCAAGAGCAAATTCAACCACAAGGAAAACATAAAAGAGGCCTAAGAACATCATGGACTGTTCATTATGTTGATGGAAAGTTTGAGCTTCCAAGTGAATGTATAAAGTATATTGTTATAAGGGATAAGGTAACTTTTCTCGTACCTTTCTGTTGTTTTTTAACGTTTTTACGATATGCAAATGTAAACAAATTTTATAAGTTATTTAGTTCTGTTCCTTTCATCTTTGTTAAGTCATGTATTTTTAATTTGTACAGTATCGCCAACGACTATCAAGGTTTGTTGGTAAGAGGCCCCCAAACATGGAGACTCAAAGGTGTGATTTATCCGTGCATACTCGACTAGAGGGGTGGAGGGTTGAGACCAGAAAACGACCGGATAAAACTCATGACAAGGTTATGGTCCTCCAACTAAACATCGTATCTAGTGATTTTTTTTGCAAACTCATTTCATCCTTAAAGAAAGAATTGAGTAGCTCATTACAAAATACTTTTAATATCGATTTAGTTTCAAAAACTTTCCCAGTTTTGTCTCATTAAAAGAGCTTTATATACAGACAATCTTATATATATATTTCTAACTAAACTATATGTCATATATTACTAAACTATGTATATAGTTTTTGAGACAGAATAAGTAAAACTTGTCTCTCTTTTTTTTATAAGAGTAAGACTTTTGTTACATATATGCAACTATATATATAAGAATCTGATATATCCAAAATTCCAAATGTTATTTTTCTTTCTAAGTTTAGCTATTTCTGTAAAATTGCATGCACATGTACATAACATGCGGAAACTATTTGTATGCAGTTTTACCATCACGGATCATCTGGAAGGATGTTTCGATCATTGGTCGAGGTGGAGAAGTTCATCAAATATGAGATATACCCGCCTAAACCACAAAGGCTCAACAAAAAATGCTCCAAAACCGCGATTAATTGAAAATTTGTAATACAAACTAGTAGCATTATTCTTTGAATCTCGTACGAGTTATAACTTATCAAGACTTATTTTTCTGAAGTACAAGCTAGTAACATGAATTTTCATAGCAGCGTTAAGTTTTTGTTAGCAAATATATATATTAATATGTCTGATGAATTTGTGATCATTCACAATCTTTTAATTAGTTTTATGTAACATGTTTACTTCTTCTGGACATTATTAAAAAAAAGTCAAGTATATATATATTTTCACATGACTTGACAAATCACAAATGCACAACTAATGTAACTTTGGAAAATTGGTTCGTAAACATCATATCAGAATAGCTTCTTCTTATATATCTATGATGATGATAGAAATCACAAAATATCATTAAATACCATATACGCGGGTCTAATTATTCAATTAAAGACCCTTAAGGGGCTGTTTGGTTCACGGAATCTATTAGAATTTGGTGCAATGAAATTTGGATTTTCTACCTTGTCATTTTAGGTTAACATAGGAAATTCTAAATTTAATTCCACCAAGTTCTTTTAAAATCTTTAAACCAAACGCCCCCTAATAGCGGATAAATTTTGGATAATTGTTACTATAATAACATATATTACAAAGACTAGTGACCGGTCTTTCTTGCTATTAAAAGAAACTCGAGATCGAACCCGGCCATCATATAGAGTACGTACGAGAATTGCCGGGCTGTTCTCTTGATTAGGAAAAAGAACACACACAAAACTTATTGGTCGAACCACTCAATTAAATTTCTGATATCTTCAAGATAACGCATGCATATATACGTTTATATGAAAACAAAATAATGGAACCTTTAAGTTGCATATATCACAACATACAAAACGTCGACATCATATCAATAAACTTACATACCAAGTACATATAGTTTTTATGTATATATTACAAGACAAAATGATTAGCATATAAATAAGAGCAACTTATTACAACATAAACTAATTAAGACTACACTCCAAACTTCAATAAGCACAAATTAAGCCTTGCTTATTAATGCAACATCAATAGATGTTATGCACAGACTTCATGCTCATAAACACACAAACCAACCATATATAATAATTAAACCGATCGACTGGTTATCGATCATTTATAACCTTAACACTCAAGTGGAGTCGGACTATGGCACTATGCCTTACCAAACCACTTATTGAAAAATGCAATCAAGTGTGGTCTTGGAGGTAAGATTTCCTTGACAGTTTCACATTGGATGAAGTTGTCAGCCCATTCAGTTAGTTTCGGAAACTTTTCTTTTGTCACAATCTTAATTCCGGTAGCTTCTTCAGCTGCTCCAAGCCAATAAGCCAAGATATCAGCAGTAATATCAATCAGGTTGATATTGTCACCTCCGAAAAACTTGTTACCTTTGAGTTCATTTTCTAGTATCTTCAGTTGCTCACAAGCTTCTGCAATAGCTTCTTCATCTCCATTGCTTATAAAAACCGTGAACAATGCAGGTATAAGCTAAACAAACCAAAAAAATAATAAGGTAATTATTAGATTAGTTATGTAGTACATATATATAGAGGCAACTGCAAGCAAGGGACTATTTATGTACTTCAATAATAGTTTGAGGTTATAACTGGCAAGGATCAGTGAAGTGCTGATCGAAATCAGAGGGCTTTTCTTCATTGAAATAAAGCTATCCTAAATAAGTAAATAATGAAGTCAAGTTCTTGCTGACTTTCCAGCGATTTTATTTTCTTTTTCCAATATATTATCAACAACTCGATCTACATTTCTATGGGTGATCACTACGTACTACATAAGTTTGGTTCCGACAAAAATAAGTTATGTACATATATCGGTGACGACGATTTGATACATTATCGTGCAAAATGATAAATCCATTTCGTTGTACGTTTTAATCTAAGTAAGTTGTATTCAAGATGACCCATTAATGGTTAGGGACGGAGTTTGGAAAAGATTCAAGAGGCAGGGTGAATCACTAGTGATATTTATCATTTCAACTTTTTTATGACTGGTACATGGATCAAAATTAATATGGAAATACCATGAATTATCATAAAACACGTTACGCATCAAAAATTAGAGACGACGATATGATTTACCTTATCGTCAATGAATTTGGCCCAGAATCGTGCAACAGCCTTCTCATAAGGATCTTGAGGCAAAATCGGGATGCCTTTCCAGAGATCATCAATGTACTCAATGATCACAAGAGACTCCGAAATTGGCTTTCCATTGTGTACCAACACGGGTACCTTCTTATGAACGGGATTGTAGTTAATAAGGTCGGGACTCTTGTTGTTGATATCTTCTTCAACAATTTGGTAGTCGATATTTTTGATATTCAAAGCAATTTTCACTCTACACGCGTATAGACTTCGTGGATCAGCATACAACTTCAGTTCATCCATCATATCATATCATCCGTCGTCAATGTATATTTAATTCATTCAGTGAGAAATTAACACACCATTATAATATATGTGAGGTTATATTGGCACGCGTGATACTCTTGGAGTGGGTCTTTACAAATAAAGTATGTTGGTTAATTATATAATTAATTATTTTAAAGTACGTGGACTTCACATGTCATCTTAATTGTCCCTATTATCACATATCACTTGTTTATCATTTTTACTTGTTACTCTTAGTTCTTAATTATCAAAGTAAAAAACTAGTCATTTTCTTATATCACTTCAACTTTTACGTCCTTAACCACAATCAATATCAATATGATTTGCATGGATCAAGCCAAAAGTATAATTAAGTCTAATCTGGAACTTGTACACGAGCTTCAGAGATGAAACTCGATTCAACAAACGAGCCCAAATGAGCTAAAAAGTTTATTTACATACAAATTATTACTATAATCATGGTTGTCGACTCGTGACTTTTGACTCGACTTGAAAACATACTTCTAAGTTAATAAAACTCATGAAATCTAAATAATATCATTTAAAGCTATTTTCGACTAAACGTCTCTGATTCATAATTGCTTTAACCTAATAAAACATAAATTAAATATCCGTATGGAAAGCCCCATGTACGTTTTTTTTATGCGATGTATTTCTGTAAATGTAATGATAGTGTATTATTGTGTATAATTATAATTATTTAGGTAAGACTGAAATCATGTTTCTGATTATTTCAAAACTTATTTTATGTCTTAACAATATTTTGTTATTCTTCTCGACTTTTATTTTATTTTTTCTAAATATTCTTTTTAAAATATTTTTTATCTAATTTTTTTGATCTTGGGTTCTATCAATTGCAAATGGATGCAATGTTAAATGAAATGAACGGCATATTTTCATGGTGATAATCTGTATTATTTTTGTTTCATTACTTCATTATAGATTATGTTTTTCAAAATTAAGATCAACCTACTTTCTGTTACTTATTTATGTGTTTGATTTAAATGTTGAATTTCATTCATTATATAGAATTGTAACAATAAGGTTTACTGTCAATTTTGTTCGTGATGCAGGTTTTTGTAATAATTATTACTAACTATCGATTTGCATTGTTTGACGATGCATTTTAATTGCCAATTATATTAATGTTGGTTTCTATTATTGTTTGCAGGCTACCAAGTAGGTAACTATACATGTGATGAGTTCTCTCTTTAAGTTTCCTTATTATCGTGTCGAGTTAATATACCAGAACTTAATATGTTGTGTATGTTCTACTTCTAAATTAGTACATATTTATTTGCACCGTAAAAAATATTTCTTCTAGGGAAAATGGCCTAAAATGGTTCAAATTTGTACAGCCCTTTCATATTAACGCTATTATTGCATTGAGACTATTGTATATGGTAGTGTTTCATTCATGGTAATGTAGTGTTGTTCAAAAAAAAAGAGAAAGAAATTTTTTTAAAATTTTTTGTTTATTATATTTAAATTATGTTTTATTTGTGTATTTATTACTTTTAATAATAAAAATTTTATTCTTAAAATATCAATAATAATAAAAATCCTTAGAAATATAACAATAACAATTATAAGTTTGAAGCTTTTTTCATACATAAATTTTAAAATTGTGTATCTAATCTAATATTTTATTTGTCCATTCATCCATGCAGATTATTAGATTTTTAAATATGTTTAATTAACTTTACATATTTTTTTTGGTATTTAAATGTCGCTCATTATAAATCAATGTTAAAAGCTTTGAAAAATAAATTCAACAGCTGCACATCGTGCGGGGAAAAAAAACCTAGTATATGTATGTGTGTGTATATATATATACACTAGATGGGAACCCGCACAAAGCGGGGGTGGTGGTGTGGTGGGGGAGGCGGCGACTGGTGGTGGTGGTGGCGGAGATGACGGGAGGTGGCGGTGGTGGCGACGGCGAGTAATGTAAGTTATTGATGTAAAGGTAATTGATGTAAAAGTGGGTAGTGTAATTATTTTAGGAGTTGGGGATAGATTTTGTAAATTATTTCATTAATGGTATTTTAGGTATATGAGTTAATTATAAAAAGAAAGCTTTTTGAAATTGAGGGGTATTTTAAAGACAGAAAGTTGAAAAGAGGTGGGGGTAGTTTGTTTTATAAGGGAGTAAAGATAAAGATAGGGGCTGGTAATTGTAAAACAAGTATTAAAGTAAAACAAATAGAATTAGATCTTGACCATTGGATCATGATAAAACTAATGCATGAAGATTCATAGAGAACAAGTATATATACTAATGCATGAAGATTAATAGAGAACAAGTATATATATACCAATGCATGAAGATTTTCAGTTAAAAGAAAAAAATTATTTTATTTATTTTATTTTAATACTTATTTTATTTGAACCAGAACCCCTATATATATATATACCAACAGTTACAAATTAACCATATATCATTATAATATTATATATTATTAATACTAAATTTATGTCCCGTGTATACAAACAAAAATATTAAATTAATAATCTTATAACATTTTTAAATATTTTATACGTAATAATGTTATATTTTTAGATAAAATGTTTGTTACAATATGTGTTCCTTTTAATTTAAATTTTTAAAAATGAGAAGTTTTACCCGTAAAAGGTACATTGTTAAAAGATTTTAATGATTTTACTTGTAATAATGTTTTAATGATTTTACTTGTAATAATGTTTATGTTTATTTTTCACTAAAAGTTAAAGGATCTATTACATTTATTCAAGAGGAAACTTGTTTTGACAGTTTTTAGAGGAAAATAAGGTCTATTTTATATAAATCTAATATATTGATATATTAGAGGGACTATTTAAGATAATTTGGTAAAGTTAACCCTTGACTCCTTGAGTTTTAGCTTTTGTAATATGTATGAGGACCAATCAACTTGAAATGACAATGGGTAAGAAAAAACTCGCAATCTGCAGATAATCATCCGTAATGGATTGGTAAATTTAGTAAATTTCACCTGCAGGCATGTATATGGGTAGAAATTTGTACCCATTAACGTATCCCGGACGAGTAATGGATATACCATACCAGTTATGAATAAATTAGTCTCGTGAACCTGTGATATCAATGTGACAAACCTGCGGATATACTTGTATAAAAATCGGCGATACACACATATATATTTTTTATTTATTTTCTAAACTATATATTTAGATCTCTAAATGAGATCGTTTTAGCATTAATCAAGATTGACAACCATTTTGTTGGTAACTGATTGATTTTCTAGTTTCCAATTACATAACATATGATAGGGATTTGCTAACCAGTGTCTCAGGGGTATTGGTTAATATGCATTTAATAAACTCAATCTTTCTTAAAATATAAAAATATGCATTAATGCTTCATATAAAAATGGTAATTATTAGATTTAATTAATGATCATTAAATGAAATTTTTGATTATTTGGGAAAGATTGAGTTCATTAAATGCATATTAACCAATGCCTCCGGGGCACTAGTCAGCAAATCCCTATATCATAACCTCCTCATTTTTCCAATTTCAAGTGGTATTTTAACTTCTTGGCATTTGAAACACTAGCATTTCTTATTTTTAATTCTCCAAATAAGATAGTGGTGACAATCTAACTTCAAAGAAGGTAATTGTTTACACTAAGTAAGAACTTCAATGTCTTTAATGTGACTAAAAGTGTATCCGCGCAATGCGTAGCGATGGATATTGTTTTAAAAAAAAATTAAATTGTAATGTATATAAAATTTATAAACTTCATTCAGTTAATACATCAAAAGGTGATGATGGTAACATATATCGATGCCTCCTCATTTTTCCATTTTCCACTGGTATTTTAAATTCTTGGACATTTGAAACACTAGCATTTCTTATTTTTAATTCTCCAACTAAGATAGTGGTGACAATCTAACTTCAAAGGTAATTATTTTGGAATGGCAAAAACAATTTATATTAATGAATAAGAACCAATAGCAAGACGCTAGAAGTCAAGATACAAAATCTAGAAATACAAATAATTACACCTTCTAAATACTACCCATAACTTTTACTGCTAACGTCGCAAAATGGTTACAAAAAACTTATACCAATTACACTTAGTTGAGACATAAGAAAAACCCACCAACGAAGACCGAGCCACCGATTTTTACTTCGTGGTGTTTTTGTTGCGACCCCAAATAAGTTCCGGGGAAAAAACACGACAAGCAAAATGAGAAACAGGATTAACTAACAATTACACTAAGTAACTTCAATGTCTTTATGTAACACCCTGCTTTATCAAAATGCGGATTTCCAAAAATTTTCAACTTTTAAACATCATATTGATATATATAACGGCGGAAACGTTTACTCAAAAACCACATTGATTCCTAACGGAATCACAAAACCACTACCAGGTGTTAC
>JAOXNX010000026.1:6349076-6367100 GCA_028566075.1 Solidago caesia | reverse complement strand
AAACATTTTTACTAATGATGAAATCTAATTAAAATACTAACAATAACCAATAAGTAAAACCATCTCCTCTTGTCTTTAAAAAAAAAAGAAAAAGTTTGAAACCAAAAAGCCAAACACTCCAAAATAGTAAGACAACTCATTGGAGATGATTGCATGTAAGATATAAATAAAAAATATATGGGTTTTCACCCTTCAAAGAATTCGGCCAGCCCTCATGGAGAAAAGGGTGACCTTTTCGACTTCACAATACCTCCAACTAGTAATCCCAAAGGTAACCGATGATTATAAGTGATGTTTACTAGTATTAGATGATTGTTTTATGATGTTTTTCAAGCCCTAAGGGATGCTCAAACACAGCAGAAAGAAAGGAAGGAAAAGAGTGTTATTTTCTTGTTTTTCTTGCATCCAAATCACCCTTTAGTCTTCCATACTCTTAGATTATTATTAGATACTTGTTAGATGATGATTAAAGATCAAAAAGGAGGGTGTTTTGGAGGAGAAGTCGGCTGCCACAAAGAGTGGTGGTGGTGCCGAGTTAGAAGAGAGGAAGAGGAGGGAGAAGAGTGTGTGTTTTGGGGGTGTATGAGTGTGGAGTGGAGGAAAAGGGTTAGGGTTAGGGTTAGGGTTAGGATTAAGGGGTTTAAATAGGGTTAGGGTTTCCTTGTGGGCTTGAGCTTGAGTTAGTGGATTGATTTGGGTTAAAAAAATATGGTTTTTTATTTATATAAGTTGTTTGTAGGTAATTGATTTGTTGTATGTATTTAAACTAGTATTCATAAATTAAAATAGAATAGTTTTTATTTAATTTACACATATTTGCTTTACTTTCATGAACAAATAAATAAATAAATATCATTTGTTTATTTATTAGCTATTAGGGTATTTATTAATATTTCTTAAATATTTCTTACGTAAGGTTGGTGATGTGATTAGTGTACATGCAACTCTAACATTTTTAATTATTCTTAATCCCGAATAAAAATCATGTAGCATATAAATTAAGTATATGATACTCCGAAGAATGTACACCTATAATTATGAAATTGATAAGTTGTTCATTTTATTTGTCACCAACCCGATGATCCTTTGTTTAGTCCGTTATTCCATAAAGGTGTTCGTTCACTTGGTATGTTTTGTTTACACATTTTAATCACATATATAAATCGATCTTTCCAATTGGATACATGTAAGGGTAGATTATTTAAGTTTTAAATTAACCCGGATTTTGCCGGTTGTCACAGGATGTGACCAAAGAGATTTGCAAGAAATCAAAGAATTTGCCAAATGGATTTTAAAGCTTGGCGACGGCCTCCTTGGTGATGAGAATGAGGGAGAAGCAGAGATACAAATCCCTGAGGATTTATTGATTCATGATGAAGACGACCCTCTCTCTTCTCTCATTTCTTTCACATATCCGGATATGAATAACTCTTTCTCTGATCCAACGTATTTTCAACACCACACCATTCTTGTACCAACAAACCCAGAACTGCTTGTGAGCTTCAAGTTTGAAAAGGTTGGGAAAACTGTACTTTAGCGGTGCAGCCCCGATCCATTTATCTATCCAAGGGTATTAATGAGTTATTTGTATAAAATACATGCATTATATTGCTAAAAGTGTTACTTGGGTATTAATGTATGTAGTTATTAGCTTTGGGATAGGCAGATGATGATATCTTTACATGTTACTCTAACTTAAGTTTCAAACCATGAAGATATATGGGGCTTGTCGAGAAGTAACCAAGCTAAAGCTTAATTAGCAGATAAATTGATCATGAGATGAAGTCTTAAAACATTTCTTTAGAAATACATGTAAAAAACACACACACAAATATAAAACACAAATTCAAATAATCAATCAATACATATAATTAAATTAAAACCATTTAGGAATTGAGTTAAGCAGTGCAAGATAGTTATTTCTTGCATGTAATTCCATTCCCTCCACCTTTGCAGTCAAGCATGCCAGAATCCATCATTAGGGGGTCATCTTCACTCTTAATATTATCAGAAGAGAACACACAAAGAGCACAATCACTTGCAAGAAGTGAACTAGTCTTGTACTTGTCATCGCCACCAACCACAGGCATTGCAACTCCAGGTTTTGCCGGATTCTCAAAATCTGGACGATAAGTTCTGCCAAGAATCCCTTCAACTTGAGATGATAGCCCAAAGAATCGGAATTGTACTTCCAAATGAGCAAAGCTATCATTTTCAGGAATCTGATAATTATGTATCTTACTATCATCTTCTGATACTGGAATCACATTAACTGATATTTCAGCAAGATCGGGTATATTAACCATTAGACTATTAGTTGGAGAAGTCCTTTCAACTTGTATATCTCCTTCAGTTGAATTCCATTCAGAAGAATGGCCTTCTGGAATCATCAATTCCGTTCCATCGAATGATAACTTAAGGTGATCAACATTATCATCCCATTTTTCGGCCTTTGTTGCTTCAAGGGTAAAATTATGTTGCCCAAACTTGAGACCTAATGCTTGGATCCATGTATAGTCGCGAGTTCTACCTTCGGGTCTAAGCCCAATAAAACGTGCGTTGATTTGGAGATCAGAATCAGATATCAAACTAAAATGCTCGTTGCTCCTCCCATGAAAGTAGAATACGATACCATCTCCACCTATGAATCGTGGGTCGTAGCATGCTGCCCCGGGTCCATTGCAGTTTGGTTTACGAGCTATACATGCACAATAAAAGTTTGTATAAGTTTCCATATATTAATTGTCGGATAAGGATCCTCTCAAGTTGAAAAACAACTTGACAGGCCTGTCAAGTTGTGATTTATCTTCATGCCAAACATGTAAGGGAAATCATAATGAAAATTTTATGAAAAATAGCACATAATTAAAAATGTCAAAATGATTAAAGTTCTACATAATCTTGAATAAATTAAGTAATTGCTAGTGAATTTTTATGACAAAATAACATGTATATCAAAGGATTGGAAATAAATTCAAAGTAACATTTTAACTTACATTTACAAACGGCCTCACATTTGGGTGAGTAACAATCAAGAAAGCATGCTTTGTCTTTCGGATTCTTTGGTTTAACCTTAGGACATTCAACCGGGCACTTGATACGCTTCATGAAGCACCTGCTTTTGCGACTCTTGCAGGTTAAAAGCTCTTGTACAGGTTTTACGGGTTTAGGAGGCTTAACACGCTTGACCTTATTACCGGATGCAGCTTCAGTTACCATCGACGCCAACATTACATGTAAGAATAAAATTATCATTACGGTTTTAACTCGAAACATCTTCATTTGAAGTTTCAGTTATACTTATTTCCAAAACTAGAGAAGAAAATGTATGGAAGTGTGCTAGAAATGCTGGTCTCCAAGCTGTATATATGCAAGTCTACTTGGTGGGTTTGCAACTAACTTTGAAATATTTAGGAATCAAGTCGTAAATTGTGTTTGGCCAAGTTTGGTTTCAAGATTTGCTTGAAGTCATTAATGTTATATCGCCAGATTGTACTATTACAGTTAAGTAATCAATTGAAGTTTTATTTAAATTTTTTAGAACAAATTGCATTTTTGGTCCTTGTGATATCACCCGATTTGCAAGAATGGTCCAACTTATGCCAAAGTTTTGGTCCAGTTTTCATGTTTCATTGGCATTCTCAGTTCAACCTAACGATTTTGTTAACTATTATCCGTTAAAGTACTCATGTGTCCCTCATGTAAAGGGCAAAATAGTCTTTTTTCCATCCTTTCTTCTTTCTTTCACCTTCCAATCCCTAACTTGATCTTCATTCACAAATTCACATTTTAAGAATTATATACATTCTTGAGTTATCGACTTAAATCTGGTATATATACACATATACATATTTCCAATTTCTTCCAAAACCCACTCGATATATACCAGATTTAAATCGATAACTCAAGAATGTATATAAATCTTAAAATGTGAATTTGTGAATGAAGATGAAGTTAATGATTGGAAGGTGAAAGAAAGAAGAAAGGATGGAGAAAAGACTATTTTGACCCTCACATGAGGGACACATGAGTACTTTAACGGATGATAGTTAACGATATCGTTAGATTGGATTAAGAATGCCAATGAAACATGAAAACTGGACCAAAATAGCCACTTTGGCATAAGTTGGACCATTCTTGCAAATCGGGTGATATCACAAGGACTAAAAATGCAATTTGTTCAATTTTTTATTTCCAAGTAGAGGTATAATATAGTTCAATTTTTATCGTCAATACATATTTGTTGTTTTCTATCCCTATGTATTTTGAACTTACCAGCAGGTTACCCGTGTATAGAGGCGGCGAAAATAGTATATTATTATCACGTAAATGCGAAATTCAAATGAGGAAACAATTTGCTCTTATTTAGAAAGTTTTGTTTCGAATAACGTTTTACAATTCTATGATTCAAAACGTGACTATAAAAAATGGATAGCAGAGATACGATCATACTACAGTAAAGTGACAAAATTGATAATTCCAAATATAATGTAGACTAATCCTCGCTAAAATGGTTCATCCAATTCTTGTATTATCTCTCCCAAAGACTAGCGTCGTTGCCCAGTTGATCATGACATAAAACCTGTTCCTCCAGCTAACAACACGCGTCAAATAAGCAGAGCGCCAAACCAGCCAGCTCACGAACCCTGCCATCGAGACTCCCTTACCAGCCTGATTTAAATAAGATAACTATTGTTATAGAAGATCAAAAACATAACTGTGGTGTTATTACAAATTCTACTCTATATTTCTTAAATCAAGACCAATACAATATCATGGTCAAATCAAGAAACCTCCATGATGATGTGGATTGTGGCTGCGATTTCGACCAATTTACTTATGAATGGGTCCATTTAGGTTGTGTTTTCAACCAAACGGGTTAAATATAAAATTTGGCTGATGGAACCGTCAAACTGGTTAAAAGTTGCCTCAAGTCTATTTTAAATAACTACGACCTACAATGTTGTTTAAAAAATTAACATTATTCAGTAAGAATATTGTTTTTGTATTGTAAGTCGTCTTGACATTCAGTCAAGCGCCTATTTTAATTGTGGTTTTAATAAAGTTAACCAGGGTAATCCCTTTTACCCAAAAAAAAATATTGTTTTTGTAATCGTAACTAACAAGCTAACTATTTATAGAAGAAATGGAAAAAAAATTGTTCGTCGACCAACCAAACCCGACCCAGCCAGTACCACAAAAAAAAAGACATATTTCAATCTGAACCTGTTCAGAACCATTATCCAGTGTGCCTTATTCACAACTAGGATTATGTAGAATGATATTACCTTTGACTGGGTAAGGTCAACCAGGGCCTTATAACGCCCCACAGACGCCATGCTTCCTAGATGGTTGTATACAAAAGAATCTCCTAGAACGACATCTTTTGCAGAATAAGCCTTTCCTGCATTTTGCTTGCCAATCTTTTTATTGAACAAATGCGCCAGATACTTCCCCTGTCTTTCAGCAACCTGTTTTTGACATTACGAATGCTTCACTATAAAAAGCGGATTTTGACTTTCTGAAATAAAACATGTCAAATGAAAGATTAAACAAACCTGAGCTAGAGCAGGAAGAACCTGCCTTCCTGTGTCTTCAAGAAAACCAGCACAATCTCCGAGTGCAAAAACATCTTCAACTGAAGGAACCCTTAACCATTCATCAATGCCGATTCTAAACAGACGAAAATACAAAGAAGTTATATTATGATGTTACTATTTGATAATAATGGGTAGAATACACTAACGATTAAATAGGTTGAGCAGGTTAAACAGGTCAAAACTCATCTAGTGTGTAATTTAAAGGGCTACAACATCATAAATACTTCTCACTTTTAAAGAAACTACTATAAATATAACTGTAAATTACCCGGATTGTACGTGTGGTTTATCAAATTTCAACTTGTCATCCCTAACGAGAACTTTTTACAAGGACGGTCTATGTGGTTGTCTAATTCTCCCATGTTCATCCCCGTAGTGTAGGCTAAAAGGGCAAACTTAGGAAAATTAGACAACCACATGGACGGTCCTTGTAATTAATGCTTGTTAGGGACGATACATACAAAACTTGATTGGACAAAATAGTCTTGGCATGTCTGCCCGTTATGACTTGACACGTTTAACGAATTACCCTTTTTGAGCCATTACCCAGCCCACCTATATTGCCACCCGTATTATTGTTTTAGAAAAACCCCAGAGATCAGGTCTAACAAGATGAAAAATTAACCATCTGCTAAGCAAAAATCAAGCTAGGGTTTAAACTCGGGACCTCCAGAGACTGGATTAATTAAATGAGCTCAACTAGCAATTTCTTGCAATACCTCACTCTGTATCAGTAGAATTTTCTGCAGATACAAGCAGGAGATATACCTTCCGCCAGGAGACGCTGGAAGCTTCAGTGATTTTGTGAATTCAGAGGGGCCAACTCCAGTCGACCAAACCAGAAGTCCATAAGGGACAACACTCCCATCACTAAGAATCAGCTTTTTGGAGTGAACCTCTTTGACAACTCCTCGCACAAGACGTACACCATACTGATTGATGTCATGTTAGATATTGACAAATTTATTCAACTAAAATGACACTTTTCAAAATTGATCCATCTCATGGGCCAAACCCATGGAGAAAAAGTGATGCTGAATAAATTTACCTTTGTTAAGTGTTTCATTGCATATTGTCGTAGACGAACATCAAAAGATGACAAAATTTCATTCGCCTGTTGCAAAAACAAGAGGCATAACTAAAGTACTCTGACAGTATACTGGGAATTAATTTGAAATAAGAAGAATAATTACCTCAATGAGGGTGACACAGACATAGTTTTTAACATGGGCATGACGTTGATAAACATCCCTCACTATGAAATCACTCAATTCACCACTAAACTCCACTCCAGTCGGGCCTCCTCCAACGACGACACAGTGCAACATTTGCTCCTTTTCTTCCTCAGATACGCCTGGAAAAGTCACGAGTTTCATTCAAAATAGGAGAAGGGTCAAAACAGGTACTTTTGTACCTAAAACATCTTTTGTAAGAATATTATGATACTTTTATAAAAATTAAGTGCGTTGATTTTATGCATTCAAGCAACCAATTGGGTTGACTTTCAACCCGTTTTATTTTAAACTAATTATTTTATTCGACCGATTTTTTTCCTTGAAAGATCGAACATAACCTGAATGGTCTCCTTTATAAGTAAACAGGTTGAAAATGTTATAAAATAAATCACTCAATTAGCCAAAACAGTGCACATTTTGTTACCAGGAGTTTCAGAGAGCATCAGGTTCAACAGTAGTTTTTGCCTTATTTCTTGAGCGTGACTAACTTCACGAAGAAAAATGGCATGCTCCTTCACACCCTTTATACCAAAGGTCAGGGGATCGGATCCAGAAGCGATTACAAGCTTGTCATAAGCAACTTTAAACCGGTAGGGTTCATAAGGGAGCCCATTATCGCTAATAGTCTCACAATACACCTGTTCAACCAAAGCAACACCTCAGTTACACAGCCATTAAGGTAAAAACTAGAATGGCATTCTCAATTCGGTTTATGTTTTTTTCTAAAGGGTAAAAATGAGTAGAATAGAGAAACTTTCTTACAAAAATGGGCCCTTTGTGTTTGGGTTATATGTTCAACCTATATCGGTGTGTGTCTATGTGTTTAAAGATATACTTACTTCGTGTTTATCTGTATCAATGTTGGTGCAGGAAGCAAGATAAAAATAGGAGTTTGGACCCTTGGCCAAAGCTGACTGAACACGTCCAACAGGCTCAGCTACAGAACGGAATTCAAGAGTTCCAACACAAGTCGATGCCAGTAAGGGTGTAAAAACCATGTGATTCCTAGGTGAAATGCAAACAACATCGTATATTTTGGTATCAATCCCTTTAAGGAACCTACATGCTCCCCAACCAGTACCAAGAACAACGATTCTCGGCTTATCTCCTGGTTTAGTTGCTTCAAGACTACCATAACCAGAATTCTCAGCTTTTGAATCAGTATAATCCTCACGTGCCCTCTCTGTATGTGCAAATCTATATCCTTGAACGACACATGTTCCCTTGCCCTCAAATTTCATATGATCGACTTTTCTTAAGCTTTGTAGGTAACCCATCTTGGCAACTGGTTCCTTGTTGTTGTAAGAAGGTGCATCTTTATTTGTTATGCGGCGGTTGATGGCTTCTGTTCCTGTTGATCGTTTCCAGTTTCTTGAAATTCTTGCAAATGCCATTACAAACGAACCACCTTTCGAATCACGAGATGCTAAATCTGAATTTCTGAAGAATGTAATGGTTTTAATATACACAATTTTGTATATAATGACAGTACGTTTTTGCACCAGCAACGCATTAATTTGCCCAAAATACATAATAAATATAGCATACAATAGCATAACAAAATGTAACATATATAGATTTCTTCATCAACTAATGGTAGCTCCAAGATATGTATAATTGATTGTTGACAAGATCGAATCTCCAAGTAACTAGGACGAGGACGGTTTATAATAAAGGGACGACTGCATCATATCTTGTCGCGTTTTGCTATCATTTGTATTTGTATGTATGACACTTTCTATTCGATGTTATTGTATGTATCTGGTTACCTCTTCGTCAAGTAACAAGTATTTACGTTGTGACAGCCATATAAATTGTCACATCATCTACCAAGTTAGCGGTTTACAAGTTTTAAGATGTCGCATTCATACAATAGAAAACATTAAAAAAAAAAATTTAATAAATTCAGTATAGGTTTTGAAAGTTGGATACATATAATAACAAAACGCTACAAGTTTGATACATTTCCGTGCACTTGTCCTGATAAGAAATCGCCGAATCTAAACCGGTAAATCGGTAATGAGATACAACGAAACAAAAGTGATAAATTCTTGTCGAATGCAAAAAAAATTAAAGAAATTTACATCATTATAAGTTTCATGCAAATGTTCACATCACCTGATCGATCTTAGAGACAAAAAATTAAGAAAAAAACCTTCACTGATCACAAATTACAAATCACATTGCCTTCTCTGCCACACACACACACACACACACACAAGAATTAATATAATTAAGGCAAACAAATCAAATTTCCATTTTTAATGGATCCAAACATTTATTTTATATATTGAAAAAGGAATGTTAATAAATAAAAAAGGAAAGAAAATTATTACCAATTAATTAAGAACATACATATGAGAAGGTGTAACGAATGTGTGAAAGATGAAAGCTGGAAAAATGTACATTGTATGAAAAGGCCATGTTGATACCCGCTCTCCTGACTTTTGGGACAAAATTGTAATTGTTTGTTTGTTACTTGTAACTTGTTACCCACGCTCATTTTCGCATTTTGATATTGAACCTAAATAATACTAGCGCAATGCGGCGGTGTCGGTGTGGTGGTAATTGTGACTGGTGGTGGTGGAGGCGACGACCGGTGGTGGTGGTGGTGGCGCCAAGTGGTGTAGGTAATTACTGTAAATGGTAATTGATGTAAATAGTAGTGTAGATATTTTAGAAGATAATGGATATATGGTGTAATTGTGTAAATTTGTAAGAGAGATAATATGGGTATTTTCTATATCCAAATTTTATAACTTTCAACATGTGTATGAAATTTTTAATAAGTAGTGTAGATTCATAATTATATACTAGAAATAATACTATTATTTAAAAAATTCAAAATTTAAGACACCATGTAAATTCTTTATAAGGTAGTATAGAAAAGTAATAATAATGAGGCGTATTAAATTAAGAATGTGAGAATAAAACATGCATCCCATCGTCTAAAGGTAAGGGTTCACTCAACAAGAAAGTTGATTTTTTTAAACGAGCCTAGCTTATTTTCAAACTAAGGAGACATCCAAGAAAAAATTTCATTATACTCTTTCTAATAACTGAGATTAATAAAGACCGAAAACTAAACCCCGCTAAGCTTTTCCTAACAATTGGGATTAATATAGGCCGAATTCCATCCGACTAAATTTGAACCTATGTCTAGCGGGTTAAACCCAAAATGACTTAACTTAGTATTATTGTCAATTTATAACTTATAATATTATTTAAACATACACTACATTGTTGAAAAGTTGTACATTTTCAATATTGAAAATTACTACTATACTCTTATCCTAACAAAATTTTAATTAACACTTATCTTATTTATTTAGTCAACTTGTACATCTTAAATACTAATTAATGTTTACCTTATATATTTTGTCAAACTTTTCATTTTTACAACTATATTTTAACAACGGGATTAACAATGGGTTTTTACACGACATATTCGGGACAGTCATATTGCGCCGGTACCCTTCTAGTATTTTCTTATAAAACATTTAGTTTTTATAATACTATATAAAAATTATACCATATTGTTGAAAAGTTACACATTTTTAATATTGAAAATTACTACTTCAGACCTAACAAAATTTTAATTAACAATTATCTTATACTAGCATTTTACCCGCGCGATGCGGCGGCGGCGGTGGTGGTGGTGGCGGCAGCAAGTAGTGTAGGTAATTGATGTAAAGGTTGTAGTAGAGATATTTTAAAAGATAAGAGTTTATGTTGTAAATTAGAAAGATAAGGGTTTAGGTGTAAATTAATTTATTAAGGACAATTTCGTACTTTCGCATGTAACTAAGAAGAAGAGAGGGGGGGGGGGGTAATCTTTATATAGCGGTATAGAAGTATAGATATTTAGTCAATTCTAAAATCTTAAATATTAATTAATATTTATCTTATATATTTTGTTAAACTTTCCATTTCCACAACTATATTTTAACAACGAGATTAACAATAAGTTTTTACACGATATATTCGGGACCGTCCCATTTCACGGGTACCCTTCCAAGAGTGTTTATTAGTTAGTAAAATATTTCACTCTAACATCGGTATCCACCGTAACATAGATAAACATAAATAGATATTTGACGCTATTTGTGTGAGAATTAATTAACCAGTCTAAAGACTAATTTATCTCGTAAATGAGTATCCTTGTTAGTTACATCTCACAACCTAAATATGTTGGGTTAATGAATATGTATATGACTTAAGCAATCAAACTTGATTACTCATGTGGCTACTAATGTATCCTCAATCGAATTTGAGCCCCCGAAAACGTGATTCAAAATCATCGACAGTCGAACTCCGCCTTGAGCAATTCGTTTCATTACAATCGGCATCCTCGAGTTGAAGTAATCATCTGTACATGTCAAGTATAATAGCACCATGATTAAAATCATCAATGGCTAAAACTAATTGAATTTTTCGTTATGGGTTATCTTTTTGGTGAATTGTGACTCGTGTGGTAAAAAGAATAATAATACTCAATTCCGTCAAAGACAAAGTATGAGAAGGTAAAAATAGACAGTCAATTAAACAATTATGAAATATCATTTGTATATTTACCTGAAAGAGTTTCACCAGCCTCAACACCTTTGTAACCCCATTTGCATGCCATTTTTATACTTTCCATTGCATACCTTCCATAAGTTATTGATAAAACGTGAATACATAATAAACCCACGTATATTAAATTTGCTAACATATAACACGTCATTTGGTTGCCGAGTTAATTAAAATCGATGCATATCTTTGTTTTGTGCTTTAATCTAAATGGTTTTATCGTAAACTAGTAAGCATTTTTAAATGTCAATGATCCAGGGATCAACCGGCCGACATTCAGGCAAGGCCGACTTTAAAGTTGTATGGAATTAGGCGATTACCTAAGGCCCCTAAATAATTAGGGCCCCAAATTCTAATACTAGTAGGCTGGAAATATTATTGGGTTTTTTTATAGCTAGTTTTAGACTTAAAAGACCAACAATTAAAACTAAGACCATAATCACTCTTTTAGAAATCTAAGCTACTCCATGACTTTCCTAAAAAATCCAAGAGTCTCCATTGTGATTATGGTTATGGAGTTCGAATTTATAACTCTCCTTATAAGTATTTTACACATGTAAAAAGTAGATAATATTTTTTTAACTCCGCTTTTTATAAGTATTTTAGTTTATTTTTGCCGGTATCAAACCCAGATAAGGAGTAGGCTTTTTGTTAGAGACTTTAAGATTTAAAGATTTAAGTAAAGGCCCCTTAAATCGGGTCCGCCTAGAGCCACCAAAAAGGTTGAGCCGGCCCTGTGTGGTCTTTATGTAATAAACTTTTACAGTTTTACTCATGAATCAGGTGAAGAGAATATACATCCCCTTACCAGATGCAAATGTTCGGAGAAATCTCCTGAAGCACAAGCTCAAGGGTCAAGCATATTCTTTACCGAGTGAGAATCTGTTTCTCTTGTAGAGCATAATTTGATAAATAATTTGCTTTTAGTTTAAAAAATGCACTGTCTGTTAGATGCAAGTTAATTAGCTTGCGTCTGACGAGTATATAGCTAAATCATGTGGAAGCAGGAACCTTTTTAAATGGTATTAAATGGATGATTGACTTTTATATGTTTCTCTTGTATAAGGATTATCGATGGCTTGGACATAATGAACACCCCAAGATTTTATGATTTTGTTACTTGTACAAATAGTTATTTCCATGTTTCTGAACGTGTTTTCTTGTACAGGTGGGGATCTGGAAAGACTTGTGAAAGACACCGAGGGTAAGATGATTTTTCAGTCGTGCAGATCTAGAAAAATGTTGACTGCGGCTGTCTTTCGATGGAAACTTCATTAATAAGCATATGATGTAGTTCTTGCATAGATTATCATATATAAGATTGCATGTTTCAGGCCTATGCAACCTACCCATTTTGTCACCTCCACTCATTACCCTTCCTCATTCTAGTACTAATTTCGTCTTGCATTAGAACAAAGTTTGGAATCTGTAATTCTTATCCAAGTCGTCATTGTTAATCTCCTGATCATCTAGGATATTCTGGGAGTGATCTGCAAGCTTTGTGTGAGGAAGCAGCAATGATGCCTATAAGAGAACTTGGTTCGAATGTTCTCACTGTCAAGGCTGATCAGGTAACTTGGTTAAAGGTTACCAGCTACTTCCCTAGTAGCAACAAATTTCATTTTTGAGGTCCCCTTATTACACATTCAAGCTGTATATATATATATGCTCATTTTCGTAATTATTTATTGTTAATGGTATGGATTTTGGTTCACATGATTCCCACTAATGCACAAGACCTCGTTTTTCTTGAATCTAATACTTAAACATAATTGCCAAATTTGTCCTGGGTCATATGACAACTTCATCTCTAATTGTTACTATACACTTGTACCAGGTGCGACGATTAAAATATGGAGATTTCCAGAAAGCGATGGCTGTAATTCGACCGAGCTATGTAAAAAGCAAGTGGGAAGAACTTGAGCAGTGGAACAAAGAATTCGGCTCTAACTAATAGTGAAAAATAGTAAAATCATGTTTTCATCTACCGGAAGCCCTCTAATTTAACAGCTATTAGAATTGCATATCATTCTAAGGGCCAAATTTGACAACCCCAGAAGGGAGTACAACTTTTAGTGCACGAGCTACAAGTCACTAGAGGATTGTGATCTAAAAGGACTTACGATGATCACATGAATGGCCATTCCGGCTATAGTGATCTATACGGCAGATAATTGTATAGGTCCCTGGAAACTGTCGACATGTACAGAAATTTGTTATATATAAATTGATAATGGTTTGTCTGCCGTATCTTGATCAAAGACAAATGTGCCCACAACCTTTTTGGTTATCGGGTCACTTCAATATTGTTAGGCAAAAGCCTTTTGGTTAAATTGTATTATATACCCTTGTAATATGCTTTCAACCAAGATTGTCAATTATATCCTATATTTTCAATTTTCATCAAGTGGTTCGTAAAGATTGATAACTTATAACCCATAATTTATACCCATGCTCATGTCTTGGGTTTTATTGTATGCATTGTGCATGTTCCTATTTCAGTCTCTTAATCTCTTTGTGTGTGATTAGTTGAAAGTAGTATAGTTTACGAGTGATGTAGATATTTCAACTATCTATATATGGTCTAGAGGTAGAGGGTACTTGAAAGAACAAGTGCACCAAGAGATTGTAAGAAGGGTTTGAATTTGAAGTTTTGGAGTCCAAGGTGTTGGTTTTCAATGTCCGGGGGCCTATTTAGTTAACTCTAGAAAGTTCAAGGACTGTAAAAATAAAATAATAAAGATAAAGATAAAAAGGTAATAATATGGCTTCGCCCGGGTTCGAACCGGAGACCTTCAGTGTGTTAGACTGACGTGTAACCAACTACACCACGAAACCATTTGCGTTTATCATCCATAATGAAAGGATATTATACTAAAATTGGTGTTTCGAACACTTTTTTATGGAAATATGTCTAAATGGTTGGGCCTAACATGATACACTTTTTAAAATGTTAATTATTAAATTTTTTTAATGCTCCAAACTAATAGAATATTTTTATGAGTAGGTACGTATGTTGCACAAGTTTAACAGATTAAGGAATTGAAATTTGAAAGAATGTTTTTTATTTTTTGAAGATTGACGAAATGAAATTTCTTCCCCCATCCCCAAGGAATGGAGATTCTATCAAATGAATCTCTATCTTTGAACAACCAAACATACTAAGGAATGAAATTCAATTCCAATTCCATCAGATTCTATCAAATTCTGTGAATCAAACGCGACCTACGAGTTCATAGTAATTGAAACCAAAGCTTATGACAAATACATAACTAATGTAAAACAAATAAAACCCAAAATGGAAACAACCGATTTGAAGTATTTAAGTTCAAGCTCATTCCTAAAAGCCATCTCAAGTAGCTTGTTTTTCAAGTGTTCTGGAACTCCTTTGGTTTTTTTATGGTGTCAAGCGAAGCTGTTATGGCTTTCTTCCGGTGAAATGCATACATGATTGATGATTACATGCACTAGAAACCAGTTATCGATGGAAAACGACGCAAGATAAACACAGGTTGTTGAACCATTCCATTCAGTTAACATGATTTCACAACTCAGAAAAGCTACAACCAGAGACGGTTTGGTTTATGGTTTCAAGACCCAACTGAACTACAGTCATTTAGCAAATTTAACCATATAATAGCAAAAGACCAAAAGAGCTCGAGCCAGACTTTTACATTTCAGACAAAATCAAGTTAGAAATTTTCCAAGGAGGCTTACATAGAGATTGCGATGGCATCACCGGTACCTCTGGTGACTGCACCATTTGGATAACCTCCATTATCGTCACTGCTACTGCTGGAGATTTGTTCAGAATTCACCCCCACTTCAAACGGAAGACTGGTGTTTGATTTTTGACTATTCTCGGCCTTTTTAGTCCCTCTATGCATATGCTGCATGCAGTATTTCTGATCCGGGATTGCCCTTTTGCTGCACTGCCAATTCTTTCCATCTGATCTTCTGCATCTTGCAGATTCTGCTACTGCAAGAGCACTGTTATGAACGCTGCTTGAGGTCCCGCAGCTCGGAACTACATGTGTATAAGAGGCAAATAGCACGTCAGACACAATAGGGAAAACAAAGGTCACTAGGATATTGTCTTTTACTACAACTAATCTAAACCAAAGATCATCTTTCAAAGATTGACCAAGCAAAAAATGGATTAAAAAACTAAAACTATGTTGATGATGAAGTTGAACTAAAAAACATCATACTTCGTATTAGGTATTATTCTTTCCAAAATCGCATATTCTTTGTAAAGTGTGGTGTTTTATCTAGATTTTTACAAGACTAATGGTTTTATTTGCTAGACAAAACCTATAACTTTTCATTGCAAATCTCAACCATAAATGGCACACAAAAAAACAAACACGCATTACAGTTAGTATAGGTTAGTGATCTTTGTCCCCTTGAAAACACAAATATTATAAAGATCAAATAACTCCTACTCACCCATCTCTCACCATAGAAAAAAATGCTTGTTTGGCAAAAAGAAATGAAGCAGAAGTAACATATATGTTTATCGCCATCATTGCAAATTATCCGGGAAAAGTCAACACAGACAGGCACACTGCCCCGTCCCAAGGACAATATGGGGAAGGCAATGCTAAACTTATGCGCCGGGTTTATAATTTATCGAAAATCTGGTTTAGTCGGCATTAACTTGTCATTTTATAATCGAAAATCTGATTTAGTCCTTTTGACATTATAAATTTTGCCATTCATAAAGAACGAATGGAGTAGACTGTACAAGACATGTTGAATAACACTTTTGGGGAAGAAACTGATTTCATGGGGCTTACAAGATTCGTTGCCAGGTTTCTTGATTTTAAAGCTTTGATCCTTGATACCAACTTTGGTATGTTTTATAGCATTAGTCTTTGCAGCAGATCCAAGATTAGGAGTGGCTTTTATCGATGAAATGGAGGTCATTGCGGTTGGCTTTGACTTTAACACACTTTGATCAGCTTCCACATGCTTTCTTGAACGTTGGCGGCCTCTGTGTACATGACGCTCGCAGTATTTCTTATCAGGAAGCACTGCTAAACGACACCTCCATTTCTGCCCGTCGGTTCTTCTACACCTCCCCGGTTCTGCATCCATGAGGCTCGGTACAGGAACCCCAGAGGTCATCGCTTTGACTGAACAAGCAAAACACATTTCCTTGTTAAGGGGTAAGTTAAGCTTTTAGCTATTCATCAAACATTTTACTACCCTACAATTCTTCAGAAGGAAGAATCAAGTGTCTATAGCTTGAATTACCAAGAATATGTCAAACGAGCAAAAGTGTAGAGAACTTGAAGCTGTAAAAAGTTAAAAAGTACCAAGACATATACCAATCATTTCAAGTAACATACATAACTCAATTAAAACTTTATATACAATACCTCAAATGTATATTAAAACCCATGTTTATGACAAAGTAATAAAAAACAAAGAAGTAAATGCACATAATCAGAGTAAAATATAATTACCAAAACCAAAAAGTCACCTAAAATATGAAGCTGGAAACCCAAATGGAAACACATGAATGTGGAATTAAGGGGGTGTTTGGAAACCCAAATAAAATTAAATTTTATGTTAATAATAATCATATCAATTATGCAACTTGTTACCTTTCTCCAAATCTGTATTATTTTGACCCTACTACATAATCAAAAAACATCAATAACTTTTTATGACTATTTATTTCCAAACACACCAGAAAACTCCCATTAGCCCCACATCCAAACACCCCCTTCAACACTATAATGAAACCCACAGAAACATTTCAACATTGGAATCCCAAGTAAGCAATATTTACAAGTGCATACAAAAATAAGCATTAAAAAAAAACGAAAATATTCTCCAAATTTCATTATTAAATCCCCAAAAAATTGAACAAAATGAACCAAATTTATTTATTTATCGTAACCAAAACTTAAAATCTAGTGGAGTACTAAATATATACAAACTAACAAAGAAAAAGAAAAAAAAAATTGTTTTTAAAAGACAAGAGTCAAAACAAACCTGGTCAGTGGTAGTGGAGACCCAACTTCAATACCTACATAAACACCAACCACCCTTATTATTATTATTATAAGTACATAAAATGAAAAATTAAAATCACCTAAAAAATAATAAGTAAACAAGATAAAAGAGAACCTAGCTGAGTGAAATTTTTTAAAAGTTATGGGGGGTGAAAATGGGAATTGAAATAGTAGTGGTGGTGGCAATGGCATTGTCAGAAACTTTGGGTTTCAGCCTTCACTTTCTTCAACAATGGCATAGCAGACGGCAGACACCTCTGTTCCCATGCCCACGCGCGCGTGTTTATCAGTTCCTTGGTTAGCGCGTCCTGATATTTTCAAAACTAGTGGGCCGTTAAATACCATGCAAACTAGATTTTTCCAATGAGCAAAATCAAAACATAACAAAATCCATAAAAACCAAAGAAATATCAAACCAAAAAACCATCTTAAATTTTAAACAACAAAACCGAGATGATGTTTTTTGTTTTTGAAAAAACTGAAATAATGGTTTGGTTTTTGGATGTATTGAAAAGGGCATTGCTATTTCCACCACAAGAGACAAACTACCGTACAACAAATACTGCATACCGTACAAGTGTTTTAAGCTTT
>JAOXNX010000026.1:6335832-6348976 GCA_028566075.1 Solidago caesia | reverse complement strand
ATAATTTTTCTCTATTCTTCAATTAATCCCAATTATTAAATAATTGTTAGTTATTTAATTAGGGTTTGTTTGTTTGTCCAATTAGTGATTTTTTCAGCTTCGCAAATAACAGGTACTTTAGACTCTGGTGTTCGATGAAATGCTTGAGACTCAATTTGTTTGTAATCTTAATTAATATGTAGTATTTTATTACATCTTCTAAGTTTTTTTTGTTTTTATAATTTTGTTCAAATGAAAATTTTGTGTAAGCATTTTTAATTAAAGGTAGGTTTTCATTCTAACTGTGCTTAAATTTTACACTTCATTTTTGTACATCCTGACTTGCTACAGCCGCCTGAAGATGAAGACATCAGCAAAGATATCAGTAGACTGCAAGAAAAACACCATCAACAGGTACAAATGTTTGATCACGAACCAGCAATGTAGAATTTTTATAATCACCAGCAAAGTAGAATTTTTATAATCATAACTAATAGTGCTCATAAGGTATAGTTTTTTATATTGATAAGTAATAGCTATTTGTGATACTAAAAATATACAAACAACTACTGTCATAGTTTTAAAGTAATTATCCATTGTGCCTATAGACTTGTGTTTGGAGAAATCTAATTAGTAGCAACAAATTCTATTCGGAAATAGAGAGTATTAGCAGAAGTTAAGAATCTAAATTTCATAGAGGTCATCTTTGTGTATATATTTGTGTTTTCTGCATTTAGATGTATTGCCAATAGAATTTCTTAATGTATGTGTGTAGTGTTGTGGCCAATGGTCCTGATATATTTGTGTTTTCTACATTTAGATGTATTCACACAAATCGTTTTCATTCTCTATTTGCAGGAGCGTATGTGGAAAGCCATAATTTGGTTTTCGATAAACATCAAGCGGAATCGAATAAACTGAAAGAGTTTTAAGTCGATCATGGTTACATATGCAACTTTGTGTAATGAGATTTAGATAAAGGTCATATGCTTGAGCGTCGTCAAGGATCAATAAGGTAGATATGGAATGTGAGGGATGTGCTCAATTCCTATTTGCAAACCACGAATATGCTTTTTGTTGTCTTTTGTCTAGCTTTTGATACCAATCTTTTGAGTATTATTTTTTGACATAAAATGAATTCGATGTTATGTCCTGTTATTGAACAAGGCACAAGTGGTCGTTATTGCTCATGATGTCGACCCCATTGAGTAGGTTGTATACACATCAGAAAACTGCAGCAGCTCTGTGCTTGAGTACAGTTAAGATTGAAGATAAAAGTGTATTTTGGCAGGGACACCTTAACTCCGTGTACCGCATTGGTACCTATACCCATCACCCAGCAAGACAGGTATACCTGTAAAACACTTCCCCACATAACACCACATATATATGCTATCACCTCACTTTGGAGGCTGAACCTAGGTCTATTGGTAACCCCTTTCATATGTGGGTCATGGGATGACAAGTGACTGGTACCAAGCCATTGAGGTCTGTTTTCAAATTAACTTACTTTGATCGACCATATTGCTTTTTGGAAACTCTATGGTTTGTATTTATACTGATTATGGTTAATTTCAGGCCAAAATCTCAGGCCAAATTAAAGGCAAAGGAAAGAATTCTTGCTAAGGAGGTTGCCCAGAGAATGGGATAGAGGCCTTCATTAGCTTTAGTGTGCAACCGAGTCATCTTTTTTGATACATTTATCTTTAATATCAATTATTTCACAGCTTTGCCTGTTTATCTAATTTAAACTTAATGCTATAGTGACTTATTTTGTAAAAAAATATTTTTCAATTTTTGCGGAGGGCTATGAAAGTGTTCACTTAGAAATTTGTGAATTTGATGAAGTATGAAAACCTATTTGAGTCCCAAGGAAGCCCAATTATATTTTCTCATGTACAAATATTATCACTTCTATATGATTTTTGTTAAACTTACATGCATCCAACTATAAAGATTGTATGAATGATGGTACAGATAGAGAATGAGTTTGGGGCACTGGATAAGAAATTTGGAGCCCCTGGATATAACTACATGACTTGGGCTGCAAAAATGGTCGTTGGACTAAAAACAGGTGTCGCTTGGATCATGTGCAAGCAAGACGCCCCAGATGCTATTGTAGGAACTGGACACCTTTTTTCATTTTAATATTCTTATTTATCACATTATGATGGTCGGGCCATGGGTCAGATTCATACTCACATATATCATTTTGAACCGACCCTTCTATAAAAAGATGCAACAGTCGAATGGTTGAAGGTGGCTTTTACGCATTTGTTTGGTAGCATTTTTGTTTTCCTATCTTAGCTTTACGAGTGCATTCCAAAAAGGAAAAACTGCTACCATGGTCATTTACGATTCGCGACCGTTTGTGGTATATAAACACATGTAATGGTTTCTATTGTGACGCTTTCAAACCCAACAAGCCTTACAAACCCAAAATTTGGACAGAGGCGTGGACTAGATGGTATGTTTTGTTTATTTTTCTCACTGTTTATTTTTTGATGGCTTGACTCATTGTTATCTGTTTTCGAGCTTTAACTTGAACTTCTATCCTTCAAATCTCTACAGGTTCACTGAATTTGGTGGTGTGGTCTGTGGCGCACAAGAATCCTGGTGAACATTTGGCATTTGCTGTTTGTTAATGAATCTGTAAGTAACGTGCTGCTCCTAAAATTTTGCGCACTTTTTTTCTTCCTAAAGTTCTTCTGATTATGTTTGTAATTATTTGATGTGCTTGAGTACATTATGCAATCGTTTATTGCCCATTTACTGGTACCACCCATTAATGATCCACTTAGCACTTAACTACTTGAAGCATCTACTGAGTTGCATTGTCAGGTTCACAAGAGGTTACTACCTTACGTTGTCTTTCAAAGCGGGAACGTTTTCTTTGTGTGCCCATACTACTGCTATCATGGCCCTAATAATTATAGTGTTCAAATGCACTTATCCTGTTTTTCATAGTCATATGCTACATAACATTATCTATGTTGATGTTGCATACTTTGTAGATATAACAGTTTTACTGTTAACGTTCTGTACTTTGCAGATCATCTTTAGAGATTTCAAACCAACTTAGTTACATACTGTTCAATAGTCAATGCAGGCTACATTTTACCTTTGGGCTATTGAATAAAAAAGATTAATTAATCATTTTTAAGGTGGATTTGATTATTGAAAGCCTACATTCTTAAATGCAGTAAGACGAGTTGCCCTGTTGGTTAACAGGCCGGGTAACGGGTCAGGTCAGGTTGTGTAATAGGTCAGGTCGGTTTGGGTTGGGTAACGGGTTAGCCCAGGTCAGTTTTTTTTGGATAAAATCAGGTCATGTCAGGTTTCCAAGGTAACTAAAGGGTTATGCCCAATACGGCTAAGCTAAAGTCCTTTTGATGTTAAAAAACACTATTAAGTCGTACACTTATTCACAACAAGTTTTTGATGTCATGAAAATAATGTATAATAATTTCATTACTATTTTCGTTTAACATGTCTTCCTCAATAAATGATAACTCATTCTAGACATTGGCTTAAATTGTGAATGATTTACAAGACTATAGAATACACGGGCTGCAATTACACTTTAATATACCTATTTCAGTTGAACACATGGGTAACTAGGCAATATGGATAAATCATGGGATTTCGTTATAAGTCTCAATGATGACTGGAGAATTAAGAATTAGGAGAATTATATCATTGATATAGGCTTTTGTATGATTTACTGGTTTGGGTAGATCAGATAAACAAAATTGGTCTTTATAGGATTTAGATATCACAAAATTATAACATGTTTTCATGAGAAGTTATAATATCTATGTGTCGCCAAATGATAAATATTGTATGCTCTCTTAGAAAATTTATAGTTATAACTTATAACATTGTGCCCGTGAACACACTTGAGCTACAAGTAAATCTGCCTTTGCATAGATGTAAATATATTATGAGCACATGATTGAAATATAGTGCTTTTCTACTCAGGTATTTCACACATGATGATGTTTTATGCAAAAACAATCTTCTTTGCAATTCAAGCCGGTAGACTCGGTAGATTCGGTGTTGAATATATTATGAGCACATGATTGAAATATAGTGCTTTTCTACTCAGGTATTTCACACCTGATGATGTTTTATGCAAAAACAATCTTCTTTGCAATTCAAGCCGGTAGACTCGGTAGATTCTGTTGATCATACTTATCATGTTTCAATTGTGATTATTTATGAACCAATGATAAAACAATGATTGAGGATAAGGATTTAACTGAAAACTGCATGCTATGGAATACCTTTTATATTGTGAAGAACATGGGCTCTTTCGATCTATCTTTTTATCTTCCAATGGTACTAACACATCATTGTGTTAAATTTATCTCGCTTAATGATGTTTGATACCGTGATGAAACTGGAGGCTCCAAGAAAGTGATAGGTGTCACAGTTACTCCTGGAAAGATGGGCATTTCTCCTGACTCAGGAAGCGAGTTTGAAGTTAAGAACTTAAGATGTCTCCTACGGCCCCTAACACGAACATAGAGCCCAACACTGGCATACTTCGGGTCCATGGGGTAGATTTTTTTGAGTACCCTTATATCCTTGCAAATATAAACCGTTAAATCTTACATTTTGGTCAAAAGTTTAAGAACAATTATTATGAAACTTCATCTGTGAATTTTAGTTTGAGTTCTCACGTTAGATAACATGATAACCTTTTCTTACGAATTACACAGGTGTGTTTACGAAGACTCTGAATCCGAGACTGAGGTCGATGAGGGGACAAACTCAAGCTCGGTGCATGCTGAGACACCAAAGAAACGCGCGGTGGGTGTGGAAGAAAATTAATGAATATTAAGTGGTAAACAAATCATACAAAAAGTATGCCCAAAACTGTTAAAACACCTATAAGTTTGATTAAAACAAAGTAGCATCCAACTCTGTCCAAAAAAGGGATGGTATGATGGGTTACAAACAAACTTATACTAATATGATGGTCGAGAAGCTAATTTTAGAAAACCTCCGAAGAAGATGTTTGAGAATCAATTACAACAATGACGATATTTGATCACGTCAAAAGACCTTTCACCATAACGTGTGCATAAGTGTGTGTAGGTGCATGGGAGAGGTAGGATTTAGCGGTGTTTTCGATTATTCGTAGCTATAAATACAATATATATAAAGCATATAAATATGAATATGAATATTGAAAGTATAAATCATAGAAAATTGCAAAGCAGTTTGATCTCGATCTTATGGTTTGAATTTGGGTTGAAAAATACAATATACGAATACTTAGTTCTTACAAAAAATAAGTTTTAGTTGAGTGATTAGATTTTAAATATTTTATCTTCTGTAGTGTAGTGGACTTAGAGGAAGAAGTAAGAAAAGTTTGTATATAAAATAAGTGGGCTTCTAACCAAACTTATGCCGCCAGTTGTTTTGAAAGTTACTTTAAAGGCAGGTTCAATGTATATAGTCAACTTACGTACCATGTTCAATAATAGAGTCACCTCGATCCAATCATGAATTTAATCTAACAAAGGAGATAAAAGTAGACAAACCAAATTATTTGAACTTCATATATGAAGCGAGTAATCCAGGTAGGTTGATAACCGGAGCAAGGCAGTCTCCTTAATTAGTAGCGTTCCAAAGTGCTCATAGGTTACTCTTGCCATGACTGTCTCATAATTAAGAGCCTTGATGAGTTTGTTATTGTGTTTGTTTGGTATGCCTTCAACATATATATAATGGCCTACTTAATGTTTGGACTTGAAACTCTTAAATTGTTCTTTCTCTTTACTATTTGTACATAATTTAAGATCATGTAATTTGCAACAACAATAATGGCAATGCTTGGTGTCTCATACGCATGATCATGCATACCGCAACAAACTGGATCCTTTCTGCAGTTGCTGAGGCAGTTATTGGAAGACCTATGGATCCACCAGCGGATAATACCGAGTTATTCTGAGCAAGAAAGAATGTAAGGCCATTACCGTAAGAATTGTTTTGGTTAGAATCAATCACAAACGTAAAACTGGTAGAGAAGCTTGCTAGCTCATCTAATCTGTTGTCCCAAAGATGAAGAGGTTTGTAGTATGTCGCCCGCCCTGCTTTCTGGCTCTGATCAGAAGTAATACCATCTGGGTCACCTAGATTCCATATTCGGATATATAACATCCATCCCTTTCAACATGTATCTCATATTTTCATTCAAGACAAGGCTTTTTAGTTAACTCATAATTAGTATTATGCATATTCGTTTGATACAGAGTAATGGTTTTAGAAGTGAAGCTGATACACTTCAGAGGTTTAATGCATGCATTCTAGTATATATATAAATATTAATATCAAATTATTTACAAACTAGAAAATAGAAGTTAATGTACGTACTAACGAATACAAAAGGTAAATATAATAACAAAACACCAACGACAAGAGCCCAGCATAATTAATCTTGGTTACAAACTTTGTTTTCTGTTTTTCCTTTTTTACCAAATCTTTTTTATCTCTTTTGATTTGCTTGATTTGAACGTAACTCATCAATCTCCTCTCATCATCAATCACAGTCCTCCTAACATTATTTTCCTCCAAAATTGCTCTTTGGGTAATTACCATAAAATCTTTACCATTCAAAGAATTACGAGAAAGCAAGTCTTGTAGTTTTAAACTGACCTCTTTCACTTGCAAAATCGCATCTCCTGAGATATCAGCAACTAATAATACCAGTTGTATTGTACATGTTACCATCTCATTTGGATTACATCCAGGTAAAACAGTAATGTATTTCAAAACAACCTCATTAGGCACCCAATCATATTTTACGCTAACCGGTTTGATAATCGATAGGTTGCCTGCCCGTTTCTGGGTAGGATTTACTATAATCCAGTTCAGTGTCACGGATTCTTTCAAAAGTGATAATGTTGCTTCATCGTCGAGGAGTTTCAGCTCATCGAACTTCTGGGATACTTGTGTTGATTCGTTCAATACAATCTGAAATGGCGATGAGTGCAAGAAATGATCAGTTGTGGTGTTAGTGAAGTGGGCTTTGGAGTAAATGATGTTGCCTTTGTAACGTATATCGACAAGCGAGACGAGTTCAGATGGCAAAGGATGATGATCACATGTCATCAACCATTGATCTTGTTGCTGGGAATTCGACATGAAGGAGGGACGATATGTGAATAAAGAAGGAAAAGAGTCTTCAAAGAAAGAGCGGTGACCATTAGGAAAGGTGGAGATGATATCATGAACACGAGGGTGGGTTATAGAAGGCCAAGCGGAGATGGAGAGATCAGCCCATAGCTTGTGATCGGAACAAAGGGATTGCAGATGGGATGATGATGATGCGATGTTCGAAAGAGACGGGCCGTCGAGACGTGGTAAGATGTGTGTTCGGATGATATCTTGGTGGATATCACCGAGAGTAGTACTGGTTGTTACCATGCCAATAAAGAGTAGCTAGATGACTATGCTTACGATTTTCTTCTCCTCTTTTACTTATGCTTATATGAGGTCTGACTATATGCTTATATATGAGTCTCTTGCTTATCAGCTCCACTTTATTTTTAAATACTTGACATGTGAAAAAAATGTTGATTTTAATATTTATTTTGATCCTTTTTTTAAAGTAAAATGTTGCTAAAATCTTAAATTTATACATTTTTATTTTTTAATATGATGTCATGGTTTCTAGAAACATTGGTAGGAAGAATGTGAGCTTGTCACATAATAAATTAAAAAAAAAAAAAAATCTAGATCGAAAGAAATCTATTTTATTTATATTAGAGATTTTATTCTTGTTTTCTAACTACTTTTTTAAAAACCAATATTAAATTGTATATCAAGACTAAAATAATAAAGTTAATGTATTATTTTAGAAATCCACCTTTTTATGTATGGAAGGGATCGAGTTATACAGATTTGCTGGTTAAAATAAGATACGATATGATCTCATAGCTATTTTAATAGCTAGGTACCCTTTTAGCGCAAAACATGAGGGGTTTTTCTAATTATAGAAAACTATTAGTGTTTTTTAAAAAAATTTCAAGAAAAACATAAAAAAAATATAAGTTGTGTTTATATATGATTTTTTCTAAACTAATTTCCATTGTGTTGGGCGGTTGGTTTTTTTATATTTTTTTTTGCTATTTGAATTTATTGTTGAATTAGAAATGTGATAGATAATGGTGAAAGCATTAAATGGTAAGCATTAGATGGTAAAAAAAAAGGTCACTTTGCACGCTCCAATGGCTAGAAGCATCGGCACCATTGGGCCGATTGGGTGGGTTTGTGCCACAAACCACTAGCTGCCGATTTCAAGGAAAATATTAAGTTTAAGGTAATGCTAAAGGTAAATAGGTAAATATTAATTGTCTGTAGGTTTATTTGGAAGCAGTTTTTCTACTTTCGAGTAGAGGTATACCGGTCTATATCTCACCTTTTTGATAACTTTGTCTTTAACTGGATTGATTATTGTGTTGTGGTTGTCGTATACTTGTATGTGACGTAGATAATAATAATGATAAATGGCTAACCATAAATTATTTTTTAATTTATATTGATTTAGAGAGGCGGCCTAGACATTGGGTGGGCAAAGAAAAATATTTGTTTAATCTAATGATTGATGGCTATCTCTATTAGTTAATATTATTATTAGACAAGTTTGTATGTGCCGTAGATAACAATAATAATAGATGACTCACCATAAATTACTTTTTCATTCTATATTGATTTTATAATTTAATATTAATATCGATTTAAAATTTTGTTTCACTTTGTCAACTTTTAATGTTAAAAGACGACCATGTTACATTAAGTTAAATTTAGTGATATTATACAATTTATATTTAATTATTATCTATACAATATACAAATCAAGATATGTAAATTAATGTTAATAGACGACCATGTTACATTAAGTTAACAATTTATATTTAATTATCTATACAATATACAAATCAAGATATGCAAGGCCGGCTTTAAAGTTGTATGGAATTAGGCGATTGTCTAAGGTCCCCAAATAATTAGGGCCCCAAATTCTTATATTAGTAACCTGGAAATATTATTGGTTTTTTTTATAGCTAGTTTTAGACTTAAAAGACCAACAATTAAAACTAGGACCATAATCACTCTCTTATAAATCTAAGCTACTGCATGACTCTCTTAAAAAATCCAAAAGTCTTCATTGTGATTATGGTTATGGAGTTCGAATTTATAACTCTCCTTATAAGTATTTTACACATATAAAAAGTAGATAATATTTTTTTAACTCCGCTATTTATAAGTATTTTAGTTTATTTTTGCCGGTATCAAATCCGGATAAGGAGTAGGCTTTTTGTTAGAGACTTTAAGATTTAAATATTTAAGAAATGACCCTTAAATCGGGTCCGCCTAGAGCCACCAAAAAGTTTGAGTCGGCCCTGCATTCATGTTTTACCAATAAGACGAGGGTTTAATCCTCGTTAACTCCATTTGAAGGGGGGCCTGTGGGGTTTTTTTCTTGGACGTCTTCTCAGCATTGAATGTAGTTGGACCCGTCTAAGACAACCAATTACATTAGTCTAAGTGAGCCCTCACATTTGGATGATGGGAGACATATTCTATTTAACAGTAGTCGTTAAAAAAAAACATTTTCAAAATTTTAAAGTGGATCTTTTTTGGACAGTAATATGGGTAAACTTATTAGATTCTAACATTTTTTTTATTAAAAAAAAAAGACTTGTGAAAATACAAATCTTGAGCCCGTCACTCAATATCGTATACTTCTCATTATGTTTTGTTCCAAACATTTTCTTTTGTATTTTTCTTGCTTTAAATTATCAACTATGTTAGTTAAAGAAGACTTTCCATTCTTAGAAAATAAATAAATATATATCGATAAAATAATCTATCTATCTAAAATATATATGAAAGAACCAACTCACTTGGTTACGCAAGTAGAGAGATCCTTACATTCCTTCCAAGACGTGACATCATCAGACCATAGTCCCTAATATTTCAAATCCAAAAATAAAATACTTATAATAATACGTTTATCGGTTTAAATAGTTTTTGTGGTGCAGATGATTTGAAAGAGTAGCGAAGCTTGAGAATTTTAATAGGAATGGCCGAAAGTCTTTAAAAAAATAATCATGGGAATTCTTACATGTGTGAAGTTCGCTTGTATGGATTTTCGTAGAGACTGCATATCCTTTTCATAGAAATCAGCCGCAGCTGTAAGAATTATCTCTCTGTCCCATACCTATATATTATTTGTATGTTTTATTCAATTAGATTAATTAATTATATATAATAAATTTATATATAAGTAATAATAAATTAATGCTATATATAATACTTACATGGTGCAGGTTAGATTTATGCCTGAACCATCTTAAATCAATGGTGTTTCCTCCTTCATCGCTAGTGAATCCAACATGCATTGGCTGATCAAATTATGCATTTAAAACTAATTTTAATAAAATATTATACATATTGATCAAAATTAATTAAATTTAAGAACTAATTAATTCAAGGAAAGTAACTATAAACAAAATAGAGTATTACCTGATGAATATCTCCCATGAAATGTGACAAAAATAGCAAATCCTCGGTCATGTTATCTACATTACACAAATTTGAAATCTACTAAATAAATTTATGTTTTTCTAACAACAAATGTTTTAGATATAACACCCTTGACATTGATTGTATGTTAGGCCTTACGGAATGCAGAGTCATAGAAAAGGTACCGTGAGGTACCGATGGTGAACACCATTCCTCAAGGTGGGTACCGGGCGGGAGGGAAGGAAATAGTGACAGCCATGTCTTTCTCATTTACTTACTTTCTTCTTTGTCTTTTTTTAAAAAAAAAAATTAATTGAAAAAAAGAAGAAGCAAAGGTGTGAAATGAGAAAAGGAAAGAGAAGAACATTCTTTGCATGAGAGAGGAAAACACTCCCCAGGCCCTTTATACATATCTAATAAAAACCTTTAAAAGAAATATGTACAAATGAGAGTTATAATTTAATTATTTATCTCATCTTTTAACATTCATTACTTTTTACGCTTATGAAACTAATTAGAGTTGGTTCTTAATTGGGTGCATTACAAACGTAAATTAGTCTATTTTTATCACTTTTTTCATAATGTGTTATATATATACAAGTGACTAAAATTATACCGCAAAATGCATTATGGTCCATTATAAAGAAGTTATACCTTGAACTGAATTGTGATTAAAATAAAGAGAAATGATCCCTACTTTGAGTTTCTTAAGAAAAAAATTTCATTTGTCTCCTTAAGTTTAGTACACATTGAATCTCCGGTGTATAAGAAAGACAATACCCAAAATTGAATACTGTCACCGTACCTATGTTTTCCCTTTAAAATAAATATAAATTTATGATAAATGGGCTACCTAACTTATGGTATTAAAATAAGTACATTGTGAATGTTGTGCCAACTCGAATCGCACTATTGAACTTCTCTTTTAAGGCAATAATCGTAATAAATATTAATACATAATACATATGGTTTTGACTTTTTAGTGCAAGACATCCTAAATTTGTAAAAGTCCCGGCTTTGGCCTAACATCATATGATATCAAACAAGTTGGCTACTCGAGGTTATAAAAATCTCATTATCCACATAATTAAAGTTAAAAAAATTTAAAAAATATAATAATTTTGATAATGACAGCTTTAAGGGTTGTGACTAATCTTTTTAAAAAAAATTGTGACTAAAACGTTATTACATACATAAAAAGTGATACTTTATATTTAAGAAAAAACCCTTGAATTTTCTAAAAATAAGGTATAACTTTTCATGCGCTCAATTAGTTATTGCTAACGGCCCTTAGGAATGTCGTCACTATAAAAAACAAATAGCTATGCCAATTAACATGAAATAGAGTTTGGCTGTTCGTTTAAAAATTTTAAAAAATAAATGAAACAAGGTCTAATATCGAAATATTTGATCGTTATGAAACTTACATCGTCGATCTGAAGTCCCGTCGTGATAATGTGATAGCTGAGAGGTGAAGTTTTTGATAGCTCCGGCAACACACATATCTTTGCCTCCATGTGTATCGTGACAATCCCCTGTTATTTTGTAAAAACATATATAAGACAACACTTGTATATTATCAATTAATAAATAATAAATTATACATTTACCATACAACTCGATATATAACTATGAAGCATGAGCCATAGGTAAAGAATAGTCCCAAGGGAACATATATATAGGTGAGAAGTGTACTTAGTTGCAAAAATGGATGATGATTCTCTCATGTTATTCTAACTTGACTAGTCAAGTCAGGGTGATCTTGACTCAACTTGAGAGGATCTCCATCCTGTAAAAATTTGACGCATATAGATAGCAACTTATACAACTTTATGATGCATATTTACCTGAAATATCGGTGAGTGATGTACGATTTGACTTCATACATTTTATAATATTTGTCGATTATGTTAACAAAAAATTTAACTTAATCCATATTGCTTTTTAATTTGTTGTATAACATGCACGATGTATAATCATTTTTTTTTTGGGAGGGGATATAATACGAAGTACTAAGAAGTGTAAGGAGTTTAAGATATTGGAATTAAGAAAATCGGAAGAGAGAAAATTAGAATGCCATAGAAAGAATTATTATTAAAAAATTTTGATGAGTTTTTTCGTTGGTTACAACTGAGAATATGAAGTCCTTTTATAGGCTCTAAAAAACTAAAACTATTAAATGCTATCTATTCACTGATTATTACAATGGATGAACTTTTTGACAAAGGAACCTACTTTTATGGGAAAAAAATCAAAAAACTTTATAAAAGTGCAATAATATTTTGCCGGCCACTTGAGAATTATTGTTGCCTATCGTCACTGCTTACGTTTAAAATATTTATGTTGCATACGTTAATAAGGGTATATAAAAATATATAGAGAGATACATGTTTATTAATAAAACTACCTCGGTTTGTGTTGTCAATGGCTTTGGAAAATAAGGTGTTATAAATCTATAAAAACTAATTAAATCTTATAAATTTAAATAAGGGTTAAGTCACGGGATTACCTACGTACTTTTCCCTATGTACACGGTTGCCCATTTTACTTTTTTATTGATATATATGCCCCACAAACTTTTTCCAAAAGTACATGGTTGCCCATTAAACTTTTCCATTGATGTATA
>JAOXNX010000026.1:6242916-6254729 GCA_028566075.1 Solidago caesia | reverse complement strand
AGAAACAAAGCCCTTTCTGTTTCCTTCAGTGAAAAAGACCTCAGGTCTCTCTATCTCTATCTCTATCTCTATCACTATCTATACATACATTCTTATGCAATTTGTTAGCATAATAATGAACTCTGTACATTCATGTTTTAGGATCATACTGATTGCTAACTGCTAAATTTCTGTTTCGGCTACCCGGGGAAAGTCCGAGTCTTAGAGGCCGTTTGGTTCAAAAATTTCGATGGAATTTGATGGGATGGAATTTGGATTTCCTTACTTGTCTTGTTAGGTTAACGTACGAAATCCCAAATTCCTTTCCATCGAATTCCATTGAAATCTTTGAACCAAACAGTCCCAGGGTTTGATGTATGTGAGTAAGTAAGTAAGTAACACCCAATGCCGTCTTCCACGGGTTTTGGGTCCTAATACCACGAAGGTGTATGAGGGAGGTTGAGATGTAGACGGTCTTACCCCTATCACGACGGTGTAGAGAGGCTGCTTCCAGGTTCTATCTTGGATAGAAAAGGACCTCCAGCCCTACAAGGCATAAGGATAGAACCCTTGACCTCTGTCTCCATAGGCAAGGGTGTTAACCACTTGATTCAACCACGACGGGTTTGATGTATGTGGCCTAATGGGTATTCCTATTGCCGTTTCCTAGACTATTTTCCTTGGCTATTCCAAGACGTTTAACCCACACCAGTAGGCCACATTGTGTAAAGTTTTCACTTGAAACTGTTAAAATGCTTGAATATAATTAATTAGCAACCAAAACACTACGGCTGCGTTTGGTTGTGGAAAACTCCCTGTTTTCCAGAAAACTTTTCCAAGAAAACATGGAAAACAGAAAACGTGATCAAATTGGAGTTTTCTAGAATACTTTTCTAAGAAAATGAAAAACACCATTTTCTTTTTATAAATTGAAATTAGAAAACAACGTTAAAGTATTTTTAAATATATTGGATATGGACCTAATAAGTGTGTAGATAGAAGTAACCCTTTCGTCATACACATAGCGTATCTATGGTATAATGTATTTGGAAAAAAAGCTTCTTTTTTTTCAGGGATTTTTACAGTCAAACAGAGTTTTTATTGAATAAGAATGTATTTTTGTAAATGCCCAGAAGTAAGCTTAAAAACAGCACATACCAAACACACTCATAATCAAGTAACTATTGGGTTGTATGCTCTAGATCATTTGAAATTCCCATAGTTTGATCCTATTTATATGATGGTAGGGTTGATTTTTTGATACTGAAAACGAATTATATAGGTTCACCTCTGTATGATGTCCCATGGTGAAGTGTTACTTTGACTCTGTATATAGTTTAGTGAATGTGTTTATCCATGGCTAGATGTCTTATGTGCCTTTTCACATTGACACTACACGAATACTCTTTTTGTCCAAAATCGCATTTATGATTTTGTAATGGGTCAATGGATGATAGGTAGATTTAACTCACTTTTCCCAAAAGTTGGAGCTTTGCAGTTAATTTTTGACACCCTAACATTGAGTTAATGGTTAGAACGAGTCTTTTTCTTAAATTGAAAAGCTCAAAATCACTGGTCCCTCTACAAACTTGGAGTATTTTCATTATAGTTGGCAATTCTAAAAGTGGTATATTTTGTGTTTAGGTCAATACAGGTTGGGACGATTGGGTTGACCCGAAACACCATCTTGGAATCTTTAAATTATGTGTGACATATATGACTCTATTTGTTAATTATATGTAATCATTTTATTAATTATCTAGTTATTTGAGTAAATTTATTTATGAGTCTCTATTTGTTAATTGTATGTATAGTGATTATGTGACCGGCTTTCACAAGAGAAAGAAGAAACGGAGAAAAGAAGCACAAAATCAGCAACAGGAAGCTTTAAGGCGCAAGCGTATCGAGCTGCGCAAAAAGGTAGTGCTTTGATATGTTTTGCTATATGGATGGTGGTGTGTGTAATATGTTTTTTTGACCATTTGCTAATTGGCTGTTACAATATGCTGTGTCTATATCATCTATCCCACACAAACACTAGTAAATTGAAGGTAATTAGACAGAAGACGTGGTATTTATGTAGTTTGTCCATTTTCTTACATCAATGAGTGTTGCAAGATTGTAGTCATTCTCATTTAAGTTCTGTTGGTGCATTACGGTTTGCTTCTTATACGAGGATAAGTTATGTGCATCGTATATAAAAGGATTGTCATCTTCAGGGTCGGATGGCACAAACGCGAACACATAATGTCATGTGATATATGAATCATGCATGAATCATGTTTCATATCCAACACTAACAACACAATGCCCTCTTGTCACATTCATTACTGGCTGTCATGTGTATTCCACATCTAGTTAGATCTTGATATCAAGTTTGAGTGTTTGACTAAACTATTAACCTGAAATTTATCCTGATTTCATTTAGAAATATAATGTAGAGGTAGCCAAATATGTGGGTCGGACTGGTTGGGTAACGGGCCAAAATGGTTTTTTGGTGGCCTAGTTTTTTTTTTTTTTATATAATTTTTGATGGTATCCTGTATTTTTGAATGAAATGATCAGGAGTAGATTTCATGCATTGAAATTATACTTTGGGACTACTTCAAACAAACCTGTTTGACTCCTTTCCTATTACTTATGTGAATTTATTGTATTTTATTCATTTGACTCATTAGAGATGAAACATTACCCAAATCGAGCCCTTTATATGTATAATTCGAAATAGCCAACTCCAGTCTAATGTGAGAGAATTATCAAGGATAACGAAAATGGGACTGATCAAATGGAGAATGGAAGCAACTGATATAAACGATCCATACATCTTGCCTTAACATTTTCTCCTTTTTGGCAGAGAAAACTAGACAGAGAGTATGTTCTATATGGTGGAGCTGCACCTGATGCAGATGCAGAATCTAATGCAAATGACGAAACCAAAGAAGCAGAAGAAGACGAAGACGAAGAAGATGATGACGATGATGAGCATCTAACATCAGTTTCTGGTACGTACACAAGTCGTGTTTTGTCTGTGAAATTCTAAAACTAACAACAATCTGTTGAAAATAGTTAACAAAACTTGTACAAATTTTCAAGATAATTAAAATATGTGCTTCTTGATGACTTAAGATGCAAATGACATCCAAGACGATTTGATGTTTACAGAGGAATGATAATCATTATAATTGATAATTTGGTATGTTCTTTTATAAACTTCTCTTGGTAGTAATTAAGTTAGAGGTGTTAAGAAACCTTCCAAGAAGGTCGGTGTCGGTGCTTCAATTCCATGAAACATCCTAAAATGTCAATGTTGCCATTTTTATGGGTTACAGGAATTATTCATGCAAATGTATATAAAGGAAAAAAAGTTAGTTAGCTTGTCCCAACTTAGCTCTATGATGATTTTAGTGCTTAGGGACAAATAGTCATTGTACAATGTAATCTGCCTGAGTTAGAAGAAGCGGGTTTGTAAAATATATGGCCTAAGATATATGTTATTCAGCTTCATCCAACTTCCCTTCTGTTGACTACAGGAACAAAAGTGTATGACACAGGTAATGTTAAGGTCATGGTGACAACAAGCGAGATCTCTCGTGAAGATGACTCTGCAGAAATACCCAAGTTGCCTCCAGGGCCCGAAAAGAAACCAAATCTACAAGTGATCAAGAAGAAGCCATTCAAGAAAGTTGAGAAAAAAAGATCACGGCCAAAGACTCTAACCAAAAGAGATAAAAGAAAAGGTAAAAAGGTCGAAAAGAGGCGTTAGCAATATTGAATGCTCTCTTTCACTTTATGGAGATTTTCAAAAGTTTTCTTATTTGTAGCCTTGAAATGGTCAGAATATTTCGAGTATTATGCAAATTACATTTATTTAAGCATAGTGTACAATATGTAGACTTCCTTGCAACTGCTTGTTTTAAATTGATTGCAATGGATTTACAGAACCTACTTGGTGTTTTTTTTATGGTGGAGAATCCCTAGATCCCCGGTACCACATAGTCCCGTAAATTGTAATGCATCATATGTGTCATTAAATCACCTGTCCATCAAACATCACATGTATAAGGCTCGAGGTAGGCGTGTATAAAAACCGGGTTTGACCCAACCCGACTCGAAACCCGACCCGAGTTTTGGTCAACGGGGACCAAAACCGGGTTTGACCCAACCCGACCCGGTTTGAACCCGGTTTTGGGTCAAACTTTGACCGGGTTTTGACCGGTTTTTTTCAGGTTTTTTGACCAAAAACCGAACCCGACCAGATGTCAACCCGGTCTCAACCCGATCCCCGAACCCGAAAACCCAACCCGGTTTCAACCCGTTGGGTTTTCCAAAACTCAAACCGGTTTTGGTTCGGTTTTGGGTTTTTTTTCGGGTTCGGTTTTTTTGTACACGCCTAGCTCGAGGCAAGCCTCGAACAAACGCCCCCGAATTTTGTCCTTTATGCATCAAAGATCATGCATGGTGTAAGGTATGCAATCCCGGATGTTTCATGTGGCTTCTTTTTGTCAAATCCCTGACAATAAATAGCAAAAGGGGGACTCCCATACTCCCAGTTTACCTTGTATATCATGTGTTTAAGATTATATCCGGTTCTGTCCTCAAGCACAATACTACAAAAGGGTATTGCTTTGTTGTGTTTTAGATGTGTGTACTTTGTGCTGTAATGATTGTACTTTGAGTAGATCAGATTTAGTGGACTGCAAAAAAGTCAATATAGGTCAATGATCCAAAACTGATGGGGCCAGATAGATAGATACAAATACAATGAATGTGTGTTCTTTGTACAAGGTTTGGGGTGGTTTACATGTGAGCCCCTCCTTTTTATATTTCTTTCCTTTTCAGGTATTTTTTGTTCTTTTAACCTAATTAAAATGAAGATGACAATCGGCGAGAAAAAATAATAATCATTTGTAAACGTGTTTGTATTGGGTGGGTAAACAAATAATTTGTAAAAGATGGTGTACGAATCATCTGTCATATTTTTACCCGTTGTGGGTTACAGTCGAATGACATGTATACATAAATAAATGAATAATCCACGTTAGCAAAACCCATGTATGCATTATCAATCATATATATTTTGTGTCCGCAAATCCCTAACACAATTATCCCAAAGATTATAAATGATTAAAAACTGAATCTTTTATTTATTTGTAATAATTAAAATAGCATTGTTATACTATATTTGATTTGTATAAAATACACAAATTAGAGACATGTGCTGACAAGTGTTACAAGCTTATTTAAACAAAAACAAGATTATGTTGCCTAAGCCTAAATATGTACGGGAGATTTCACTTTAAGGGGCATGGTGTCAACATAACCCAACCTAAATCAACCCTCAATACCATAGTGCCAACTCAATTTTACTCATCAAATAAAAAATCCACCATTTTTCACTAGGTGTCATGATACACTAAACCAAACCAACCCCCACCATTTTTCCATACACTTCAACGGTCGCATATACACTTCAATGTATTGTCAAAATCGGTTTGACAAACCGATTACCACCAAAGAGGAAGGGGCGGTGTGCCCGTGTGGTTTCACCCAAACCAACCCCCACACCCTCCCCCCTAACAACACTTAAAGTTTTACTAATCCTTTTAATAAATAGCCTAATAATTCTCTTAACAACCTTAAAACATGACAAGTGTAATCCACTTATTCTTTTTTCTAATTTTATCCATTGATTTTAACAAGTGTCATGATCAAATTATTAGGAGGATAATCAGGCTAATTTTTTAGGAGGGTATATTATTTCTCAATTTTAAGCTTTATTATGTGAGATAAAAACAAACGGGGAAGATGAGTATGGGGTTGTCACACATCTAAACTTAGATGTGAAACTCATCACATGTTATTTTTTAATCAATTAAAAACAAAAACAATTTATTTATTTTGCAAAATATATTAAAAAATTAACATGTGAGGGGTTTCATATCTACGCTTAGATGTGTGACAATCCTATACTCACTATTCCCAAAACAAAACAAAAAAAATCTTTTTAATAAATTTATTAATTTGTAGTCATGCTATTGGGACCTGGTTTTTCTATTGGGATCGACCTATGACGACATGTGTCGCCACAATAGGTGAAAGTTGACTTTAAGCTTAAAGTGGCGACAATGTCGACCTAATAGCTATGTGAGTACATATTTGTGATGTGATGTGAAAGTCGACTTTTTTTAATTATAATTTAAGATTTTATTTTGCAAGATATGTGAGTACATATTTTTGAAAGTGAACAAAAATTGTGATATGATGTGATGAAAGATATAAAGGAGTGAATAGTACAAGTACAATACAAAATTTTACTTTTTGAAGAGGCAAGTGAGTACAGATTTTTTTGAAGATAACAAAAGTTAATAATATGATGTAATGCAATGAGAGTTGTAAAGGAATATTGTTGAATAGTACAACACAACAATTCACTCTTTTTATCATATTTAAATAAAAAAGTTTGCATCAACATCTTTCATTTTTTAGTTAACTGTATTGAAACAAAGAAATGACTGCTCCATTTATTCTAAAGGGGTGACACCTATAGCAGCAACATGTCGCCACTATAAGCCTTTGACTGGTCAAAAACATCGTAATCACCGCCCAATCGAATCTCTCTAACAAGGCCAAAAACGACGACATAAGGCTATAGCAATGACATATGTCGCCCTTATAGGTCCGGTCCCAATAGCAAGTTTTATGGTCCTAACAAAAAACCTATTTATTAATATGGAAGAAAAAAAGTAGTCCACTATTTAAAAGCAAAACAAAGTACATAAATTACAACAAGAAATACAACATTAACGATAACGATATCCAATATTGTCATGAGCCGAGACGAAAAAGATAGAATGTAGACTAAAGGGTGTCACAAAATGATATGATGGAAACCACATGGGGGCATATTATAAACGTTATAATTCTTGAAGGATAGATATGTAATATATATCCAGCCTGCCAGCCACCACAATGGAAAGTCCTCTTTTTTGATATTTTTTAGGAATAAATAGTAAAAAAGGGAAACTTCCCAGATTGTGAGTTGAAACTTCTTGGATATTTCTCATAACAGAAAAAGAAAAAGAAAAAAAGTAGTTAAATTTACATTTAATTTTCCCGCTTTCTTGTTTTTCCTTAACAAAAATAATAATCTCTCTTCTCTTTTTTATTTTTATTATTATTTTTTTTGAAATAATAATAAAATTTATAAAAAAAGATTACTGAGTCAAAGTAAATAATAAAAGGGTTTGAAGATCAGATCTGAAAATGCAAAGAAAGATGATGGGAAAGAGGGGATTAGATCCAAGTAGTAGTGAAGAAGGTCAACCTGAAAGAAAAAGACCAGCTCTTGCTAGGTACTACTACTACTACTACTAATACTACTATATATATATATATATATATATATATATATAAATATATATATTTTTTAATAAAGTTTGTAAATTTGTGTAAATAACTAAATATGTGAAGTGGGTTTTTGTTATTTTTGTATAAATTGTAGTGATGTTTAGTTTAAGTTAGTAATGTTTGGTAGTTGATATGTTTCTTGTTATGCAATTATTGAGCTCATTTTTTTCTTACTTGTACTTTGAGTTGAGTTAAGTGAAAGTCAATGCAATCATTAAACTTTCAAAAATGGAGTGATTTGGGTATATTAAGGTGGCCTAGTGGTCAGAGGTTCGAACGTAACATCTTGGGTGGCCCCGGGTATCCCCGGGTTAGGCTACAAGCCCAAAGACTCACCCTCCCTGGTAATCTAAACAAGGAAAGCCAACTTCGTTTACCCGTTTAATTTGGAGAGTATTACATCAAATGTAATTAATAAATGAAACAATATTGCAAAAAATTGATATCTGATTGGTGAAGTAAGATTGGCTACCTTACAAGATCCGAACACTATAATAAGTAAAGCTTGATCTTGTATTTGGAAAGATGTAGTTTTTTCGGTTACTATGGCCTCTTTTTGAATATTTACAGGATATTATATATATATATAAATATTCACTGGAACATTTATGTACAGTGTGATTGTTGAAGCACTAAAGGTGGATAGTTTGCAGAAACTTTGTTCATCGTTGGAGCCTATTCTTCGAAGAGTTGTAAGATGCTTACTCTCTAGTGAAATATTGTAAATATCTACATTGGAAATTGTCTTCTGTTTGTTTTGGCGTTTCTTATGCGATTTCTTCTTGGTTAATTCAACAACCGAGAACCGATAGATGGACATTTATATATAAATTTCTTTAAATGTATAATCTATCGTTATTACGACTTACACCAGTTGGCTTTCTCATTTAACAGGTTAGTGAAGAAGTGGAGCGTGCCTTAGCAAAGTTGGGACCAGCAAAAGTTAGTGGAAGGTATAAGATTTTGCTGATACTTAATTATGTGTTTTACAAAATATGTAATATTTTCCATGTTGGGACATCACATGGTGCAACTTTTATGATTTTGTTGCCTGTTTATAATCTAAATTACTTCTTTGTCCATTGCCCTCATGACAAGTTACAGACGCTATTGATAATGACACATGTGTCCTTATTATGTGATTTTTGAAGGCTAATTTAGAGATTTGATCTCTTGTTAATCAATGTGTATAACCAAACATTGCATTTTTCATGCGACAAAGGGAGTCTAAGCGTTTAGATCATGATTTTACTGTGTTTGTTTGTTTGCACATATTTTCTAATAGCACTATTGAGTATGTTCGCACTTTGGTTAGAATTGCTACCTTAGTTACTTTGTACTTGTAGATTACATAATTCCTCGAAGGTGTTTATTTTACTTCCAATTAAACAAGAGATTTGCAACAATGAATGTTTTGAGATGTCCATTAAACCAAAACACTTTCCATACAAAAGTCTCTTTGTCAGAGTTGTCTATATGAATTTTGTACATTTTGATCCTTGAAAGTAAATGGTTGGCGTCAGTTTGGACCAATATATCTTCATTTATCTTCAACTATTTTTAGATTTTCGACAAAAATGTTGCAATTTCATGGGACAGGTGATGATGTTCATTTGGGTCCACAAGATTATATACATGTCTTTGACTTATTTATATATGTTTTGGATATTTGATAAATAGTCACAGTTTATCATGTTTGCCCAGCTAAAGGCTGCAATTATTAAATTTTGCTAAAGCTTTCTGTGAACCTAAACAGGGTTTCTCCTAAGAGAATAGAAGGCCCGGATGGAAGAGACTTACAATTACACTTTAGGTCCAAATTGTCTCTCCCTCTTTTTACTGGAGGAAAGGTAGAAGGAGAAAGAGGTGCTGCAATCCATGTCGTGTTGATCGATGCCAACACAGGCCGTCTTGTGGAATCTGGCCCGGAATCCTCGGTCAAACTAGACACTGTTGTACTGGAAGGTGATTTCAACAATGAGGATGAAGAAGGGTGGACTCAAGAAGAATTTGAAACTCATATGGTAAAAGAACGAGAAGGAAAACGGCCACTTTTATCTGGAGAATTACAGGTGGTATTGAAAGAAGGTGTCGGAACATTAGGCGAGTTGACTTTTACAGACAACTCTAGTTGGATAAGGAGTAGGAAGTTTAGACTTGGACTTAAAGTTGCCTCAGGATATTGTGAAGGGGTTCGTGTTCGTGAGGCAAAAACTGATGCATTCACTGTCAAGGATCGCCTAGTAGAACGTGAGTTTGTTTTTGAAGCTTTTATTAGAGGGGGCAAAATGGGTGGGTCAGGCGGGTTGGGTAACAAGTCAAACTGGGCTTGTGTTAGTTTTCATTTACAGGCCAAAACGAGTCGGTTTTATCGGCACACTTTATGTTTTTTGTCCAACTTCTGAGATCATAAATAATTAATGTGTTAAATATGATTACATAAGTAACAGTGTAAATATTGAATAACGTAATTTAGAATGTTGTATGAATGAAAATAAAAATCTCACTTTGGGCAACTATCAATTGGTTGACCTTTCTACCCGTTATGCCTCTTCCCTGTTTATTTAGTTTTGTAATTTGACCTGTTTGAGGTAAACTGCAACCCAAGTTGACCCATATTAGTAAATGGGGTGAAACTGCCATCTCTAGTTTTAATTATTTGGATAAATAATATCAAGATCATGTAAACAAATCTGCTTTTGTCTTCTGCAGTGTACAAGAAACATTATCCACCAGCTCTCACCGATGATGTTTGGAGATTGGAGAAGATTGGCAAAGATGGGTCATTTCACAAGAAGCTTAACAAAGCAGGCATATATAGTGTAGAAGATTTTCTTCGCCTTGTAGTGAGAGATCCAAAGAAGCTGCGAAATGTAAGATTAGTGTCTCTTTTTAGCAGTAAGAGCCATTTAGTCTTGGTACTCTCTTTCTGAATAACCATCATACTTGTGGAAATGCGAAAACAGAATATTCTATTCGAAATGAATGTTGTTATTGCATTCTTGCAAATATGCTGCTTGTTTAGAAACAAGGAGTCAGCATGATAACATGAAGTCTTCAACTGTTAATCACGTTCTATGAAAAATGAGGAATTTGAATTGGCCTTCAAGAACCGATTATTGTGACTTGAAGTCACAAAGTTACATAATGATTGCAAGAAAAATGATTTTTCTAAATGTGAAATGATTTTAGTTTGTAAACATACTTTTTTAGATGTCGACTATCACTTCACTAAAAATCTCTTCTTTTTTTTCACAAAAAATTATTTTGGTCATTTTTACCTAGTAGTTTCATAAATGCTCGGAATTTGCCAAACACTCAAACATTTGATTATTTGACGATTACAACTTCAAAAAACAAAAGTACATACAAACGTATCTTCTACAATGCATGTTATTAGAGCGCATTAATCCATATAGAATAATTTCTTTCAAAACTTAAAGCCACCTATGTACTCTGACTGTATTAATTGTGGTATCTTGGAATTGTTTTTAGGTATTGGGGAGTGGCATGTCCAATAAGATGTGGGATGTTCTTGTGGAGCATGCAAAGACTTGTATTTTGAGCCACAAACTTTATGTTTACTATTCCGATGACGTGCGAAGTGTTGGCGTTGTTTTCAACCACATCTATGAATTGAGTGGCTTAGTTGCTGATGGACATTACTATGCGACAGATGCCCTTTCTGAGAATCAAAAGGTTAGTAGTTTGCAAGTTGCAACCTTTATTGTAGTAGACTTCTAAGCGAGTTTGATAGTACATGCTCTACTTAACTTATACCTTGTACCTGCTAGAAAACATAACATATGTAGTAATATTCTTCAGTAAAGATAAAAGTATGCTCAATGAACAATCAAGCAGTCCCGGCAATGCAAAATTTCCTGATACGAAAATCTAGCCATTTATTTCCATAATCCTAAAATGGATTGTTTTGGTATTTATGGTTTGTAAAGTAAAAAGTTACTGTATTAACAATTGAAATATTTTACAACTTATCAAAGGGTCTTTCTTTTGTTGATAATTACTGGTGTAGTAGAATCTTGGGAGCCCGGCGAGACCTTTTCTGTATTATTGCCCATATGAAAAGAAAAAGGATGTTTACCGAACAAGTATCTTTCAATATGTGCAGGTGTTTGTAGATACCTTGATGAAGAAGGCATACGATAACTGGATGCAGGTGGTTGAATATGATGGAAAATCATTTTTAGGTGCTCATCAAGAAAAAGCTCTGGCTCCACAAATTGATATGGGGATGGGCCGGCAAAACTATTCAAATTCATTTGATCATCAACTCAGTCTACCACCTCCGGCCCCTCAAGAACAACCTACATCAAATCAAGGCGTCGTTGGAAGTAAGTGCTTATTTTGTTTCTTTTCTCACCTATTAGTTATACATGAAAAATACCCACGAGTAATTGGACATCTGT
>JAOXNX010000026.1:6077937-6087950 GCA_028566075.1 Solidago caesia | reverse complement strand
AAAAATGTTAGGGGTAAATTATGAATATTTGAAAAAGAATTTGGGAGGGTTGAGAATGATGGGCGCCAGTAAAAAAGAAGGTTGGATAAAGGGTTGAAGGGTTGAAATGAGTTGAAAGATAGTGATTGGGTAAGTTTGGGAGGGTTGGAGGGTTGAACCCCGTCACTCCCTCCACCCTTATATATTATGCAATTACAGCTAAATCTAGTCAACCCACACAGTTAAACGAAATTGTTCAGACATTTTGTAGCTTCAAATCCCAAAAATTTTACAGCAGAGATACCTAAGTAACTATTCTAGAATTGAAATAGGTAACTTCATGCTCTTGCATTTATTTAAATTTTACTCTTTTTTTGTTTTTTTTAATGGCTAATTTTGGATCACTGACGGACCACTGGAGTATCATTATGCCCACCGGTGATACCCGATCATATTCCAAAGGAAACCCACAATAGAGGAGAGAAAACAACCCAACATGAAAAACCCCATTTTTTTTGTTTCAGGATTTGAATTTATGACCTTTCCATTATTGAACATCTTAAAAAATAATTAATAAAATATGGCAGTTTTTAAATTTAAATTATTTTCAAAAGCAATATATGTGGTGCTCAATGGCTGGTCAAAATGACTGGGTTTCAAGAGCAGAAAGTTTAATGGAATTCATTTATATATATATATTTTTAAAATTTGGATCATCTTAGTTTAAGTTGTTTGGTGTTCAGTTTTAGTTAGATTCTATATTAAGCTTGTTTGGAAAATAAGTGAGTTGACCCTAAAAGTAAAAAAAAAGACACTGTTTTACTATCTGTTATTACAGTTTGGATAGTAACTGATTTTGATCTTTTTACTGTGAACTTCAGTTTAATCATTCCAAATGAACATCTTTTCATTAGAAACAGGAATCATTTATATAGTATAAACATTTTTGAAGGTTTTGTTTATATCTTTATGTAGTATAAACTTTTTTGAAGGTTTTATTCTGAACTTGAACATATCTGATCAATATATCATTTTCTGCATTGTACAGCTAATTAAACCAAGATTTCTTCGGAACGTTTCAAATAGATTCGAATTTAGGAAAGCATCATGGCTGTTGGTGATTCAAGTCAAACTCCAATCAGGCTCGAGGTATCTCATTAGTATTATAACCATGTTTTGTTTGAATTGAAAGAAAAAGAGTGACCCGCTTGCAGCCCTGGTGATCGTGGGCTCGGGTCTTTATATTTTAGTAGTCTTGATCTTGCATTTATATGCAGGGAAAGTTTGGTGCAAATGTAATATGTTGGATTCTTGGACTTGGATCCCTTATTTCTTGGAATAGTCTTACTTCAATAGAAGATTACTACTATGATGTATTTCCCGTGAGTTTCCTGAATTAATAACAACAATACTCAATCCCGTAAAAGGTGGGGTATAGGAGTGGGATGTAAACAGTCATAACTCCACCCAAGAGTAGAGGCTCTACTTGCGAATACAACAGGAAATGAAAAGTCTGGACATTTTGACCTTTATTTCAATCTAGTTTAATTGATGATTTTTTATTTTTTTTTGCCATTCACTTTCCAAGGACTACCATCCTTCTAGGGTACTTACCCTTGTCTATCAGCCTTTTGCTTTTGGAACAATGGCATTTGCTGCATATAATGAATCAAAGATGGATACCAGGAGACGTAACATTGTTGGATACATCATATTCTTCGTCGGGACTCTGGGCCTCATTTTGGTTTGTATTATAATAAATTCCGGAAATAGAACCTCATTAGCTAGAGGTGGCACAATGGATGGGTTGGGTAATGGATTAAATTGGGATCGGTTGAAAGAAGTTATTTTTTGGTATGGGTTGAGGTTGCTTGGGTAGAGTTGATCTTTAATTACTTTTTGTCTATTTTTTCAGAATATTTTTTAAATAATCAGTGATTAGTAAAACAATGTTCATGAAAAAGAGATAGGAGATTGTCCGTTATAGCCTCCCGGAAACTTACAACCCATTCTATTCTTAACTTTCTTTTATTTGGCCCGTTTAAGAAAAAAACGCAGCCCAAATCGACCCATTTTTATGTAACCGGACTGAAAATGACGCAGTTTCATTGCATTGTGGCTGCCATCTTTGTTTTTTATATGTATAATAATAAACACATATCGGACTGCCAAATTTAGTTTATATTTTTATATAACAGGTGGATTTAGGTACATCTGGGAAGGGTAGCATTGGATCTTATATGGGTATATGCTCGATTGTTGCTGCTTTTGGGGTTGCAGATGCCCTAATTCAAGGTGGGATGCTTGGTGATTTGGCTCTCATGTGCCCGGAATTTATCCAAGTAGGCTATCAACTTACATTCTTGTTTGACTTAATGCTGTCTTGAAGCCCCGAAAACATCATCACAGATAACTTCTTTACACCATGTTCATGATCATAATATCTTTGTCTAGTCCTTCTTGGCCGGTATGGCTGCAGCAGGAGCTCTAACGTCTGCCTTGAGACTAGTCACAAAAGCAGTTTTCAACAATATTGACAATGGTCTTCGCAGAGGAGCATGTAAATATCCTCATGACATTAATCTGTTTGGATCCAACTAACAAACATGCATTTCTGAATATATATGGGAATTTATTGCAGTGTTATTCCTCTCAATCTCCACATTCTTTGAGTTTATCTGCATCTTTCTTTATGCATTCGTCTTCGCGAAGTTACCAATCGTGAAGCACTACCGTAGTAAAGCAGCCCTTGAAGGTTCGCTGACTGTTTCATCAGATCTTTATGCTGCTGGAATTCAAACCGACCTGACCCAAAAACTAGTTTGTATCCTTATTTTTCCAGGAATTTCGTTACTTACAATTAATTGATATGCAGTACTTTCTAGTTTTTAATGAAGTTATGGGATCTGTTTAGGTTGATGGTGATGTCGGGAATTTACACAGGCTGAGCAACAAAGAACTTCTATTTCAAAACTTGGATTACGCGTTAGATTTGTTCTTGATATTTGTTCTGACTCTCTCAATATTCCCAGGGTTTTTATACGAAAATACTGGAGAACACCAGTTGGGTTCATGGTAAAATGCCCTTTTTTCGTAGTCCAAGATTGTTAACCAGTTTTTTAAAAAAAAAAGATTGTTAATTAGCTCTCGATTCTATTCAAGGATTTCATTCAATCTGAGTGCAAACCCTTGAGAATCTAGGAGCTTTCATAATGCTTTATATCTTTTAAAATATATCGTTCTGTAGGTATCCGCTTGTTTTAGTAGCTACATTCAACATTTGGGACTTGATATCAAGATATATTCCTCTAATACAATGCCTCAAGTTAGAATCACGAAAGGGGCTGTTGATCATAGTCTTGTTGCGTTTCTTGCTTGTGCCGGCATTTAGTTTCACTGCAAAATATGCCGATCAAGGATGGATGATTATGCTAGTATCCATTTTGGGATTAACTAATGGATACCTTGCCGTATGTGTCCTCATGGCTGCGCCCAAGGGTTATACGGTAACTTTATATCACATTCTGTTTAACAAATTTGGTGCTTAAACATGTCATGTTAGAAATCATACCAAGTAATGAAAACTTTCAGGGTCCGGAGCAAAATGCACTTGGAAATTTGCTTGTGTTTTTCTTGTTGGGAGGCATATTTTTGGGGGCAGCTCTCGACTGGTTATGGCTTATTGGTAATGGAAGCTTTTAGGAACAGCACCCGTCGTTTGTTGACATTACCGCCCTTTACCTCAACGTAACCGGTCTCACATACTCGTATGTGCATATATATATTGATGTATATATATATATATACATGTATGTTCTCTATTCAAAATTTCAAACGAATGAAGGCAGTTAATTGTGGCAGTTAATATCTTTAAGGTCACCATTTGTAGATAAAGATTGACCTCTCTTTATCATTATAGATCTTCCCCCTATATCTTCTCTACAAAATCTTCTCAAAAACTCCTAAAACAATAATAAATCCATTTTTTTCATTTCCTTGACGTTCGTAGACCCATACTCATCAGAGGTAAAATAGGCACAAGCATAAGAAGCGGTATATTCCGAGGTGTATGCGTTAAGCCAACTACGTGATGAGAATTGGGAAGCAGAATTGGCAGATTCCGCTGAAGCTACAAGGTTAGGGATAGCATGTGTTAAGCCAATGCATATGTTTACAATAATAAGATGCTAACTTGTTGATATGATTCAGAATCTTCCTTTCTTGTCCAAGTTTTCAAAAACCTCAATACAAACTTTCCTAGAGATTCATTATGTTCTTCAAGATCATGCATGTTGTATATATGGCTATATTTCTGTAGATTCATTACATTTTATCTGCATTCCGAAAAAGAAGTATCAAACTGTAATTTATGTCGACAATATTTAGCGTATTTAGAAGTTACAAATTAGCACAAAGCCCGTTTCAAGTTTTTCTTAGGAACTGTCATAAAGAAGCAACTAACGTTTCATGGAAAAAGCCCGAGATTGGATGGACAAAACTAAACTTTGATGGATCATGTAAATTGCAGACGGGTAAAGCAAGCATAGGAGGGGTTGTGAGAGATCACAATGCAGAGTTCTTGTTAGGATATGCTGAACCCATCGGTAAAACGACAAGTACTATCGCTGAAGTTGCAGCGCTTCAACGAGGCCTTGAGTTGGTTCTTGAAAACGGTTACACTGATGATCTATGGCTTGAAGGAGATTACAAGACTCTAATGGACATAATAGCACATAAAAGGAATGTCAAATGTGCTGAACTACAAAAACACATTACTTCTGTTAATCTAATTCTACCAGAGTTTCGGAACTGTTATGTGACCCATGTTTACAGACAAGGGAATAGACTTGCAGATAAATTCGCGAAAATTGGACACGAGTTAACACGGCCTCAAGTTTGGCATGTTCCTCCTTGTGAAGTCATGAGAATTGTGGATGAGGATGCAAATGGTAAGGTTAATTTTCGTATGAAATAGTTAACTAAATATATCATATTTTACGACGTAGATCTAGAATTATATATGTCGCAAAGTAAATTAGTCACAAGTACAATTTTTTGTGACAACATATTCTTTTCTTTGTATAGAGTTATATGTTCATTTGTACGTAGAGATATTGAGTAAAAGTTATCTAGTTTGTTAATGCCAAATCCGCAAATCATATGAAGTGTCTTATTGGATGTAATAACAAGAAAAGGAAAGACATACTATGTCAAAATGAGTCTAAATCTAGTGAAGAAACGTTTGCTGACCGGGCATGACCCACTGTATTCGCGAATCAAACAAACGAAAGTGCGATTTGGACCTAGTGGATCGACTTTGAAACAACCGAATAATAGCACAAAATGCTCGGCTCGATCACATTCATGACTATATGCATAATGCATTATCCTAGTAAGTGTTAGGACAGTTAATTTGAGGATGGGTTTTATTGGCTGGCTGCTACTCAAAACATTGATCATGGTTGTTATACTGTGATTACTGTCGTATAGTTTACTGTTTAGATTGGATAACAACAGTCTATGTTTTACTCCTTTTTTTACTTGCATTTCGAATTATCTTGCTCCAGCACATATTTAATTATAGTTGTCGTTGAGGTTTATGATCGAGCCGTGTGTGGGGTGGTCGACATTGGGGCTCGGCACCAAACTTTGGCAAGGTTAAACACCGCTCCTTGTCAATCGGCAAGGGGTGTTTGGTACCATCGGCAAGTGTGATTGGCGTACCTATGCCGATGGATTGGAACGTTGGGCGACACACAATGACACAATCCAATAAATCCTACCGTATAATTTACCTAATTTATATATTTTTAAAATGTTAAGTTTTGTCAACCACTCTCACATTTTGACAAATTTTGGCATCTTTATGGCATAAATGGTGTGTCATGTTTTTATTGGATGAAAGCATGTCGAAAATTGACAAATTGAGTGTGTTTTGGTAATCACGTCTTACTGTGAGAAACTAAATTACCATCAAGGGGACTATTTGTAACCGCTAAATTATTTCCAATTGCCCTGGTGTCTTGCAAATATTCTACAATAACTCTCAGGCCCTTGGATTGTTAAAAGAGTTGTTCCTTGAGTGACACAATTCTTGTTCGTGATTTGTTTGCCTACAAGGTCACGGAGATGGTCTCCTGCACAGATCTTAGGTGTTGTCTAGTTAAAAATGAAGAGGCAATTTCATAAATGCTTAAATATGGAGGTTAAGACTATGGCGAGTGAGGCTTCAAAAGTGAGGGGCGTCTTGCGACACGTGACCGTCACGTAAGATGAGAAAAAGCCCTCAAAAAATGATGGAATGAGCCTTCCTAGAAGCCCCCACTCACATACATACTATACATATATATATATATATATATATACACACACACACAACACAAACATTTTTGGGCGGCAAATGTTTGCCGTGGAATAAAAATTTTGGAGGAAAACGCCCCTGGGGGCATGTGGCGGGGCGGCAAGGGGCGGCAAACGGGAAGAAAACGTCTCACTCCGGTGAGTCTAAAAGAGATATGAAGGTTAAAATGAAAATTCTTTTTTAATTTTTATCTGTAACAGCATATATATCATATGGGGATATCATCCGTACTACAACATTATACAACCTTAGATACTGTACCTCTCACATACCGGGGATTCAATATGTATATTTAATAAACTTTAGAGGGCAAAATGAAAACTTTTTTCTTAACAAATATGCATTACGGATCATTTCCCCATATCACATATGTAGTTAATTGCATATATAATTATTCAATATAATAATCCTTTATATATAAAAAGGTAGTATCCGTACATCACCATTTTTAGCCATATATCACTAAACATGCTTCGCATTATTGTACAATACAACACCTTAAAGCATGTTTAGTGATGTACGGTTAAAAAATAGTAATATACGGAACATTACCCATATAAAAAACAAACTTCTTTCTAAAAGTATTTTTTCAAAAAAAATCCGACATGGCTTGCTGAGTCGTTTCCCTATTCAGGGTTTTTTTTTTTTAACAAAAAATCTACACTAATCTTATACCACTCCAATAAACACAAACCGATATTTGTTTAGCCAACATTCATTACTTGTCAACCCAGCTTCTTTGATTTTGATAAATGTTTGCCAACGTGATTGAAGCATCTATTTTTAGTCAAACTTTGTTCTTCACATCACAGTCAACATGCCTGATTTTTTTATTTGATTACCTTAAATATAATTACATTATTTTTTAAAACAGTTTAAATTAAAGAAAAAAATAACCTAACTACCCAAAAATCATCGAAAACTAGATTATTGTGCCGCGTGATATGCGGGTGAACTTATATAATTAGTTACATGTTAAATTTCCGTAATAAAATACATTTATATTTTAATACACTACATGTTGAAAAACAATTTATATTATTGTTATGATGGTTCTTTGTGTGTTGGGTATGAAGACTCCATAAGCATATGATAAAAATGTTGTAAGAAAAGTCTAAAATTTTATAAAATCAAATTACATAGTTTATTTGTAATAAAAATGAAACATTATATTATGTGATCAAGTTGGCAAGATAAAATCGTTAAAATAACACTTTCAATATATAAAGACGAACACTTTGCTTTTGACATTAAGTACATGAACAACTATTATGAATGTCATAAGATTGTTATATTTGAAGTGTATAGTTTATTGAAGTGTATAGTTTATTTAAAATATAACCAATTACGAACAAAGTAATTATTATCTAAATGATACTTAGGCTAGAAAAAAAAAACATTTAATATTGTATAGGTTAAAACTTTATATTATAAACTGAGTTAAAATAACTTGAAGATACATATTAATAATGCATAATCTAAAATTTATTCACCCTAAAATATCGTCTATTAGCAACAATATATAAAATATTTTATGTTAAATATCAATTGAAAGTATATCATTGAAAATACAATTTAGTTAGTTTAAGTAAGCGTTGAATATAAATATATATAGATTTATATATATATATAGGTTCTGGTTAAAATAAAACAAGTATTAAAGTAAAACAAATAAAACAATGATATTCTCTTAACTCAAAATCATTGTGCATTTATTTTATTTATTTTACTTTAATACTTGTTTTACAATAACAAACCTCTCTCTCTCTCTCTATATATATATATAACCTATCATAGGATTGAAAATATAATATGAGAAATCAATTTTAACATAAATAAAGAAAAAATATATGACAAAATATATTATAGTATCTGTTTAATTAGTTAAAAGGTAATAAATAAATAAAATATAAATAAAATAAAAATCGGAAAGTACTTAAAAATTTACATTTTAAGACACCGCCAAATGCATCAGTTTTATCATGATCCAATGGTCAAGATCTTATTTTATTTGTTTTACTTTAATACTTGTTTTACAATAACCAACCCCTCTCTCTCTATATATATATAACCTATCATAGGATTGAAAATATAATATGAGAAATCAATTTTAACATAAATAAGAAAAAATATATGACAAAATATATTATAGTATCTGTTTAATTAGTTAAAAGGTAATAAATAAAAAAAATATAAATAAAATAAAAATAGGAAAGTACTTAAAAATTTACATTTTAAGACACCTCCAAATGCTAAATAATGTAGTATAGATAACAATCAATATATTAATAACTAATATACTTAAGTATTAAATTATATTAAATCGCTTACTGGTAGGCTCCTCTTTAACTTTGCTTTAACATATATGTTAGTAAAAAAAAACAAAAAAAATAAAATAAATAGTTTAATATGTCGATAATTTTTTTGTGTAATTAAACGAAAAGTCAATCATAAATGGTATTAGTTTATAGTATTTATGACAATGACAATTTTGTATTGTATTAATTAAGAGTTAAAGAAAGAAAATTAACAAAGTAAAATTATGAAAGGGCTAAAACTATTTTGACTTATTCTTTGGTCAATGATGACATCATCAAATTTAATGAATGGTTATATTGTCAAAAGTGAAAATCATCCAAGAGTGGAAACTTACCCAAGAGATATTTCGGGGTTTTTTTTAATTATATATATTAGAGATACCCAACTTTTTTCGAGTTTTCACAAAATAACCATGGAATAGTTTGCATATTTTTAGAATTTCAAGCCATGGTTTGCGATTTTAAAAGGTATTTTGTGAAAACTCAAAAAAATTCAAATATTATCGAATATTTTCGATGATTTTTTGGTATCTAAATTATTTTCTCTTTAAATTACTGCAGCTATTTTGGAAACACTTTAATTCATTCTTATATTTATTTTCGAACACGAAATTTAAAATATCAAATCATGTGTCTTTTCTGTCTATTGATTTCTGTCATTCCCTTCTTCTTATATAAGGGTAGTGATAAATTCACAACACCTTTTATCCATCCACAACAATTACTGTTTTACACAGTTGTACATTATGCATTAAGATACATGTACTTGTTGTAGATGGATAAAAGATGTTGTAGATTTATCACTACCCTTATATAATCCATTAATTACTTGTCTCCATTATTCTTATATAAATCCATGTATAAATAACACGTTTTATGCTATATTATTCACACAACACCATCTCATTCATATTAAATTCTCTCTCTCAAACGCATTACTAAGTTTAAATGGCTTCTAATACCAAAGTTAAATTCATCAATACCATCATGAGAGACTGGAAACAAACTTACTCTAGCAACCCTGGAATCATTGCTAGCATTGAAATGCTTATGATAGATGAGCATGTTTTCTAACTTCTTTTATACGTTTTATACAACTTTTATGTTATTCTAAACAACTTTTGTAAGAAATATTAATCTTGCCTTTTTTTTTCATTGTTTATAGTCTAACAAGATCCATGCCACTATTAAACGGAATCTGAAAAGCTTCTTTGAAATGCTGTTTGAAAAAGGCTCTATGAAAATCATATCAAACTTTGGCATAACAGAGAACAGTGGCATGTTTTATTTTGACAAAACACCCATGTAAAATTAACTTTTACCGACATACGTCAGTTAAGGCCTATACCTAAGTG
>JAOXNX010000026.1:5808865-5824041 GCA_028566075.1 Solidago caesia | reverse complement strand
GTTATATTTCTCAGGTCTAAAAGTGATGCTGCTACTGAAATCATCTCCTTCATCAAGCAAGTTCAACTCAAATACTCAAAGAAAGTGTGTCAGTTACGAAGCGATAACGGAACTGAATTCAGAAATCACACTCTGGAATCATTCTGTACTGAAACTGGCATCTCTCAGAATTTCTCTTCAGCAGGGACTCTAGATCGGAGAGAATGGAGAGAGAAATATGAAAGAGAATAGAGAGAGAAATATGAAAGAAAATAGAAAATTTTATGCCCAAAAGTTGTTGTTACATGTGGTGGGAGGGAATATTTATACTTAAGCCTAATTTTCGTTTTTGCCCCCTTTATAGATAAATACATATATAAGTTTAGTCCTACAACTACACAATCACTAAAATAAAATATGTTCTGACAAACCTTCCTCTTTATCTATATCTGTACTATATTATAAAGTATTTGATGAGTATTTTAAAATTTGAATATTTAAGTACATTTCAATTTTACTCTTGCATTTAATACTGTAATCATATTTAATGCAATATCAATTAGTAAAAACAAAATAAAATTCATTAAAATAAATGTTTAATATATTACTATAAATTAAAAAGTCAACATAACAATAAATGGTAATATAAAATATAATTAAAAAATCAACTTTGTAATATAATATCCTTATAACTCTTTCTCTGTTACACATTTATTATGGACGTCGAACGCGGTCACCTTTAACCTTTTAGTCGTATGTGTTTGATAAAATATTCCAAACACGTTTAGTTGTTGTGCACTGTAGGAATACATTTTTAATATATATTAAAAAAATGATAAGGTCGTTGCTGAGTACATTATGACCCTTCATGGTATAAGGTCACGCGGGTTCATGGCTCAATCTTTACCATCTTGTTTTTTTGAGAATTTTCAATCTATAAATCCAAATGAAAAATTCAACTTAATGTCGTAACATTTTCTCATATATTATAACATTAATGATTATTGTTTGATATTGATATATTTTATAAATTTATATAAACCATATCATCTCTCAGTTTTTTTTCTACTTATTAATTAATACTTTAACATTTTCTCATATGCTATTTATTATTGATGATATTATCGGTTACAGATACTATTAATAAAACATATTCTCATAACATGTAATTCGAAACTCGACCTCAAATCGATTTGGTTGGGTATTTTTAACTTGCCAACCTACCAACCTGATTTTTTTCATATTGGGTTTGAGTTGGCTTCTTGGGTTGTCAGGTCAACCCGCTAACTCGAATAATTTTTTTAAATTAATTTAATTATAATTAATAAACCACCCACTTGACCAAAAAACAATCCATTTTCCCTACTAATCAGCTAACCCACTTGACCCAAACAACTCATTTGACATACTTGACACAAAACCAACTGACTTTGAAAGCATCAACAATATTAAGTCTACTTGACCCAAAACCAACCCATTTTGCCAGCTAACCCGTCAACCTATGTTATTGGGTCCACCGGAGTCAAACCGGGTCGGGTACGGGTTGATATTCTGACCTGAAACTATTAGTGGGTCGGGTTAAAGTTAAAAATTTTAAACCCGTCAACCTGTCAACCCAACTCGAATCGACCCGGGTCAACTTGATTTACAGCCCTAACCTTAGTGATCTCAAATATAAATATTTAAACGGACTTAATAATTAAATAAAATCTTGTGACTATTGATAGATTAAAGTCCAACAAATATATACTGAATGTTAATTGTATACTTTATGACATTGTTGGAATCTGTTTCGTAGTTATCTTTACTATAAAGGAGAAGATGAGTCTTTTAGTTTCTTAATTTTTTTAATAACTTCAAATTATGAAAAGTATTTAGAATCTATGTGTGCAAAATTCTTTGGGGTGGCAACGAGGATTCTAAAAAACTTCATTGGATTAAATGGGATAGTGTGTTGGCTAGTAAACATTGTGGTGGACCTGGAATTGGTTCCCTTGATGCTTTAAACAAAGGTTTGTTGCTTAAATGGCGGTGACGTTTTGTTACTTCTCCTAATGCCTTGTGGGTCAAAGTTTTACGGAATTTATATAAACCGGATAATTTTTGGAGTTGGACTAACAGTGACTGTGTCAAGCGTGGTTTGTGGTTCCAAATTTCTAAGGTGGCGAATGATTTGAATGGAAATGGTATCATCCCTTTGCACTCGTTATCTATTAAAATTGGTGATGGAAAGATGTCTTCATTTTGGTATGATATATGGTTTGGAAACATTGCTTTCTGCCAACGGTTTCCTAGACTGTTTAGTCTTGAGCTTGACAAATCTTGTACGGTTTTTACTAGATGGAATGGTATGGTTTTTTCTCCGGGTTGGCGTAGACCTTTGAGGGGAGGTATTGAAAGTAGTGAATGGTCGGATTTATCTTCGGTTCTTAGCGAGGTGGCCTTGGATAGCAATGAGGATCGATGGGTTTGGACTCTTTCAAATGGGTTCGACTTTTCTGTCAAGGAAGTTAGGCTCAAAATTGATGACGATACTCTTCCGGTAAGTGCGAAGTTGACTAGATGGAGTAAGCTCGTTCCAAAGAAAGTGAACATCTTCGTTTGGAGAATGTTGAATGATCGGCTCCCAACTCGTGTGAACTTGTCTAACAAAGGCATTGATCTCCCTACGACTCTTTGCCCGATTTGTTCTGCTTCTCCTGAAACTACGCAACATCTGTTTTCTGATTGCCATGTTGCGGACAAGCCGTGGAGATTAGTTGAGAAGTGATATTCCTTTACCGTCTCATGCAAGTCTGATTGAGTTTTTTGATAATTTGTACACTTCGCAAATTAAGTCTTCCAAGAGGTGGTGCATGCAGGCAATTGTTTTTTGTATGCTATGGAATGTTTGGATTTTTCAGAATGAAAATGCTTTTGTCACTGGGAATACTCGACGTGAAGCTTTTTTCGACACAATTGTTTCGCATTCGCATATTTGGGCAACGAGCAGGTGTAAGAAGCTTGGTATATTGCGGGACGAGTGGTTCCAAAATCCTCTTTTATATATCTAAGTTTTTTGTTGCATTATTTCGTTTGTTGTTTCGAGTTTCAAATTCGGTTTTGTTTCGTTCCTTGGGACTTATATGGGTTGCATCAAAAACATTGACAGAGTGAAAACCGGTGGCTTGGCCTCTGTCAGTGAGGGTTTTTCTCGTGTCAAGGCACGAGTTTTTTTGACCGTTTTTGCTTTCTAGCAGTTCAAGTCTCAAGATGGTCTAGGTTGCTGTATATAGTTTCTGTTTCCTAAACTTGTATGTTTATGCTTGTTTTTGGTATCTAGTGCTTTGCTAGATATCTTTTATTTATAATATTTAGCCGTTAAAAAAAAGAAAATCATTTATTTTTGTTATTGATGATTAACATTTATTATATTATATTTTTGTTATTCACCAAAAGTTTATATTTAATCATATAATCTATTATATAAAAACTTTACAAATTATTTATTATAACAACCTAATAACATGTTATCAGAATCTCTTCGTTGAAAGTTAAAACAATTTTTCGCAGCCGCATTACACGGGTAATCTTCTATAACAATAATACGTATAATAACCCGGAAAAGATGTCATGCTTAATTTTTTTTTGAAATTTATTTCACAGCCTCAACGTGCATTTCACAATCATTTTATTCGATCTTCGTCCATTAATTACCTTAATTAACTTCTGGTTTCACTTTCCTATTATTGAGGAAATTAATATAACTTCAAGGTTTGAGAAAGAAATCGAGCCAATTAAGTACGACTTAAATAAGGAATAGAAGCGCCGGCCAATAGACTAAGTTTTTATTTACTCCGGAATCACGGCATTTGAAACCTAAAGATCTGTGGATTTAATTACGATATATGGTTGTGTACGTGCATTGAATATTTGTTTCTCTGTCATGTTTCGAATAACAGGCAGGGTTGGATCAATTAAAAAATCTTTATTTTACAGACAGAGAGTTTGATTCTTACTCCCTGATCCTTACTCCCTACAAAATAACCGTAGCTCCTTCTGAAATCATTATTTTTATTTAATTTCTAGTATATGTAACGTGACAAAATCTTTGTGAAGCCTATCTTTATATCCTACACCTTATATTCAAATTACATGTAATGAAAATACTTTAATTAGATCGAGTACGTGCATTAATATTATAGCACAAGTCATCAATAGTGTTAGCTACATATATAAATAATATATAAATATATGTACAATAACAAAAGATGATCATTTCAATAAAATTAACCTACCTCGTTGAACCTCTTTTTTTCTTTCTAATTCTTCTTAAAACCAAACTTGTATTATGAAATGAGGATACATCTATTCTATAATATGAAATAAAGAAATACTGTATGAATTTAAATGTTTGTGTGTCTAAATATAGATATAAATGATATTTACCTTTCTCTTTCTTCTATCTTTAGATATATATTAAAAAATATATGTAAATGGTATTTACCTATTCTTTTTAATTCCTATAATGCATGGACATCAACTTTAAATAATAAAAAGGATAAGATATGATTTTGGAAAAATGACATCAAAGGGAAAGTATTGTACAGCTTCTTGCAAACAATAAATACTATCTGCTTATGATATTCAATAGAATCACCAGAGGGGCAGAGGGTAGATATCAACTCATTTACTTTTCAACCCCTTCAATTCAAAAACCTAACTTTTTTACCCATTTATTTATATGTATCATCAACTCCTCTCCATCCCCATACACACTAAAATGGAAGTTTTCGATATTGTGATAGTCTTTGTAACATGTTTTGTTTGTTGTTTGTGGTGGAAACGTCAGTCCATTGGTTCTGGTGGGAAGAAAAACCTCCCACCAGGGCCACCAGGTTGGCCGATTGTTGGAAATCTAGTTCAAGTCATCCTTCAAAAACGTCCATTCATGTATGTCGTACGTGACTTACGTACCAAGTATGGCCCCATTTTTACTATGAAAATGGGCCAACGTACCCTAATTATTGTCACAAGCTCCGACCTCATTCATGAAGCCTTGGTCCGAAAGGGTCCGATTTTTGCTAGTCGACCACCCGACTCCCCTATCCGACTACTGTTTAGTGTAGGAAAATGTGCTATCAACTCTGCACCATATGGTCCGCTCTGGCGGACCCTTAGAAGAAACTTTGTAACAGAGTTGATAAACCCTACCCGGATCCGACAATGTAGTTGGATCCGGAAATGGGCTTTTGAAGAGCACATGAAAATATTAAAGTTTGAAAATTCCCAACATGGCTGTGTTGAAGTGATGAGTACTTGTAGGCTAACAATATGTAGCATTTTGATCTGTTTATGTTTTGGTGCAAGAATTTCAAAAGAAAAAATCAAGAACATTGAAAGCATACTCAAAGATGTGATGATGATCACCATGCCAAAGCTTCCGGATTTTATGCCGGTGCTTCTCCCACTCTTCCGCCGTCAACTGGTGGCTGCTAAAGACCTCCGACGGAGGCAGATGGAGTGTCTGGTCCCTTTGATAAGAGCAAGACGAGCCTTTCTTGAAAGCCGGGAAGATAACATGAAAAACCCTAGTATCAACATACTCAAACCGGATGGTTTGGAGATGGTGAGCCCTGTTGGCGCTGCATACATAGATTCACTTTTCAATCTTGAACCAGCCGGTCGAGGGAAGTTAGGAGAAGAAGAGCTGGTTACTCTGGTATCAGAAGTTATCAACGCTGGTACGGATACCAGCGCGACTGCCATCGAGTGGGCATTGCTCCATTTGGTAATGAACCAAGAAATCCAAGAAAAACTATACAAAGAAATAATAGACAAAGTTGGAGTATATGGTGTTGTTCAAGAGAACGATGTTGAAGACATGGTGTATCTATCTGCAGTTGTTAAAGAAACTTTTCGGAGACACCCCCCTAGCCACTTTGTACTATCACATGCTGCTATTCAGCCAACAGAGCTTGGTGGCTACACGATCCCGCCGGACGTGAACGTGGAGTTTTACACCGCTTGGGTGACCGAAGACCCGGAGGTATGGGAAGCACCAGAAGAGTTTCGACCCGAGAGGTTTTTGGAAGGTGGAGAAGGGGTGGATGTGGATGTAACAGGGATGAGGGGTGTGAAGATGCTGCCGTTTGGTGCAGGTAGGAGAATTTGTCCGGCCTGGAGTTTGGGGACGTTGCATATTAACATGTTGCTAGCTCAAATGGTTCATGCATTCAAATGGGTCCCGGATCCAAATAACCCACCCGACCCAACCGAGACATTTGCTTTTACTGTCGTGATGAAGAATCCCCTCAAGGCAACTATTTTGCCCAGGCATAAAATTTGAATCAGTGATATATTGTGGCTCCGATTTCATGAAGTTATATGGCTACTTTGGTTTTTTGTTTTTTTTTCATTTAGTATTTATTGTGTTAACAGTTTGGTAATTCCCTGTGGTTTATGACTTTATGTTATTAATTCGAAATATTAATTTCTAGCAACAAATTTTTAGTAGTACGTAACAATTTTTCAAAAGATAGATCATAATATGATTTGCTAATAATTAATCGATCGTATGCCCACAGCAAACTAATATATATATTTTCTTACAGCTTCATCAAATATAACTTTTAACATATAAAATCCTTAATAGGTTTAATGAATCTCAAACAAAGAGTTTACTGATAAATACATGCTAGCGACGATTAGAATGAGCGAGAGAATAAAAATATACTGACATGTCTTGTGCCAGTACAAAAGAAGGCTAAATAGGCGAAATTTGGCGCCAAAAAATTAGTTTTTTAGGGCCCATGTTGTTGGGAAGTAAATCTTGTTAACAAATATAATTGTAATTGTACTCGTTGTCTCGTTCTATATAGTTCCGTGAACATAATGTTCATCTTCTGATTCGGTAAATAATTAAAGATTCAAGTCATTCGAAAAAGCACTTGAAGACATGTCATGTCTCGTTGAAGTAAATCGACGAACATGTCACTAAATCAGGACAAGACAACTAAGACTAGACACCGAGAGTTGACAAATTACTTGTTGACCATTTAAAACCCCTGACAACATTGCAAAATGGCTTCTGCAAGGTAGTACACGTGTGACATCATGAAGGATAACAAAAATATTATGAACAGTTTTATTGAGTATTGTACATAACAACCCTTTTAGTGAAAATACAATCGAACCATTATTGAATGTTCTAGTACGATTCCACAGGACGGGTGACATAGGGAATCCACTCCCAACCACCAACAGAATGTTTGTCTATAAATAGAGAATGTTTGTCAAAGGTTTAAGGTCATTAAATATTAACAGTATTCGACTTCAACTCACGTTTGTCGTTATTTGTCACACCCCACTCAAGGCAGAATTACGTGGAGAGTGACTTAACGAGATCACACATACAAGTTACAACAAACGACCTCTAAATGAGATGTTTTAGAAGTATTATTAATAATAACTCATCTGTTTTGTTACAAAAGATGGTACTGAGTTCACTACTATTCATACAGAGATTTGAACATAATAGAAGCACGAAATGTTATGCAATAAAGTCTCTTTAGGCTTTCGTGTGTATGTGACTCCAAAATACATGCAGGCTAAAATACACGCTAAAATACGTCAACATAGAGTTGATGAGCTCATAAGCTTACATCAAAAATTATCGTAGACCACAAAATTTCATGATGATAATGTACGCATACAATTATCATAAAAACAGTTTATAAAACAGTAGGATGCCATGTTTCTGCCTTGAAACCAATACCTTAACAATATAAAGTTTACCCCTTCTGCAATGCCTTGTTTAGATCACTACGATTAGATTCAAATATTATATGTCCCTACCTTGGTTAGTGCGACTGTTAGGACCATGATTCACTGACAATGATTTGGTCACTGAAGTATGTCATCAGCGAGTCATTAGTGAGTCATTTCAACAATGAAGTGTTGATCTTATCCAATCTTTTGTAAGCCAAAAATAGGCGGGAAAGTGAAAGAGGAGACTTGGACCCAAAGGGTCACATGACTGACATACAACACGTCATGAGACCTACTTTATCCATTTTCGGATAAGACCAAGATCGTGTAAGTCTTTACACAATTTTCTCTTTCACCCAAGATGGCAAAAGAACAAGAAGACAATTCAGAAAAATTAATTGTCAAAGTACTTCACTAATAGAATGTTGATAATCACCTTCTCATCATCAACCAAGTTTCAAAGACGTTGCCCTTCTTCTATCTTATAAAAGGCAAGACTTGGTGAAGACATTCTTCTTGTTGGTCCAAGTTTACTAAGTGTAATTTCTGGTTTTACAGTTTACATAAGTTGTAATATTGTAAACCCATTTGAATCTTAGTAGGTCTAGATTCAGTCTCTAGTTAGTCTAGTGATAAATATATGGGTTTTGCTACTAACAGCCCTGTGAGTTGTCATTAGCGTGCATAAAAAGTTATATTTTTATCATAAAATTCAGAGGTTAGCTTTTTATTTGGATGGTATAATTTTTTTATACATGTTATTGATAGCCCCTAGGGCTGTTATTAGCAAAATCCTAAATATATTCATTTTAATCAAGTTAGTTCTATCTAACTATACGTTGTAATACTCTTTGTTATAATAGAGTACAACATATGACTTGAATATGTTTAGATCTTGTCTTGTTTATTTACTCTATTATTATTTGTCTATTTACTCAAGTTGTGCAAATTTGGTAACCATCAACGGCTAACCCAGATAAGGGTGTCAACCCAAATAGTACTATTTATAATATTTGTGTTGATAATTTCTTGTTTCAAGTTCCTAGGGGATTTCAAATAAAGCAAGATGTAAGTACATAAGCATAGTTTTAAACACTTGCGACCATAAAAAAAGCAGTGTATTCTCATCCCAAAAACAGTTTAAAATGGGATCCATAAGACTCACCTTAGCAGTTGTGAGTGAGTGAGATGACGAATTGTCGAGCAATAAATGATATTCAATCACGTTTATCCTTAATACATTTAGGGTTTGTTTTTAATTGGCCAGATCTGTATAAAAGTAGTTTATATAAAGGATGTCATTATTAGTACGCTTGTCAACGAACTCTGTTTACGGAGTTTTAAGATATAGGTTCTTAAAATTAATGTTGCAATTGTGTGAATATCCCAACATAAATATACGGCCATTTATCTATGTGTTAGAACAATATTTTGTTTTAGTAATTGTGTTTTGTATTATGACTTGTTTTGATATTATTTATCCATGGAGGGAATAAATATGAATATAGGCTTATGTATATAAACCTATGTATATAAACCCTCCTCCCACATACAATGGTAAGACTTTTGACATAATTGAATAATATTTTTCTCTCACTTCTCTCTCTCATTTGATAACTGCCATTTTCACACATAAACACCATAACACACAGTGAGCTAATTCCTCCATTAAATCACCATTTCTAAGCTTAAATCAACATAATATCGATCCTACAATTGGTATCAGAGCATCAGGAGTATGATTTGAGTTTTAATTTCGATTTCTGGAGTAGATTTTGCTTCTATTTTGGTTGTGTTTGGTATGGATTTAAAGATTTGGATTCGGTTTTGTTTCGAGCTTCGATTATCATAGATTTCTGAGTGATTCAGAGAAGTTTTAGTGGTGATTTTCTCGTTTTACAGGTTTTTTAATTGAATTTTTGAAAATTTTGTTTCATTTTATTTTATTTCGAATTTCAAATCTGTAGCAATTTAAGATGATTAGGTGATGAATTGAATGTTGTTTAGGAGTGATTTTTGTTAGAGATTAAGGAATAAGTGATTAATTTTGCAATTTGTGATTGATTTGTGTGTTTTTTGGAATTTGTATTCAAAACCTTAAGCAATCGGTTTTTCATCATTTGAGTGGGTTTTGATTCCGGTAGTTTTCAGCATTTGATTTTGGTTAGGATTTGTAGACGAGTGTTTTCTGAGCATTTTGGTACTTCGAATCCTGATCTAATTCTAAGTAAGTTAGAATAAATCGTGTTTTTAGTGGTAAAAACCTCCATTGTTGGTTCAGGTCCAGAACTTGGTATTTTCTTCATGTGTAGAAATCGATATTAGCTAGGTAGAAGATGATAAAGTGTTAGAAATTTTCTAAGTCTTGCAGGTGTGGAAATATTGACTGCCAGGAATCGGTATACTTCTAGAAGCACTGTTGTAAAACTCCCCGAGTCGAGCCGAGTACTCCCCGAGTACTCGCTACAAGGTAGAGCGTCGAGTCGACCCGAATCGGCCGATTATTCCGAGTACTCCCCGCATTGGCCGCTTTGACCCCCGAGTACTTCCCGTATAGACCCGAGTACTCCCAACTCTCTAGTCGACCGACCTAGGAGCGCCTAGAGACTTCCGCAACCTTGTCTAGAAGTCAGCATTTAGGAGTCTCTCACACTCTATCTCTTTACTTAGTTATTTTATTTTGAATTTGTGTTAGTATTTGAGTTTGACCATATCGAAAATTTCTAAATCTTTTCCTCAAAGACTGTATCTTCTTTTATCGACTTCCAGAAGTCAGTATACTTCCAGAAGTCAGTATCAATTATTAAAACTTTGGAAAAAAAATCTAAGTCTTTTTTAAAAATATTTATTTTCTTTTACCGACTTTCAGAAGTCGATACTTCCAGAACTCATCTTCCTTAATCTTTCAAAAAATTTCTAAGTCTTTTCCAACTTCACCACTTTGACTTCCAGGAGTCGGTAGCCATAAAAAAGGTATTTTTATGGGAAAGTTGGAGTAAAATTTATTTTTTCCCATGTGCTTAAAAAGTAATTTTACACGAGTTTCAAATTTTGGTACAACGAAAAAATTTTCGACCCCGAATCGCGCGTTTTCAGCACCGTTTTGGAGGGAAATTTCGACAAAAATCAAAATTTTCCTTTCTTCATAAAATTCAAAGTTTACACGGATTTCAAATTCTCTCGTAATAAGATTTTTTTTTAAAAATTTTTGGAAGGAAATATTTCTAGTGGAACTTTTTGAATTAAATAATTGTATTTGTCTCATTTTACCTTTATACTTGCATTAATTTCCTCTATACTTCCATAACTTTACTACACTTTCAGGTACTTTTCTAAACATGTCTCATGAAGCTTTAGCAATCGGATCTGACACCAAGCCACCAGTTCTCTTCAGAGGTGACTATGCTCAGTTAAAAGATCGGTTTGAGGACTTCATTGAATCTAAGGAGAATGGACACTTGATTTTGCAGTCTTATCAAGAGGGTCCGGCTACATATGATAAGGAAGCTCCTCAAAATCCTCTTGTACCCACAGGAACTGCTCCACCTGCTCCAATTGTTCTTCGTGAGAAATTTCCACTAAAAGATAAAGCAAGAAAGACAGTCGAAGAATTGGAAAGAGTTAAGGCAGGCATATTTTTGAGGATGATTGCTAGTTACTAGTTACTTAACTACTTTGTTTCTTTTCCTTTTTCCTTCCTTTGTAACCGAATTCTTGCAAGGGTGTAAGGAGATTAGTTCCAATTCAAAGAGTGTTTATGATGGTGTATTATGGTGGTTATAGATGGTGATGTGGTGGTGTGATGGCAAAACTTTTAAACTATGGTGTAAGAACATGTTTACTAGATATTTGTTAGTAAAAATGGAAGACTTTCTTTGTTTTCTTTTCCATTAAAAATCGTGGGTATTAAGGGAAATAAAAGGGTATTTTAGTATTTTTCACATTTAAATGTATATATATATAGTTTAAACCGTGCAAAAGTGATAGCTCGTACGCGTTCACTTACTCTTACGTAACTAGTTAATGTTAACTAGTTAAAATGAAACGTTTTAAGGCCAATTAATATTTTCCATAAGTTTATAGGTTCCAAGTTTACTAAATTTTATACTTTATTTATTTATTCGTCATTATAGTTGAAGTGCGTTAAGATAGTTCGTTCGTAAGATAGTATAACAAATAAATGAATTTTGAAACAAATGGGGACTTATTATTCATGCCATGCCTTAAGCTAGCTTAATTAAATCACAATTCATACGAGATTAGTGTTAACAATTCCTAAAAAGTTTTTGTTTAACCGGAAATTTGACGATTGTCACATTATCTAACTCCTTGAACACGATCAGCAAGTACTTGTCACAGAGATTATTTCATGTTCATACTTAATTTCAAATGTGTTCAATGATTAACTAATTAGGAGTTTATATTTGTAATTCAATTAGGTGTATTTAAGTTTAGTGTGTCTAACTTATTTCCGCAATACACCTTGCAATTCTTTGATTCAATCAATAAAAAAATACACATTGAAAATAATCATTTTGTGTTGTGCATCACCGTGTTTTGGTAATTCTTACTTACAAACCAGGGACTAACAAGTGGCATTAGAGTGACATGTTAACATAATATATAGCATGAAATCCTAGATGACAACCCAAAGTATTCTTCCCGAATTGACCAATATTAGGGATGATGGCTATTATGCCAGTGGTCCTATGTTTAATGATGATGAACAATTCACATCATGGAAAAAGAGATTTCTAACTCACATAAGAGACATTGAACCATACTTGAAAACTATTTTGAAAAATGGTCCCTAAGGCTCCAGGTGCCATGACTTGTATAGAAATCAACAAACCAGAGGCACAATGAACCGTAGATAAGAGAAAATTGGTAAACCTGGATGCCAGACTAAAAGTGATTATTATTATATGTCTCGCAAAGGATGTAATGAACTCAATAATTGACAATTAGACAACCAAGAAAACTTGGGATGATCTATGTATCATAAATGAGGGAACTGATGAAGTCTTAGAGAACAGAAAGTAAAATTTGAAATAAAGAATTTAATGCCTTTTTCTCCCTCCCATATGAGTATTTAAAACAAACTCACACGTACTTCTCTGTTTGTTCTGGTGGTTGAGCACCCACTTTATAAGTGGGAGGTTTTGCGTTCAAGACATGGTAAATACATCCCTGTCCTTTAATTAGGAATTAAAGTCTCTCCATGATGGCTTTGGCCTGAGAGGGCAAGGGTTTTACCTAAGTCATGAGTTCGATCCTCTGGGATGGCATGGCTTGGGGTTTCTCCTTCCGAATATCCGTAACGGCTCATAGTCAACCACCTCGTTGACTAGAGTACGTGCAGGGCCTCATCATTAATCTGTGGGACTTCCGTAAATGTTGTATATTAACTGAATGTTAAAAAAAAAAAAAGACAAAGAAACATCAATTGTATGTAGGCCTGAAGCTAGGAAAATGTCAGTGGGATAGCCAAATTGGCCAAATATCACTAGGGATTTTAAAACATGAAAGTTCAACACTTTAACCTTAAGCGCTCTAGGTATGTTAATTTGGTTTAAGAAGATTATATTACATATATTTTAGTAAGTATTAAAATCTGGTTTAGGAATTTGTAAAGCCAATTTAGCCTTTTTCAAAGCCAGTTTGACATGTCAGTTCAACATTAAACTCTCTAGGTAAGTTACTACTAGAGTTGTTAAACCGTATGGTTAAGTTCCGCTACTAGTCAAGCCATATTAGAACTGTCAATACTTAGCATGTTGCTATTATTTTTTTTTAGCTGATATTATTCTTATTAATCTCTATATATATAAAAATTGCTATCAGAATCTCAATATATATATAAATTGCTATCAGAAAGTGCTCACGTGGCTTCCTTTCTTCTAAGCTAAACTCGGTCTTCTCAACACCGACCTTTAATAATTTGACTAAAACCAGCTTTGGGGAACGAATTTCTTTTAGGGGCCTATTATCTATTCTCGAGCGAGGGCCCAAATTTTTCTTTTTTAAATTCTCGAAAACAGATCTTATAAATATGACAAACGACTCCTAAATTTATCCCTCGGAAAACATTTTTTTGCAACATCCTTGGTCAGGAAAACTGGAAAAGTAACATCACACGTTTCTTGATTACAACAAAAAGAGTCTTGAAAGAGAGAAAAAGTTTTGTTCTTTGAGCTGTCAAAGTATGAGTTGTCAAATTTATTTTGCACATTATAATTCATTCATTTGACTTTGAAGACTTAAGTTGAATTTTTTTATTAGAAAAAAGAAAAAAAATAGGATAGCAGTGTTTTGATTAGGGCTGTCAATCGGGTCGACCCGTGTCGGGTTGACGGGTTGAAAAACTCTGACCCTGATCTGATCCACTAAAAGTTTCAGATCAGAAATCTCGACCCGACCCGTGTCGGGTTGGCGGGTTCGCCTGATTAATACATATGAAATATATACCTGTTATTTATTTGCTAGATAACATATGAAATATATACCTAACTAATACATATGAAATATATACACGCATTTACAGTTGCTAGTGACTAAAAATTTGATAGATATGTTACTGTTCTTTGTTTGCTAGATAAGTAGATAACAGGAGAAGCCCAGTCAAAAGCATAAAAAATAAAATAAAAAAATAATAAAATAAAATAAATAAATTCGGGTTGGCGGGTCGACCTGACAACCCAACAACCCAACAACCCAACCCGGACCCGACCTGAAAAAATTCAGGTTGACGGGTTGGCGGGTTGGCGGGTCGAAAATACCCAACCCAAAGCTTTTTTTTAGAGTCGGGTTTCGGGTTTGCGGGTTTATTGACCACCCTAGTTTTGACAAAGTGTATTTTTTATTTGTTTTAAAATTTGTGTCTTTACACAATTGAAAGCGTCGTTCTTTGTTGTGATTAATTGATTAGCACTTGTTGTCAAAGTGTTTAAATGTTTTTTGTTGTGATTAATTGATTTGCACTTGTTGTCAAAATGTTTAAATGTTTTTGTTGTGATTAATTGATTAGCACTTGTTGTCAAAGTGTTTAAATGTAATTGAGTCTAGTTTGTGTATATTGCCTATATATTAGCTGGCATATATAATTATATTTTTTTAAAGTGAGTCGAAATAGTAAACATTGTGTAGTCACAATTTAGATGAGGTAGTGTCAGATAGTTGAATGTGTTGTGTCTTGTCATTTGTGAGTTAAACCAACGGCCCAAGTACCCCGACCATGGAATAATGGGTCACCCGATCACCCCCCTTTAGGAGCGACCGTCGCTCCTAAAGGGTCCGACCCCTTAAATATTCACGGATACCCACATTATGACCGTTAGACCCGTTGACCATTTGACCCACTACTTTAGGAGCGACGGTCGCTCCAAAAGGGGTCCTCGAAAAACGTTTACCTTCCCCCTTTTCCTTTAACCACCGAGCCATTGCCGCGT
>JAOXNX010000026.1:5796928-5808765 GCA_028566075.1 Solidago caesia | reverse complement strand
TTTTGTAATGAATATTTATGTCGGTTTTCAATGGAAATCTCGTTGCATTTAGCAGTATCTATGTAATTCCATGTCGAGCTGTACATTGTGTAGCATTCCCATGATTCCGCCTTGTTGGAGTGTTACAGTTATCCTCGTCCAAATAACCCCTAACCAACTCGAAATGTTCAATGATCTTAACGTTCACCAGAACCCGAATATTTTTCCTTTTATTAACCAAATGCAAGTTAACACACCGATGTCGGGAGGTTTTGTTTCGTGGAATGCAAACGCGCCGGGCCAAGAAACGTATGGGTTTGAATCGGTTCCAAACACACGGGGCCAAATATTTGGTATGTTTTTTTACATATATTTTTGTTCTTTTTTTACATATTATAAGTTTTTTATTCTAACTTTTCCCCATTTTTTAGATGCTCAAAGGATGGCTGACACCCCACCGATTATACCACTATCACCCAAAGTTGAATTGGTACAAGAAACGCAACTACAAGACTAGGGTGAAACCGGTGGAGGTTCCCCACAACAAAAAAGGGTATGTGTGTTCGTAGAAAGAAAGGACCCGATGAGCCAAGAGTGAAGACTAAAGTGATTCTTTGTACAAGCGTGGAACAAATGAGTTTAGACTAAAGTGATTCTTTATATTTATTTTTTATGTTTTTATATTTATTGTAATATGTTCTAAATACGTTTGTTTCTTATTTGTAGCGAATTACCAAAAAGAGAAGACGTATTGGAAGAGAATAATCGATGTATTTCTCTACCTCGAAAACAAACCGGCCGACTATCGGTACAATGATAGTTTGAGTTCTAAATGGAGGAAAATGCACACATCAATTCAAGCCTTCAACCAAATCTTCACCCGTATGAGCAACGCAAACAACCATCCTAGCGGGACAAACGACGCAACAATCCAAAAAAATGTGTTGCTCGAGTACAAAGCAATGTGTGGTCCTGCTTTTCAATATTTAGCTGAGTGAAAGTTTTTGAGGAGAAGTTCGAAGTACTCGCAAGTGGTTGACTTTGATGCGAGGAACACTCGCGGTGAGCCGAGTGCAAAGCGTTCTAAAACGAGTTCATCCGCCGACCCACAAAGCAAAGGGTCGGATGCTCGTGTCAATTTCAACCTAAATACAACCGAGGAGGAGGGAGAAACCGGCCGATATATTCGGCCAACTGGTAGAGATGTGGCTAAAAAACCCGCCTACACGGGTTCGTCTGCCAACCCGACTACACGGAGTCGTTTGACAAGATCTCTGGACAGTTGGAGGGGTTGATGAAAGCAAACAAGAAACGTGCGGAGATAAACGAAAGAAAGCTTCGATTCAAAGAATTAAAACTTTTGGCCACCGAATTCAGTCATCTTGATGGACCCGAACGAGAAATAGCGGGGCAAATGAAATGAGAATCCGTGAAAAATATGGGCGTTGAAGTTATGTTTTGGTCAGTTTTAGTTTTAATGTTATGTTTGGTGTGTTTTTTTTTTGTAGTTATGTAATGTGTGTTTTTTTTAGTTGTGTAATGTTTTTTTTTAGTTATGTAATGTGTTTTTGTTTTTTTTTTTTATGTAATGCTTTTTTATTTATTTTTAGTTATGTAATGTGTTTTTTAATGAAGTTATGTAATATTTTTAGTTAAATTTATATTTGATATAATTTTAAAGTTTTAAAAAAACTAAATAAAAAAACTAAACAAAAGTCAATGTCATATGTCGCAAGACGTTCCACCCTTGGAGGAGGCCTCACTCCACCAATTTTGGAGGGTATCCTCCCATGTGACATGACGCCACATGGCGGAAGACGTCTCCATGGGAGGAAGCCTCACTCCCACTAGTCTAATAGGTTAGCATACTAATGTTTAGTAAAGTCATACGCTTTATATGTCACAACTTTTAAGTATTTATATATTTATATTAGAGGTAAAATATAAGAGCAATACCATGATATAATTAATACCATGACATAAATAAAAATATAAAAATATGATTATAATTACATATATTAATTTACTGATCTAGTTTAGTTTATATGATTGGTTTAAAATCTAAAATCGCAAACCGAACCATCAGAACAGTTTATGAAAAAAACACAAACAGCCGGTTTAAGCTTTTGATCCCAACCAGATCAAACCGTCAAATTTCTATGATTTAACCGGTTTAATTGGTTTCGACCAAATTGTGCACGTCCCTAATAAAAGTTTAGTCTAAGATCTTTACTAAAAGTAACCGAATCTTCATTTTGTTTAATGTCGCCCACCCTGTAAAATCATCATTTAAAGATATTTTTGCAAGTTGTAAAATCATCACCCTGGAAATAGACAGCCCCTTTTGGGCATTGCTATTTTCACTTTCTTTTTATGCATTAACCGCTTGTACCGTACAATAAACAATGCAGACTGTACAAACATTTAATGTTTGTCTATTTTTACCAAGTGGTGGAAATAGACAGCCCCTTTTCAAACACTTATAGAGAAAATTAATATATTTAATTTAATTTAATTTAATCGGATGATCGTGATTTTTTGTTTTCCCAATTTTTTAAGGTTTCATGATCTTCATCATGATCTATGAAGAGTGGTTGGCATGTGATGACAGCGCGTGGATCTCACTTTCTCAGATTCGATTATATGTCGGTAACGTGTTGCCACCGCATCATACCAACGTTTGTTTTTGTTTCCTCCGGATTAAATTAATATATCCGGTAAAATACAATAAATAGAAAGATATTTTTATTTTTGTCTTCAAGATAAGTAAGATATTTTTATTTTTTATCTCAAGGTACTATGTAAAATGCAAGGACTAATTCATATATTAACCCTAAATTGCCATAACGGATCAATTACATATGTTCATTAGCAAGATAATTGGAAGATAAGTGACCATAGGATTACAATCTTTTGTTAACCATGTGACGATATATCCGAATATTAAATGAAGCCTAAGCCTCACGCTTCCCTTCAGAAACCTTCGTGTACCTTTGGAAGCCTTCGTGTGTTTCCCGAAGACACAAGGCTACCGCAATGGATTTCGTAAAGAATAATAACCTTCGTCGATGAAGTCTGCTTCATCACGAAGAGTCTTCGTTAACATAGAGAATGATAGACGAATCCCAAAAACGGTCAAGCACGACCTTGGGGTGTCTACCATCATCTTCGGCCCCCTCTTCAAGGCATCAAAATAATTGTCGTTACATTAACTAATTATGGTAGTATATCCCGAAGATAACCTCTGATCTCTTGGATATACGTTCCCTTCAATTTATAAAAGATTTGGATGTATCCCTCTGTCCAAGGAAGCTCTGAAGATCTAGGGATTTGTACATTTCCCTACGATCTTTTCCTCTCATCAAGGAAAAGGATATGCTCTACATTACTATAAATAGAGGACCATAATTTACTCTAAAAATATATTCTACTTAATTATAATTCATGATCAATCATATCCGATTACACACACACGAGATCATATTCTTAAATATTATTCTCTCTTATTACTCATATACATCGATTACACATACTTATTCTTACAACAAAGGTGGTTTGGGGGATCATTCTCTGCGCCCACTTTAATGTGAGAGTTTCCCTTTTTTTATTTTCGGGTTATTCTTCACTTGGCATCACCATCATCTTGAAGATGCTGATCTCCGTCAGAGTTTTCACTATGTTGTGCAATTGTTTTTAAGAACAATATGCATCCAAAACTCTGGAGACAGAATTGAGCACAAGTCCGACAATGTAATTGCTTCGGCCATTATATATTGAGAGACACACGACGTATAAAGCGAATATGTTTTAAAAAAAATGTCTCTAACACATGCCTCAACATTTCTACGTGAGACTATATTTTGCTTATGTTGTATCTCTTTTTCTATTACGTTATTAATTGATATATTTATTTTATTTTATCAGTAGGTAATTCTGGCTTTACTTACTTTATGATCGGTGTAAATATATATACTTGGCTGTAATTTGTTTTGTTTATATTTAAATCTATAGTTCTTAATAAAGGAGCAACCCCCCCCCCCCTTTTTTTTTTAATTAAAAAAAGCCTACTAAACTACTCAAACTACCCATATCATTTATTAACTAATTTAAATATCTCCACCTAATATATCTATAATACCCTTAATTAAATTATTTACAACATACATCCCTCAACCCTTAAAATAACTACACTACCTCTTTTTACATAAATTATTTTAACATTAATAACCACATCGTTTCCGCCAGCACCTCCGCCGCCGCTCCCAACACCGTCGTCGCCGCAGTCGATACCGCCACCGCCAGTCGTCGCCGCCTCCTTCCGTCATCACCGCCGCCGCTTTACGCGGGTTCCCCTCTAGTAAATGTTTAAGAGACCACTCCAGCATTGACTGGGTGGTAGAGTCTCTTGCCTCTGAAGTGATACGAGTTTATTGAGATAGGAATAAGAGTAAAATATTGAGATAGGAATAAGAGTAAAAATAAGACTAAATTAGTGACTGTTCCAATAAAAAAAAATGTTTGAGGTACTTTTATTTATTTTGATCAAGTCATTAGAATTTGGAAGCATGTTAAAGGCTTAAAGATCACCAATTACTGGAAGACTAATTCGCATTTTACAATAAAAATTAAAATTGAGGGTTAGTATGTCCTCATTTGTTTTTTATTTCTTGAAAAATGTCCTCATTTGTTGAAACCCACCAACCAATTACTAAGTCTTCGAAATTGGACTTTCTTCCTTCATTCCTCTATGTCTCCACTTACTTGTCATGCATTTCTCTATAGCATAGCATGAACTCTCCATGAGTGGAATATGCTTCACTACTCTTGCTTTTAATAATTTACGAGTATAATTTATAATTAATAATTATATAATCATGATTAAAGTTGTTGGTGATAAAAAAAAGGTCCCATTTTTATATTGGAAAGTTTTAATCGAATAAATGAATGCCCAATGAACGTTTAAAAATTTCAATATAAACTTATATGTTTAGACCAACCGTAAGCACTCCTTATGGACAGAAGCGGAGCGAGCTGACAAATTGGGTACCTGTTAGGACTTGTTAAGACATGTTAAGAGAAAAAAAATGTACTATGCAATTTTTTATTTTTAAATTAATTGTTTTTAGTATTCTAAGGTTTATTATTTAACTTTTTTGATACATAAAACGTATAACTGACACACTTAAACCACAAAAGTCAAGTGTTAAATGAGTCGTTTTCATGTTTGAAACTTATGTTATTCACGCGCTCCGAACCTGTTAAGACACGATTTGCTAACTCTACTTAAATGCTTATAGATGACATCCTTTATCATGTTTTGTTATTGGGCCTACCCGGGTGTTGGATTGGGCTTTATGTAACAGCTTTTAACAGATTTTCAAACATAAAGTCTATAAAGACTCTATTCTAAGGCTAAAAATCCTGAAATTGAAGAGTCTTTGATTGAGTGCCCTAAGTACTGAAGTTTTTTGTAAAAAAGAATTGGGGACTTGAAATTGTAGGAGAAGATGGAATGGTGGATTAGTATGCCAAAAGTGGAATTACATGCCCATCTTAATGGCTCCATCAGGAATTCAACTCTACTGTATATACTTTCTTTTCTTGTTTTCTTTCAGTTATTTATACTAATGCTAATAATAATTTGAATGTTTAAATTGCCTTATGATCATTATGTATTGTTAGAAAACATATGTGTGTGTGTGTGTGTGTTTTGACTTTAAATTTTATAACCTTAATTTTCTAGTCCAAAATTAATAAAATAGTTTAATTTTAAGGGGATGTTTGGATTAGTTACTTCCCGGGATTATTGGAGCCGGGGCTGTGGTTATGGGTTGGAGCTAGAGTTTCGGGCTGAGGCTACAAGCTGGCCTTTTTTTTCAACCTTCCATATTTTGAAGACCTTTAAGGGCTTTTATGAGCTTTTCGGGGTTGGGTTTTTTTTTTATTATCTCAATATCATATCTAAATATTTTTAAACAGGGCTTATTTTTAAATGCTTGGAGCTTTAAGCTCCTAAAAGTTAAAAGTCCAGTTTGATGTAATATTGATTCTTGTTGACATTTGGACTAATCATGAATTATAATTTTATTATTTTGTGTTGTGATTGATATATATTGGCTTAGTAAATAGTTTCCCAATGGATTTTGAATTGTGAACAGAGAACTTGCTCAAGAATTGGATAAAAAGGGCACCATTGTCTTTTCTGATTTCGAGCATGTTATCCGGAAAAGTATGCATTCTTTTGCACATTTTTTAATTGTGTACTTTTAACATTTTTCTTTCATTTTATTTATGGTAATCGGGTTCATATTCCAAGTTTAGATGATCGATCACTACGGGAAGTGTTCAAGTTGTTTGATCTTATTCATATGGTTACCACTGACCATCAAACAATTACAAGAATTACAAAAGAAGTATGATAGTTTCTAACTTGACATGTATACCTTTGCTTTGTCAGAATGCACGGTCGTCTTATCTCTATTTTCTCTCGTGTTTTATAGGTCGTTGAAGATTTTGTAGCTGAAAATGTGGTTTATTTGGAGTTAAGAACAACTCCAAAGGTATTTGAACACTATAACTTTGCTTCAATAGGTAATGCATTTTTGATTGGTTGGGGTAGTTAGACAGGTAACAAGTGAGGTTCCTAAGGTCACTGGCACAACTCAGGTATAACTTTGTAGTGTAAATAGTTTTAAAGTTGTTATAGTATTGAATCTACTCATATAATTTGTGTCGGTTTGCTTAAGAGTCGCGTATATCTAATGGGTCGAATAAAAAAGCTCACTCTAAAGGAAACAGGTCATAAATGTGTGATTTTTAAAGCATACAACCTTCTAAATTATTTATTGATAACTTTAAATTATTATTGTACAAGTTTTGTTTTTGTAATTATATTTAATGCTTAAAATATTTATAAAAATCATGGACAAAAGATGGAAGGTCAAACCCAACTAGACCTGAGTTGACATGCACCGTCTGTTTTAACCCCCAACCCATTTAATCTGTTACCTAACTTGTCCAACCCACCAATCTTGCGACTCTTAGGGCATCCTTGGAAAACTTTGTTATGGTAACGAATACCCTGATTAAAAATTATGGTCTGCCAGCACGAAACATGGAAAATTATTGGATAAATATCATTTAAGTTGTGTATCTGTGTTCATCCTGAAGCACGGAGCGGAGATTGTCGACCATCTTAAACCATATGGCTGCCTTGATTTTTAAATAGATAGCTAAATGCATGGACTAACTCTAATCAAAATATACAGAGAAATGATTCTATAGGTATGAGCAAGCGGTCATACATAGAAGCTGTCATGGAAGGTTTAAGATCTGCGAGTAGTAGTCTTGACATCAACTTTTCTTCAATTGATCTTGAGAAATATCCTGCTAGAACCGGAAAAATGCTATATGTTAGACTTCTGCTCAGCATTGATCGTCGTGAATCCACTGCAGCTGCGATGGAAACCGTATGTTTGGGGAATTTGTTTTCAAATTACAAATTTATAGAGGTGGCAATGTCGACCCATTTACATAGAATGAGTTGATTTGGGTTATGCTTTTGATTATTTCTAAGGGGCAAATGGATCAAATGGGTCATTCGTGTCGATATTCTCTGAAATTGTTTTCTGAATTCATAAAATCTCTAAATTGTATATTATAAAAAGAAATTATTTACTGAATCTTAAAATGCTTAAAGTCTCCGCCTCGTAGATATTCTCTAAAAATGTATTTTCAAACCCGTTTTGCTACCTCTAGTTTTTAAATTTTCAAAAGCCCATAGTGTTGGTTTTCTGGTGTCTTAATATGTAATGTTTTAGATCAATCTTGCTTTGGAAATGAAGGATATGGGTGTTATTGGTATCGACCTTTCTGGCAATCCAACTGTTGGTGAATGGTATATACCAAACTTCAAAAGTTTTGCATTTGAGTTCATATATATTTTTTTGTAGTTCTGAAATATGCATAAATCTTCGAGATTCGTTTCTAAATATTCAGGGCAACGTTTCTCCCAGCTTTAAATTTTGCTAAAGAACAAGGTCTCTCCGTTACACTTCATTGTGGCGAGGTCTATCTCTTTTCTGTTTGGAATTTATGTTAAGCTTCCAAATGAATGGTTATTATATGACTAATAGTGTCTTATGATCCTATAATTAAGATCAGATGTGATAAAAAGAGTAGCTAGGGCAGGTGGGTCAAAATGAGTCTTGATGGGCTGGTCCACAGTCTACTAACACTTAGTTATCCATTTTTTTTTAATGTCATAGATTATTAAACGATTAAATATACTTACAAAAACTGTGTAAGTTTATAAATACCTTATGTGCTATATAATTTAATAGATTTTGGAGATCTTTACACTTTTCAAATTGATATGCAACCAGATGTTCGACCCTATTGACATGTTTACTTTGTAGTTAAAACCTTTAGCTATAACGTATTTGACCTGTTAGTGATAAAGTATAACTCAGACTGGTCCATATTTAGGTAAATAGGCCCAAATTACCAACCCTGAATAAGAGTTTAAGTATACATCCTGAGGCGTTTTCCATGATCCAGCATTCCCAGATACTGCCCCATAATCTTCGGAGTTGGTTTTAGATTTCCTTAACAGTTGACGTAAGAATTCAGTTTTGACACACAGTAATATTTAGATGAAGATAAGTATTTCATAACCCTTTGCAGACAAGGCACTCACTGGATTTGCATTGATTGGTTGCACTGTAGACCATCAAACAGTCCCCATTATAGACACTTCATCGTTACACACTTACACTCATATAGCATATGAAATAGACGATTATTGAAATTAATCATATACTCTGCTAGTGTATATATATTTGCCACTTAACAGTTGGTAAACAGAAAAATTGCGCATAATATTTATCAGACTAATATAGTCATCCAAAATATGCATCATTGGATAATAAATCGTAGGAAACTAGTCATGTTATAGGGTTCATATCAAAAAGTTTCGAAGCGTATAGAAAGTGAATTTTATTTATATGTTAAAATCTGAGATTATAGTAATAACTAGTTTAGTTTCCCAACGTAGTGGCTTTAGGTACCTAATTCAGTTGAAATCCAAGAGATGCTCGACTTCCTTCCTGGTAGAATCGGGCATGCATGTTGCTTTCAAGATGAAGAATGGCGGAAACTGAAGTCTTCCAAGATACCTGTATAATTCTGTTCCTACTCTGTTGATGATACGTTTTCTGTTTAGCCATCTTATAGAAATATTTCCTTCCACCAAAATGCAGGTTGAAATATGTTTAACATCCAACATCCGAACTGAGACAATTTCTTCCATGGATGTTCATCATTTTGGTTAGTTTCTGTTTTCTTTCTTTTTTTGTTAAAGCCTTGAAGAGATAGAAATAACTAACAAGAACTACAAATCCAATTACTTGGACCGACCTACTTGCAATTAAGAGTGCCAAAAGAAATTTATGTTGTGGGGCTCATTTAGATGTAATGAGAATGTAGGTATGTTTTTTATTTGAGGGGAAACAAAGAGGGACAGCAAAATGAAGAATGAAGATTTGATAGTTAATCCCTTTCGTTTGATGCGAGCGAAAACTGAGATGAGACCACTATCTTGATCCATTTCGTTTTACGTGAGCATAAGCAACAATGGGACTTACAATTTATAAATTGATCTAAATTGAAGGTTGAAAACTAGGTAGGGTGGGCAGGTTGGGTAGCAGATCAAATGGGTTGAGGTCAAAATGGGTCGAGCTCACCTGTCTACACTTGTATGTCCATTTTTTATTTTATTTTTGACATAGTTAATGTATGTAATATGATTACATAAACTATATTTCTATAATAATGTTATATTTCTTTTATATAAAGGAATTAGGACGACGTTGAATACATACTCTAGGTGACTTTGGACTTTTTCAACACGTTAGAGCCATATCATTTTTAGCTGATATTTTACCTTTGTAATTCGTATATACTTTTAATACAAATTCTTTGAAATTGCCACCTCTGATGTGAATGTATAGAACCCGTAAGACCCTCTTGTTTATTTACAGCTGACCTTTACAAGGCAAACCATCCGATAGTCCTTTGCACGGATGACTCAGGGGTGTTCTCCACGAATCTTTCCAATGAATATGCCCTTGCATCTTCTACTTTCGGTAGGTATTTTTTTTTACTTTGAAACATTAAACAAATATTCAGACCTTTGAAGTCATTTACCCTAGATGTCGGAAGAGTGCAATAAATAGTTAGATTACAACTCAAAATCATACCTCCCAAACATCTGGGTTGCGTTAATCCTAAAGATGTGATTCTATGAATGATAAGTGATTTTTGTCATCTTAGGTCTCGGAAAAGCAGAAATGTTTCAACTAGCACGAAAGGCTGTAGATTATATATACGCTGGAAATGCAGTACAGAAGGAACTGATCAAGGTTTTTGAATCAGCCGCTGCGACGCTAGAGTACAATTAGAAATGTGCACGGTATAAGACGGTGAATATTGTGATGTTGCTATACATTCTTTCTGAAACACAATGGTGTCAAAATGTGATTTTAGTTTTTCTGACTATATTATGGTCTATCTGTCATTAGTCTTTTCATGCACAGAACTCTTTAAGCTTGTATAAATGTTGATAAGTTTTATATCATCTGTATTTATGCTTCCTATTTTGACAATATCTATGCAAATAAGGTAATGATCCGGACACCACCAGTTTTTAGCCGTACACCACCAAACATACTTTAAGGTGTTGTACTGTGCAATAATGTGAATCATTTTTGGTGGTGTGCGGCTAAAAACTGGTGGTGTACGGATCACCACCCATGCAAATAAATATGCAATGTTAGCCTCATGAGAACAATTATGCTGTAGATGTAAAACTATAATCATATCCACTTTGCATTATAATGCGCCAGGAAAGTGAGCATTTCAAAATATTTATGTAATCTCTATTCATTTATAAAATATTACAAATTTTTAAAAACTAGAAAGTTACTGTCTTACATTTTCAACTAAATATCTATATTTAGACAACTTAATTAATATAAAACAAAGTCTAACATTAATTAAATGCTTAACAAACAAAAACAAAATATTTCTATTGAAGAACCATCGCCAACAACTCTCTATATTATACCACCACCATTGACCATAGTCTTAAGTTAGCGGTCGGCAAAGTCAGTCGACGCCATTCCTAGCCGTTTGTCTTGACATAAAATTTGAATTTTAATTTTTAAACTTGAAGTTTCGACTTAAATTTGAATTGGGATTATTACCTGTGGATGTAACTAACTATGACCAAATGTCTATGTTATGTAAAGATCTCGTAAATCGTCTATGTCATGTAAAGAACTTTCAAATCCCGGTTATTGGATGTACCCGGTTATATGTGGCAACCATATATGTTGCCAATTGTAGGTTTTTGATTGGTCGAGCACATCCAATAACTGAGATTTGAAAGTTCATTACATGGCATAGACATTTTACGAGATATTTACATAACATAGACATTTGGTCATAGTTAATTACATCCGCAGGTAATAATCCATTTGAATTTAAACATTCTAGAAACTATCGATCGCTGGCAATTGCGTGGGGTGAATAATGCTAGCGATTACAAATCTCTACTTATAACTAAGTAAGAAGTTAAAGCCTTACATGTCTCTTAACTAAAGCTTCCACATCAGCTTTAATATTACATGTCACTCAAGTTTGCTTAGTTGGCATTCTCAAAACAACTTCATGTGCATCCATGAAAATCTAAAAGTTAATGTTTTGAAATTTGAAATGTGTAATGCTATGTGAGTATTGAGTTTAAATTTGAAAATATTGAAATAGTCAATATTCAATTTGTTGGGTTAATTGGTTTG
>JAOXNX010000026.1:5777053-5787771 GCA_028566075.1 Solidago caesia | reverse complement strand
GGGGAAGTTATTATCAAAACTATGTTTGTTGTGTCCCTCGTGTGTCAAAAGTAAGTTATCTTACCTCGAGGATGCACAATCACTTACTCCACAAGTTTACCGTGTTTCTCTAATGTTCCCAATCACCTATAATCATACAATTATCATTAAACAATGCTACATGATCTCTCACGACTCAACAAAGGCTCAACGAATACTTTATAGCTCATAAAACTTGACGGGATGTGACCAACGTTCACTAATTTGACATTTTGGACATTTTTACTTTAAATCCACTCTTAAATGATAGTAGAATCAGAAAGTAGACTCTTTTACGATTCAGTGGCGTTAAAACATTAACGGGTGTCAACGGCTATGAACAAAACTTAACGGGCAGTTACGAAACTAACGTGCAGTTACAGTCTCCAACCCCTAACAGTCGTTACAAAACTAACGGGTGTTAACGGCCATCAGATATCTAACTTTAACTCTCTGAAAATCAATCCATTCAATTACCATTCGACCCCAAACATCAAAGACGGCTTTTACAGTTCAAAATCCTTCAAAATAAGACTCATTTACCATTATGAAATCATCCATTCATTCATGGTAACATTACTTCAAAAACCCATTTGGTTTAACAACCAAAATCACTAGTTTTGACCACCAATCTCATCAATCACTAACTCAAGCTCTAAGATTACGAGAATGGATAAATGGAATATGAAATCAAGAAAAGATTACCTATATTACCTGTAGATGGTGATAAGAACACAAAATCTTGATCAAAACACTACCAAATTGGAAGGATTGGAAATTTGGTACCTAGGGCTCTTGAGAGAATTTGGGGTTAAGTTAGGTGAGAAAATGAGATGGAAATGAGGTTTTCCCCCTCTAATCTCCAGCCAAAAGGTGTTTGGCTTTGCCCACCTTTGGCCCCTCAACTTTACTACCTCCACCTCTAAGAACCTAGTTCACTAAGGGAAGCTCAAACAACATCCTTACTCTAACGGGAACACTAACACAGGTTTTCCACATAAATGGCACACATTAATAAGTCACTTACTTATTAACATATATTAAACACATAGCACATAATCACAATTTCACATAATTTCTACTCATTAAATAAGCTACTAATGGAAGGCACACGTTTGACTAATAGTCAAACTGAAAACAAGGAATAAAAGAGATCGGGATGTTACAATTACCTCCCCCTTACTAATAGTCAAGTATCTCAACCGGTTCATCTATCATCTTCAATTTAAATAAATAGAGGTCGAGTCAGTCTTAAAGTCAATGATCGACAAAGATCTTTTACATGACATGATACATATAGGAAGAAATAAATCATGATTCAAAAAATTGATATAAAATAGAATATGGACTTCCTTGGTATTCCGAGGAACATACAATCAATAACACAAATATACTTTAATGTGGAAGTTCACAATGGAGCTATGAACACAAGTACGGTAATACAACACGAAGAAATGAACGTTCACTGGAACTAAAAAGCAATCTTCACATGATCCTAACTCACTTTCACAGGAATCGCGATTGCACTTGGCACATGCAACAAGCCTTTGAACCCCTAGGTGATCCCTAGTGGACGAGTGTTGTCTCGTGAGGGTTTACAGTGAATATACCCACAAAATTCATTTAACTAAAATCAAAACCAACTAAAACTAAAGTTTATTACATACATACCGTGTCTCGTCATTTAAGTGGGAAGTTTATAATGTCTTGAGCCATACATAATTACAGTTTGCAAGCAACAGTTCATTTATCTTCGGAGTCAGACCTGAATGAAGTAAAGTTTAGTGAAGTTTGTTAGCTTCCACAATAAAACAACTTGTATTACAACTAATTGCTACAATTATTATTATTATTATTATTATTATTATTATTATTATTATTATTATTATTATTATTGTTTGAGTATATCACTACAAGAGTGTTCCTACCTACCTATTCTATTACGCCTACAATGGTTGATCATACATCAACTGGTACCGCCATCATGTGACTACATAGGCCCACAAGATGAAGACTACAAGGTCACAGGTTCAAACCTTGCCAGAGGCAAGTGGAGAAAATATATCTTATGCTCCATGTGTGAGGATGATGTTTCACTGGGCATGCGCGCTCTGGGTACTAAAACGGTAATGGGACTAGGGTTCCCACCCATTTACTTTTTTTTTAAGCCTACAATGGTAGGTTTCGACATTTGGTTTCCCAAAGGGAAAAACCAGGTACCTAATCATAACTTTATAAATTAATACCAATATAACATCAAGTTTAGCCATTTTTCTATTTAATTCAAAATCACCTAACTAGTTAAAAAAAAAAAAAAAAGCAACCTAAAGTATATAAATATATCATTTACGAACAATAATACAATGCATAAAAATTTACTAACAGATATTAATTGGATTAGTGCAGCTTTTTTTATTTGTTTATTTACATGTGTAATTTAGGATTAAAAAGTTACAATTGTTCATAATTATGAGAATCGCACTCGTAAAAGTTATTGTAAAATTACAATATTACTCTTTCACACCTACTAATATTTAGGGTTGTCAATGGGTTCGGGTTAGCGGGTTGACAAGTCAAAAATCTCTAACCCTAACCCGACCAACTAAAAGTTTCAGGTCAGAAATTTTAACCCTGACCCACAACCTGTCAACCCGAACCCAACCCACCAACCTGAAAAAAATCGGGTTAGCGGGTTGGTGGGTTGATTTTAGGTCAAATGGGTCATGGGTTGGCAGGTTGACTGGTTAAATGGGTTGGTGGGTTGACCTGTTAAAAAAAATTATATAAACTTAAAAAAATTTCGGGTTGCCGGGTCGACCTGTTAACCCAAAGGGTCAACCCGAACTCAACCCGAAAAAAATTAGGTTAGTGGGTTGACGGGTCGAGATTTCACAAACCTAACCCGGTTTTTTTCAGGTCGGGTTTAAGGTTGCGTCGAGTATTAACAGCCCTAGTATGATTTAGATAGTTATGTTTAAAAATTGCAGTAAAGAAAATTTTTGATTAGATTTTTAATAAATAAAAAAATTGTACGGATGGTTTTTGGAATTTTATTAAATTATCATAAATGGTACTTTAGATTTGAAAAAGATTATACTACCTTCACATGGAAGGGACGTGAGGTATTTAACGAAATGGAGATAACGGTATTTATTTTAAATGACTAAACCTGAACCTTATCCACCTATAAAGGATTGTCACTGTCATTTCCAAAAATAACGACAAAATGTGAATTTTTTAAGTAAACCACAGGGCCTATCCGTGTCAATAACTCTTTTTTATATAATAATTACTTACGTCGTATTGTACGGGCATTATGTTAGTTATTAAGCATACAAACAATGTGGTCTACATTAAATGCATTCATATACTATGAATTTTAATTTCTTTCTCTAATGAACATTATTAGTAAATACAAATTTGAATTTGCAAATATGTAAGGGTTGTTAACATAATTAAAAGTTACACTATGATAATAATAGGAGGACTAAATAACAATTAAGTTAACACTTTTAAGCTAACAATGAGGAGTTTTCCCTTTAGTAACAATTAAAAACACTTTTAATTGTCATATCATCAATTGAAAATGAAGATTATTTTCTTTAATAGATAGGAAGATTTCCAAACTAAAAACAAAAAAACAAATATACAATGGAAAACCAATTTATATTTATATACACAATAAAGATATCAACAAGAACATGCAGACAATCAAAGCAAAATATATATTCTAGTAAATTAAATTATATAAATCAATATTCGTAGAAAGATATCACCTCGTGATTGATGATCTGTTAAGTCTTGAACTCGGTTGATGTAATCAAATTTCAAACACTAGAATTGCTGAGAACTGAATAATCTTTATTGCTTTTCTTTTTTCTGTAATGCGATGCTTAATAATGTAAGTAGTTGCCCGTGGATAATTGAAGCAATATGTATGCTCATGGGTTATGGTCTTATGGATGTTTGCAATTAATTTTTTATGGGCTTGATAACTCCGAACGAGAAGTTTTTATGAATGTTAGCAATTGTTCTTTTGGGCTTGCAACATGCACTTTTATGGATGTTTGCAATTGATTTTGTTTTGGGCTTGATAATCCAAACGTGCACTTTTTCTTTACCTTGGTTTTTTTTTTTGGCATGATCATGTTTTTTTTTTATTTATTGGCATGATTATTTTTAGAGGGGAAATATCATATATCCTCCTACTAAACCACCTAAATATCATATATGCCTAAATTACAAGTTTTAATACATCATGTACAATGATTTTTAAGCATTCTTTGGGTATATATAATATTTAGTGGTTTAGAAAGGGTATATATGAAATTAACTCTATTTTTAGGTTTATCTAGACATGAACCTAGTATATATTAAAAAATACCGGACCGTAAAATGTTGCCCGCTCCTATCATGATGTTTAAGGCGGTCGCCCACTTGGTCCGCCCCTGCTTTAGAGCCAGTTCTATATGTAATGCACGCCATGTTGTTTCTTTCCGGATCTTCAAACCTTTAAGCATGCATCAACTCTTATAACTTTGACACTATGCGCCATCTATAGTTTCCACACCTTCCTTGTCATTGCTGAAATCCTATATGAAATCACGCTAATATTTTTTAAGCTCCTTAGCAACCCTCTCTCACAACTCAAACAACAATATATGGTAGATGGGCAGATTATTTTCAAGCTCCTTAGCAACCCTGAGTCACAACTCAACCAACATTTTTGAGTTAATTTTATCAAAATCCTTCAAGCCACAACTTTATTTTCATTTATTTCTTCGCATTTGATTAATGGACATTTTCAACTATATTGTTACCACTGCTTTCCAATGGATTCATAACCGAGATAGTAAAAGCCATTTTATTTGGGATACTTGGAACACGAGTCCTCTTTCACATGCATAACGAGGAGGCGTGAAGTTTCTCTTTGGTGCTACAGGTTCTAGGTAGAACTTTTTTCGTTTCTCATGAGCTTGCTGTTTGATTTAATGGTCTTCTTTTTCTTTCTTAGCTGGCTGTCGTGTAGTATTTTTTCTGGAACTTGTTTGGGATTGCAACAACAAAAACATCACGAAATGAAAAACCGTGGGTCGGCCTTCATTGATGAGGTTTTTTCTCGTGTCTCATGCAACTATAATTGACCGATGGCTTGACCTTGCTGTAGTATTTTCTGGGTAGGATCTAGATTGTGTAATTAATTGTATATCTAGATTTTGTATTTTTGAACTTGTTGGAACTAAAAATATGTGGTGTTGAATTGCATTTTATACTACATTTTATAATCATATCGTTAGAAAATTCAAGAGGTTAGATGTAAATAGGAAACTCTAATATAAAAACCCCATGACTTCACAAATGTAAGTAATTAAGCTTAGACATACTCGTAATATTACAGATGACATATTGAAATCTCACATTCTCTCTCATCTTCAACCTCCCATAATCACACACTACACCTAAAGTCCTAAACACACACTCCACTCAAATTCACAATTAAAGCACAAATCAAGCTCAAATCAGAACTCTACATCTTGCTGCTAGATGGTCTATTGTTATTAATAATATCTTATTTCTGCAGTTAAAAAAAATAAAAATAAAAAATTTCGTGTTTGATTACCGACATACTGTCCTTGCAATTTTCTTCTTTTTTTTATGCCCAACAATTAACTAAAATGTTCAACAGAATTCCCCTTCAAATGTCGTTGAAATTGATTGATGTTAGCATTTCATTGTATAATACATATATCAAACATATACATGCTTCAAGTTCTTTTATATAGAATTCCTTGACATCTAAAAAACAATGAAACAAAGATACATTTTCTCATCCTTTATTTGTATATAAACATTACAATATATAGACAGCAAATGCTCGCGACCACCCCCATTATGTGCTGCTTTTGAAATTGCTTCTTTAGATCGCGCTTTCGTAATTTCTGCAAACCCACAGATGCTTAAATACAAAACTTATACCAAAAAACCAGTAAGAAATATGGAAACTAATTACAATGTTATTGTTACCTGTTTCTTTTTTCTTAATATGCTTGATAGTCATCCGTTGCTACCCCTTGATTTGGGTCTTGATTAACATCAATCGCATTCACTTCACCTATAAAATTAAGGCTCCGTCAAGATTATAAAAGCTGTGCAAAAAGGAACATAGGGTTTTCATGAATTAATAAACGATTGTAGAAATTGAAAATCTGTGAATTGGAATACTATAAATTAAGCCAAGTAGCAAAGGCATTGTGTTTACATACCGTGTCGGCGCTCACTTTCTTGTTGCACTATCTCTTTTTCGGCTGATTGAGGTTCTTCCATGCCGGTCTCTATGTGAGTTATAGGCTCAAGATTTTCGCCTTCTTGTTGTTTTTGCTTGTCCACTTCATTGATTAAAGGTTGATGATCAATATCTTGTGCTAAAGGTGTGCCACAATGAGGACTTGGGTGCTTTACAACAACGTCGTTTCTAGGCAAACTCTCAGCCATTAGATCAGAATCTGATACTAGTTGGTGATCATTTTTTAACCCATGATCACATTCATCATTCTTTGGTTGTTCTTCAACCATCTTAGAGATCTCAAAAACTTGCATAAGTTCATTTTGTTCCACCATTCTTAAATTTTCGTGCACGGTAGAATTAGTACTTCCTCCAGCCATCATAGGCGTAGCTTGGTAATTTTGCATTGTTACCGGAATTGCTATTTGTGGTGTTTGTTTCACGCATGCACCTTGAGAAGCATATAATCCAGTTTGGTTTGTAATAGGTATTTGAAGATTTTCTCTCCTAGACATCTTCAGATGTGGAGCGACATCGTTTGATTGTGTTATTGGACAAAAATGGCCTTGTTGAAACACAAGACCCCGAAGGAGGGTGTTGCTAGGCCCTACACGAACGGAAAGAAGATATCCTGCATCAAAGACACCATCTATAACACCCGTAGCAACTTGTCCCACCATGTTATGGTTGTCACTAATATTAGGATTCATGGTGATCGTTAGCGGTTGTTGAATGTTTGTCATGGAAGGAATTGGTGGTGTCTGTGACATTAATAGAGATGATGATGTTGTTGGTATTTGTCTCTTTTCGCTACGTGACATATGCTCGTCCTTCCGTGGACGACCACGTTTACGCTTTACAGGGTGGTCTGATGTACTTGAAGATGTTATCTTCGACATGTTTTGTTGATTCATTATGCAAATCTCTTCATATACTTAAAATATACATCAAATTGTCTTCTCTTGTGAAATATTACCTACAAAACAACAAATATTCATATTCATATTGAATATAAAACTTAACAATATATATATATATATATATATATATAAATGCATGATTCTTAAGGTATACAATCCCAACATGTACATTTTTACATAAACAGATTAAAATGTGAATAATTTATGTCCTCATTTTCTTGAAAGTACAGACATTTTCTTTCATGTATATGATCATATGCATAGATTTGAAGAGCTTACTTGATAATTTTCTGATGATTAAATATATTGATTTTGTTTAACTTTTCGGTTGAAATTTTATTCTTGTTTACTAAAGGAAAATATAGATTAGAGGGTTGTTTTAGTAAAAATATATACCGTGATCCATTAATTTCGTTTTAGTTCTCAAAAAGACATTTCTTTTATGAAATGAAATAAACATGTAAAGAGAGAGTGGGCTAAATGTACGAACTCTGAATTTAAGGAGGAGAAAGTGGAAAAAGAAACAAAAAATAAAAGGTAATTAAATTTGATTTTGTGATTTTCTTTTTTATATAGTTTGTTTAATAGAGGGCATATTCTTTAAAAATTGTTGCGTAAATAGTGTCTGAATGGATAAATAATGTCAGTTGTAATTAAGCAATAAATAAATAATTCCCTTTATTATGTTAAAATCAAAAATCCTTAATTGAATTAATAGATTAAACATTCTTTATTAAGCTCATAAAGTCCCAATCAAACGGCCTTTAGAGATTATCATCGTGTTACCAATTGATCATAGATCAACTGGTACCGTCACCATGTGATCACATGGGTCCACAAGATAAAGACTGCAAGATCACAAGTTCAAATCTTGTCAAAGGCAAGTGAAGTAAATATATCTTGTGTTTCATGTGTGAGGATGGTGCTTCACCGGGCATGAGTTCTATGCGATGTACGCTTAGAGCACCAAGACGGTACATAGAACCAAGGGTTTCCACCCATTTTACCTTTTTTTTTTATCATCGTGTTTTAGTATCATCTTTTGCTTCTTGCTTAAAATATCATTATGTCACACTTTTTGACCACGTATGCAATTCACTGTAATAAAAGTATCATTTACTCACATCTATTTTCTAATATTAATTCTTTAAAAATTTGAACAAAGTTGCTCAACTTTTTACTTATTTGTTCAGGATGAAGATCGATGAATGAACCAGAAATTGAAGTTGAAAATCTGAATCAACTTAGAGTCTTAGAGCCACTAAGTTGACTTTGCAAATCGTGAACGTAACGAATCGCTAAGTAATTCACAGATCGCAAGTTTTGCATCACCTGATGGCCTTTTTATCAGAATTGGACAAAGAGGCACGAACTTAAGTTCACTAATCGTAAAGCCCAACTTGGTTGACGAATTTTGAGGTTTTTTTGTTGCTTTGGGACCAAATTTCTTCTTTCTATATAAAGTAAACTCATTATAATTGTAACCCTAAACCTAAGCTACAAAAATAATACATAAATCTCTCTAGTTTGCCCTGTGAACCAATCATTCAGTTTGAGTAATTGAACATAATCACGTTAAATTCCCATGTCATTTATTCTTAATTGTTCTTGCTCTTTAGTTTTTGTTTTATTATCGTGGGTGTTTCATAATCAAATCCTTTTGTTGATTGTGAACGATATAATCGTATTGATTATTACATGTACGGTTGTGTTGTTTTGGTCCGTTTAATTCCTAACATTATAAATGTGTATGAAATCTTTACATTCACAAGTGCGAGTAAGTTTAATCCATTATAACAGTTTTTACACTAATATACGGCCAATATTAAAAAAACTAACACTTACAATTTTTCATGCAAGAGCGTCATGAAAAAGTTTGGTGTAACAAATTAATTTCTACACTTTTAAATAAAATATAGATAACTTTATTCTTTTAATTTCACATTCTTAAACGTGAAGAAATTATTGATTTCTTTCATATTTTTAAAAGTTAACATAAGTTCAAATAAAAAAAATTGGAAAATGTTAGACTTACAAACATATGTGGACCAATAAAATAAGGAGAGAGAATGAAGAAAAATAAAACCAAAACAATTCTATTGGTTTATATTGAGGCCACATATGTTTGTAAACATTGTTAGTAATATTTGTTTGTAAGTGTAACATTTCTCAAAAAAAATTACGATACATGGTTCAAAGAGTCTTTTCATCTTAGGAGTCGTACATACAAATTATCACTAAAATCAGTTAATCAAAGTTTCTTAAATTACAACGATGCTATTTCTAGGTTTCGTAACTTGCAACCCCATTGATTATTTTTTTTAGTGTTATTTTTGGATCCCATGACTTTCAGCCCCTACTAAATGAGTCAAGCTCCGCCACTGGCTATTTCTAAAAGCTATATCCGTATAAAGTATTTCATTATCTTTTGTTTCATGTAAACTACGAACCATATTAATCATCTAAATCTCTATATATATTTATTAATCTTAATACCCATATAGATTAATATATATTGCACAATTACTTTGGTATATTAAAAAAATGAAATCTGAATGTTTTCAGAAAATTGAATTATAACTTATCAGTTGATAAACTTTTAGAATCTCGTTATGACTATTTAATAACATATGAACCCTATAACTTTGTCACAAAGTATATCTGACCTAAGGCCTCACCCAATCATGTCATCGATCAAATTCTGAAATTCTCATTGTTACATCAACGTCACATCATTCTTTCTTTTCATAATTTACCATCTACCAACAATATCACCATTCTCCTCAAATTCTCAACTTCTCACTGACACATCATCGTCACATCATACACCATTTCTTTCTTTCTTTATATATATATATATATATATATATATATATTTATATAACACATATATATATATATTTATATAACACATACACACACACAAAAAAAGCAAGTGGGCCCACTACATATCAAACCTTCCACGTTCTCAAGAGGATGCAAGCCCAGAACGAGATTCGTGCCGTTGTCGTTCTCAAATTTTCATGAGAACGGAGTAATGTCATTGGTGCCTCACGTTCCGGTGAGAATTCCACCATTGGGAGCGGCCTAAAGATTTGTATTCTTAATTGGAACACACTAAGGCTTTTACCCAACCCTAATATCTCTCTTACTAGCTCCTTTCTCATTACCACATTAGCGTTACATCATCTCTTTCGCATTTTAAATTCCAAAAAATATCACTTCAACCATACATCTTTCTCACATCTTTCTCAAATATTTTATTATTAAAAAATAAATAAATAAAATAAGACTATAGAATTTAGAAAATTCTAAGTAACAACAATTGAGAAAATGGCCCCGACCCCACCCCTCCCCCTTTCTTTCTCACATTTTCACACCAGAAAACTCCTTAATTTTTTCTTGAGAAAACGGATGAGAATATGTCACTGTCAGTGGTGTTCTTGAGAAAACACTTCAAAAAACGCGAGAAAATGATGCGTTGGGAAAGGTCTAAT
>JAOXNX010000026.1:5737851-5756669 GCA_028566075.1 Solidago caesia | reverse complement strand
AGACAGCATTATGGATGCCCTTAAAAGCATGAATTTACTACATCCACTATTACCACTTAACCAGTCATCTTTATCATGAGTATGAACATATATACTTCAACTAACTGAACTAAATTATTGATGTTAGTTACGGTTTTGGTGATGTTATATGGATCAAACCCATAAAGAGTTTTTGTCAACTCGTCCCTCTTAATGAAACAATGAGTCATATTAGAAAAAAAAAAGTTGATAGCAACCAACCATATGTATTTTTTTTTTCTACTTTTTTGTGGTGGATTATCCTTCTTGTACTTGATATATGATATTATTTAACAGTACTTCATATTTTAATTATTTTTATTTTTATTTTCATCTTTTCTATTTTTCAAGTATGATGTTTTGGGATTTGGGAGTTCATATTGAAAAAATGAAGTTGGCATAATACAAAAATTAGATCACAGATGATAAGAAAAAACACTTGCTTAAATATTTAATTAATTATTTTTCTTTGTTAACAATTGATGATATTTAGAAGTGAGTACTTAACTAAATAAAAAAAAAAAGAAAATTACAAGTCCACAACTTGAAAAAATTGGGCTTAAGCCCTTTTTGTATGGGTCAGCCCATTATTATTATTTTGTACATCCAAATGTCCAATGCAATCCAAAACTAACTAACAAACTTAGGTTAAACGTGAAGTTCCTGAAGCCCTAGAAAATAGAAATCATCCTATCATTCAAGCCGACTGAAATGAATATGTCAAAACATTTTTATACCTTAGGTATATAAAAAATTGAAAAATGATGGACGGTTTGATACTTGCAAATATAAATAAAAAATTATATGTAGTTTAAAATAACTAAGGTACCGAAAATATAAATTTATTTTACAAATATGTTTTGGTATAGTAAGTAGCGCATAATATGTTACACCGAAAAAAATTCCTGTAATATTTTATAATTTTTATTAAAGTCTCATAAACCTCAAAATATCATATGCCTAAAACATGCTTAACACACCATTTTACATAAGGCATTGAAAACTAGTATTTTACTGCCTATATTATACTTTATGGTTTACGAGTAACATATAAAATTCTTTTTTATCAGTAACAAAGATCAAATATTCGATCCTCACTACTTAAAAAAAAATAAATTTATCAGAGGTTCTCGAAAGCACCTTCTCTATCTTCATATAAGGGTAAGGCCTTGTTTCATTTTTACTTACTAGACTTAATAATTAAAAGCTTAATATATTAAGTCAAATTTTTTTTTTTTTTTTTTGACTTAATAAACAAAAATAACCGTCAATTACTTATAAATTACTTAATATATACAGACATTATTTATCAATTCAGTCAAAATAACTGTCAATTACCTATAAATTATTACAGACATTATTTATCAATTCAGTCACGTGCTCGATATATTTTTAATAATAAGTTAAAAAAGAAACCTAACCTAAGACCGTTTATGTTTCATCTCCCCAAATTCATACCTATTTTTTTTCTTTTTAATTTGTTCTGTTGGGCAACTGGGTTAAACCCGAAACTGACATAAAATAGACCCGAATTTGAGGAACGTTTTCTTTTTTGGGTTGTCTATCCAGATGAAACTTTATTTATTTGTCTGTTTCATCAGAGCAAAATAAGAAAGAAAACGGGATCTAATAATAAGGGTTTTTATCTTTCAGCACCCCCCTTCCTTCACCTGCTGGTACTCAATCTACTCAACCTTCCATTTTTATTTTTATTTTTTAATTTTTTTTTTTCTTTTATCTATCTATCTATTATTATATATAAATAGTAATAATAATAATAAACAACTAATTAATTAATTAATTGAAGTTGTTGTTTTTATTTGTATAATTAATAACTGTTTGAATGTAAGTAATTATTTCAGCTAGGGTTTTGTTACTTTTAACTATCTGACCTATTAATATAATGGAAATCTAATTAATTTAATTGTTTTAAAAAAATTAAAAATTTTGGGGGGTTTCCATTTTTAGCAAGAAAGTTTGAACATTTTTAAGACCATCTTTAACAATTAGTTTGTTGGTGTCACGTAAGCAACACACTGAACCGCTTTTAGCAGTAATCACGACAAACTCGGTTTGTTGGTGCCACATCATCATACCAAACACACCCTTTTAAGCCATTGGAAGGAAAAGAAAAAAATTTACCCAAGACGCCCACCGGCACCCGTAAGGGGATGTGCCAAAGGGTCCGGCGTGTTGGAGCTGAAATGCTGGCGAACGCGCTGTTGTTAAAGATGGTCTAATAGGAAATAATGTTGTAATCCGTTAAACTTATCATTGTGGAATCTTTTTGAAATGTGAATGAAAGTATTTCTTATAACTTCAATCTTGTTGCCATTTTGCCAAAATAGTTATTCAATAAAAATAATCCAATCTGATGTTACTTTGGGTGAATTTTACTATAAGTGTGGTTCTGTTTTATTGAAAAAAAGTAGCTTTATTGATTGTTCTTTACTCGTATAATCTTAGTGGAACTCTCTTCCCGAGAGTACCCCTGAGTGAGTTGCTTTCAGATTTTAAAGACTGCAGTGGAATTACTTTGATGTTTTTGACGGTTTGCTAAAGGACTGTATTCGGATCGATATTTACTGCCTGAATCTGCAAATTTTGATAAGGTCTCCAGCTGAGCCACTGCTGCAGTTGAGGTATGTAGTTTCCTTTCTATTATGTTTACGCAAGTGTTGTTAAATCTTTGGGGTCAGCAATGTCATTATCATTATCGTTATATAAATATGGTCATTATCAATTTGTGATAGCTGCGTAATGATATAGTGTATAGTTGAGGTACCTTCAATTAACTGTTGAGTCGAGTCACTGCCACAGTTGAGGTACCCTCTTAATTCCCATCAATTTTCTTAAGTATTTTTAGATTAGAGTTTTCATTGTGCAAACATAGCCGTTATCGATGTGTAATCTCTGTGTTAAGATATAATGTACAAACTTATTAACCACCTTCTAGATTGGCTTTCACAACACCTTCTCTTGGTACCGTGAACATTTTTCTCAATAAATCCAGCAACTGAATATTAGTCTATGATGTACTGATTATAAGTTATTTTGTGTATTTTTTAATGCTAGGTTTCAGAGTTCTAGTGCTATATGACAACAAGCCGATAAAAACGAAATGGATTATTCATCTGATGATGAGCCCTTAGTTTTTAAAAGGAGTTCAAACTCTGATAAAGCAAAGCATTCTGTCCAACAAAAGGCAGCTCCAGTGGTTAGGCAGGATAAACCTTCCTCCAAGCCTCCTCCTAAACTAAAAGATGACTCTGAGGACTCTGAAGATGACAAACCGTTGAGTGCTAGAATTTCAAATGTACCTAAGCCAAACTCCAACCATGTGAAAACAGGAACCAGCACAAGTACATCTCAACGTCCAAAACCACAAATAAAAAGTCAAGATGAGAAACCACCGACTTCTAGAATTACATGTATACCTAAGGCAGACTCTAACAATGTGAAATCAGGAACCAGCATGAGTGCATGTGCATCACAACGTCCTAAGCAACAAATAAAAAATGAAGATGACAAGCTATTGAGTTCTAAAGTTTTGGCTATACCCAAAGCAAACTCTAACCATGTGAAATCAGGAACCAGCACAAGTGTGCATCAGCGTCAAAAACCACAAGTGAAAAACGAAGATGACAAGCTATTGAATTCTAAAGTTTTGGCTATACCCAAAGCAAACTCTAACCATGTGCAGCTAGGAACCAGTATGGCTGCATCTCAACGTCCAAAACCACAAGTGAAAAATGAAGATTCGGATGATGAAAAAACTTTATCTTCAAAATTCACATCCAAATCTTCCGTGGGAGCATCTACCAACACACAAGATGATTCCGATGATGATAAACCATTATCAGCAAGAGTTAAGCAAAATGGTTCTGCATCAAAGGATAATAATCAAAATAAAAAACCGAGTATTGGCTTGAATAAGAGACCTCCAAATGAGGAAAGATTACCTGGTCAGTCATCCGTTAAAAAGTCAAAGCCTTCAGATTCCTCCACACCAGTCAACCGTAAGCCACTTCCTGCCAAACCGGAAGCTGATTCAGATGATGAGAATGATCATGTTCCTATATCCCAGAGAATAAAGAGTCAAACCCCATCCAGTAGTAAATCATCATCTGTAAAACAAAAGGTTACGAAAGTTAGTTCTTCTTCAACGAAAACCTTTAAGAAGACAAAGAAGGTGGAGAAAAAGTCAAAATACTCTAAGTCATCTAAGGTTCCTCCTGGATCTGGTGAAGGACAGAAGTGGTCAAGCTTGGTTCATAATGGTGTAATTTTTCCACCACCATACACGCCGCATGGGGTTAAGATACTCTACCAGGGGAAGCCTGTTGATTTAACTCCCGCACAGGAGGAGGTGAATATAAGTTGTAGCGTGTTCTTATCCTTTTTACATTGGTTGCGTTCTTTATCACGTCAATATGTGGCCAAAATAAACTAATTGGAACATACTTAAAGGTGGCAATTTTGATCTGTTTATGGGTATATGAGTATGTTAAGAATATGCTTGTCTTCACATGTTAATTGCATAAAATGGAAACAGGTTGAAAGTCGCCTTAACATGCATAAAACCTAAGTTGTTATGTGTCAAAAATAAGTATAACTTCTATAATCACATAAATCATAGAAAGATTTATACAGTAAAATTCAAGAAACTTAAAACAAAAAGTGTAAGCTAGTCGCCCCAACTCGTCTCATTTTTTAGATGTACTGAAGATTACCTATTTTGACCTTTTTCCAACACGCATGAGCCACCCATTTTGCAATCCATGAACCTACTTCTGGTCATCATTTCTTATTAAGCATGACTGGTTGATATTGCAGGTTGCGACGATGTTTGCGGTGATGTTAGATACTGATTACATGACCAAACCAGTGTTCAAACAAAATTTCTGGAATGATTGGCGGAAGATACTAGGAAAAAACCACACCATCCAGAATTTAGATGACTGTGATTTCAAACCAATATATGAATGGCATCAGAGGGAAAAGGAAAAGAAGAAGCAAATGACTGCAGAAGTAAGTTTCGGTTAACAAGCCTCGGACACTGTAAATCTTGAGTATCATGTGATGCTAATCACTGCGTGTTGAATGTGACTGTGTAATATTGAGAGTCAGAATGAGATAATTGAATTCTAATATATTGGGCTGCAGAATTTTTTTATTGGATGTGCTTCTGCTATAGAAATAAAGTTCATCGGGGTAACCCTTTACCAAAAAAAAAAAAAAAATCTCAATAGATAAATGTCCAAAAATGACTTTTATTCGGTGAAAATAGTGATACTATGGAAAAAAAGTCTTTCAAATTAGGTTACATGAAAAGTGGTAAATAAGCAATTTTGTTTTGGCCATAGATAATCTGTTTTGTTGCATCTGTTATATACCGATTAGAGCAAAATCTGTCCGAACTTTAAAAACTGATTTTTGCGACTTTAAGTTGCAATAATCGGTATTGAACTCCAAAGCTTGTATGTTCTACTGATGTAGGGCCTTTTATTTAATTTTTTGTAGGAGAAGAAGGCCATAAAAGAAGAAAAAATGAAGCTTGAGGAGAAATATATGTGGGCAATAGTTGATGGCGTCAAAGAGAAGGTTATCTGCGTTTCGGTTCTTTATTATGCTCTTCAAGTTTATTGGCTAAGCAGAGTATCACTAATCAATGGTGCAGGTTGGAAACTTTCGGGTAGAGCCTCCTGGTTTGTTTCGAGGGCGTGGGGAGCATCCTAAGGTTTTAATGACAACTTTTTCCTCATAAAAGATCTAAGCTTAATATACTTTATTTTGGTTTATAGCAGCAATTGTGCATACATATTTAGCAAACCATAATTAATATGTTTGATTCCTAGATGGGAAAGCTGAAAAAACGTATCCGTCCAAGTGATATTACAATAAATATTGGGAAGGGTGTCCCAATCCCTGAGTGTCCGATTCCTGGTGAAAGGTTTGTCTATGACTTGTTTGTTTTTTGTTTGTTTCCCAACTAATTTGTTTGGAACAGAACATCCTCTCTGATAGCCGAACTTTGATGCTTGGCAGCTGGAAAGAAGTTAGGCACGATAATACTGTGACTTGGTTAGCATATTGGTATGATCCAATAAATGGGAAAGACTTCAAGTACGTGTTTTTAGCCGCTAGCAGTGCCCTAAAGGGTCAAAGTGACAAGGAAAAATACGAGAAGGCAAGGTCATTAAAGGTAAAGTCATATGAATGTGAATTTATTACTATTGTCATTGTTAAAACATGCTACGAAATTTTTGTTCATTCATTGTTGTGACCTCTATATGATTGTAGAAATACATAGAAGGCATCAGAAAAGCTTATACCAAAGATTTTGGAAATAAGGATCTTACAAAGAGGCAAGTCGCAGTTGCAACATATCTAATTGATAAATTAGCACTCAGGGCAGGAAATGAGAAGGTATATTTGTGGGCGTCCTTCCTCTCATCTCGATGTGTTCGTAATAGTTATTCACTATGTTTTGTGTTATGCAAACTTTCGAAAATTTGGTATATTATCTTATGTTTGCAGGATGATGATGAAGCTGACACAGTTGGTTGCTGCACATTGAAAGTAGAAAACGTCGAGCCAGAGCCTCCCAATATCTTAAAGGTAGATTATTTATATGTTTCCTTCAGGGTTTTTGTCATTTGATGAGGGTCTATGAAGCCACTCATAAGTTAATTGTGAAAATTCTGAATGGTTTTGAGTAGGAATGGTAATATCATACCCATTTATAACCTCCTTGATTATCTTTAATAAGGGCAAAGCTGGATAGTAATTGTAACATTTTTATCTTCTTTTATGATTACTTCTAGTAATTATTTATTAGTTATAAAATAAAATGGGACAAAAGATTTAAGTGGGTCAATTCAACCAGAACAATAACAATGGTCACAAAATGTGCATGTTAAGACCCGTACATAATTTGCTCGACCTAACTCCTAAGCTCTCTTTTGGCACATATAACTTTTTGTCAAACAATGATACAAAACATTTGAATGACATATATTTTCATGATTCTTCAGTTTGACTTTCTTGGTAAAGATTCCATAAGATACCAAAATGAGGTTGAAGTCGAGCTTCCAGTGTTCAAAGCAATTCAACAGTTCCGAACAGGTCAGCTGCTTTCTTTATAAGATACTTTCAAATCATAGCATTTCTTGAAACATGTTCAAAATGGTTTCTCTATGTAAACAACTCAGGCAAGAAGGGTGCTGATGATCTTTTTGACAAGCTCGATACTAGTACGTTGAATGCTCATCTAAAGGAACTCATGCCTGGTCTCACAGCTAAAGTTTTTCGTACATACAATGCATCCATCACACTGGATGATATGGTAAGATAAGCAAATATGCTCCTGGTCCGCTCTTATGCTATTGTTGCTTATCTGTTATAAAATGTCTTTGAAAGTGGTATACATAAATCTATGTGTGTCCTTAAAGTCTTAATCATGTATTTAAAGCTGGTGGAAGAGTGTAATCTATTTATGCTTGTTACAGTTAAATCAGGGCATGACGGGTGGAAATGTTGCTGAAAATGTAGTTGTTTACAACCAAGCAAACAAACAGGTGAAAAACCTTACAGTTCTAGAAGTTTTTTATCCTTTGTGTTTTTTATATAATGTTCTTTTCACGTCATGCAGAGGCTTAAATTACCGCATTACCTTTTGTAGGTTGCAATCATTTGTAATCATCAACGTAGTGTTTCAAAGTCTCATAGTGCACAAATGATGAAGTTGAATGAGAAAATAGAGGAACTAAAGGTAACACTTGTAACCGTTTCAGATCGACCTGACCACCGGTTTCAACCTGCACAAGAATTATTCGTTATCCAACACGCTGATTTTGCCACCTATGTTCTTATGATAAGTAATAAATATGTAAAGTTTTTTCAAAGTAATTAATCCTTAGTTATAAGTTTGTGCTGTATCATGGAGGTTGTTCAAAATTTTCATTTGTGGGTCCCATTTTATATGATCCGGGCATAACTTCAGACAGTGTTCTTTACCATAGGGTGTTGTACAAGAACTGGAAGTTGATCTGGCTCGTGCAAAGAAAGGGAAGCCTCCATTGAAGGGTTCAGATGGGAAGCCAAGGAGAAATATGGCCCCTGAAGCGTAATACCACCGATCTTCTTTTATCTCAATTCGTAATACTTACAATATCTGATATTTATTAAACGTTGCAAGTGGGAATGTTAATCAAACATGCAGGGTACAGAAAAAGATTGATCAAACTAAAGCAAAGATTGAGAAAATGGAACGGGACAAGGAGACTAAAGAAGATTTGAAAACAGTGGCATTGGGCACTTCAAAAATCAACTATCTTGATCCTAGAATAACGGTGGCATGGTGTAAGCGTTCTGAAGTTCCCATCGAGAAGGTATGAACATATCATGTTAGTAGAGGTGATTATTAACCCAGTAAAATTTGACAAATAAGTGTTAAGACCTGTTTTGACCCAAACTTATGAACCATAGGTTATCATCCCCTGCCCCGGCCTGACCATTTTACGATCTTTAGTTTTTAGTCATGTGACAATTTAGGGGGTGGGCTTATTTTTGAAGCTTTAATCTTCTGATTCTAATGCAGATATTTAACAAGTCTTTACTGGCAAAGTTTGCTTGGTCAATGGATGTGGATCCTAGTTTCAGGTTCTGATATCTATCATAATTCTAGCAGAGGAACTCTACTAGCCATTAAAATGAAAAAAAAAAAGAAAAAAAAAAAAAAGAAAAGGAAATGGACAGAAGGAAACAATGTTTTTTACAATTTTTGTTATTTTTCTTTTTTTATTTTGTTTTATGTAGCAACTGTTGCGGAAAATTCATGTTGTACTAAGAAAGCATGTTAAAACAAACTAATGATGAGTTACTTTAAGTTTGTGTTAAATTTCTCAGGTTATGTAGTCTTTTTGAAGTGTATGAATGTGTATAAGAGCAGATCCAAAGTTGTATTTTAATCAAATCTATATAAGCACAGAATGGTTTTGTTGAATGTTGCGATTTGAAAAAAACCCTTAATTTGGTTTTTTTTTTCCACGAAAAGCAGACGTGAGATAACAAATCCAGTGTTTTACTAAGACTTCGACTTGAGTTTGAATGCACCTTAATTGGCCTAATGTTGAATAAATCGAGTAAAATTACTAACATTGTTGAATGAAATAACTTGTAATTGTAATATTGATTTCCAACTCTCTTAGGAAAGGATCCACTATAATAAAATCTTTTTCATTATGATTTGAAAGTTCATGAAATGCATCTAATCGTGTACAAACCGGGTATTTTCCCAAACCGGTTTCGGTTTTGTAACCGAACCAATTTTTGGTCAAAACTCGTTTGGCCAAAAAATGGTTTGGCCAAAAACCGGTCCGGTTACAAACCGATTTTTGACACATAAAAACCCAAACCGGACCCAACCGGGTTGCAACCGGTTCGGTTTCAATAACCGGTTACAAACCGCTTTTCTTACTACGTAAAACTATTTTTAGGCTTAAAAATTCAAACTTTTATTATATATCAAACTTTTAGTACATTCAATTTCTTAGATAAAAACACATTCAAACACAAAATAAAACATCTTCAAACACTAAATAAAAACGTCTTCAAACTTCAAACGAGGTCGTCTTTTAAACATCTTTATTAAATCATCTTCATTAAACATCTTTAAGCATCTTTATTTATCTTCATTAAATGTCTTCATTCATCTTCATTCAACTTCAAACATCTTCATTAAACATCTTCAACGAGGTCGTCTTCAAAGCTAGCCTCGCGCGAAGCTTCATCGAGAGCAATTTTTTCATCGGAAAGTGAGACTGAAAAACCCGATTCAACCTCGATATCATGTAATTCTTGTTCAATGTCTAGTTCACCTTCAAGACTTGATTTGCCTTGTATACGTTCGGCCGCGTCTAAGTGATCCTTCAAGAAAATACACATTTCCAATGATGTCGGAGTGAGTCTTGTTCTTCGTATGGATAATACACTGCGACTAAGAGTAAAAGCGGATTCCGAAGCTACCGTAAAAGCTTGGACACTTGGTAAATCTCGGACCATGACAGCTAGAACGGGAAATTGAGATTCCTTTCCTTTCCACCAAGCCAAAATATCAAATTGTGCGAAATCTTGGGGTCCCATAGTGGACAAACAATTGGTTCCCGTATATCTCCCAAATTCGCTAGGCGATGATCCCTCGCCTTCACCCCTAGCCCGTTTAGTGTTTTCTTGTCTTAAACTATTATATAAGTTAAGCATTGGATCCGAGCTACTATAAGTAAAATACGTGTTGAAGCCGAAGTTGAAAAACCATATGTTGAACCATATTTAGAAAAATAATATTGAAATAACTTTTTAAAACATTTGTTAAAATCGTTTCATGCATTTGCCGAATGCATTATGTTTTCATCATGCAAATCCAAATCAAAACTTATGTTTTCGATAAATAGTTCCACCCCGATAATGTTCAAACATGGGTTCAATGCGACGCCACAAGTAATTACCGGTGACATTTCTTTAAATCATTTTTTTAGTTTTTCTTTCATGGGCTTAACCATTTTTTCATATAATCCACCATTTAATTCGTATTCGCTTTTTCAAACATATATTTTTTTTGATTAAGTACCAATTGACCCGTGGGATAATAAACACCAGTTAATAAAGTTGTTGTGTTTTTAAAAACTTTTAGGAATTCAGTTATTTTTGTAATAACATCCCAATTTTGAGCCGAAAATGCCTTCACCCTACCCTTACCGGCAAGCATATCATAAAAAACTTGTAAAGTATCTTTTTGGCTTAAACCACATAAAAACATTTTAGCCTTTTGTAATTCCATTTTAGCCTTTTTCCATAGTTTTCAAAACCATTTTAATCATTTTGGCCACATTTACTTCCCACACCGCTAATCCGTCTTGCTCAACCAAGTTTATTATGTGTGCAACACATCGATCATGGTAAAAAAAGACCCTTCAAAGGCGGTTGATATTTTAGTATTAGTTTTTGTACGGCGTTAGTATTATTACTCGCGTTATCAAATGATATTGAAAAAACTTTCTTATAGTTTAAAATTATTTATTACATCTCGTAACATAAGAAATAAATTTTGACCCGTGTGAGGATACTCAAAGTTTTCAAAAGCAATTGTAGGCTTCATCATTTGCCATGTTACGGGATCAACCCAATGTGCGGTAACACAAAGGTAAGAACCGGGCAAACCATGAGGAGCCGACCAAACATCGGTTGTTAAGTTTATACTTATTTAAGTTTTCATAACCATTTAGTAATTCCATTTTAGCCTTTTTCCATAGTTTAAGAAAATTGCGTCTAAGAGTAGCACGACTTACTTGAGTATATTACGGTTGAAGAACATTTTGAATCACCTTAGTCAATCGCGGGTTGTTGAAGTGATTGAACGACAAAGTATCTTGAATCACAAATTGTGCAAATTCTTGAAGACACCGCTCCACCAAATATGCAAAAATACCCCCCTCTCATGACATCGATGATTGACTCGCTTGTGGAATGGAACAGTTTCCTTCACAATATTTTTCGGTGTTCAACTTTAACGTTGAGCTGGATTCATGTTTTAAAAATTTACCGCATTTTTTACAATGCGCCTTCATCGACCCATCCGACAACTTCACCAAATCGAAGTTACACCAAACCGCATGGTTTTGACTTCTTTGTAATATTTCAACGATCGTTGGTGCATTCGAAGAACCAATAACGGTGGAAACGGAAGAACTTTTAGTTGCCATTTTTCGAGCGTTTTTGAGATTTTTTGCTAATTTTTAGAGTATTTTGAGAGTGTTTGAGTGTTGTGACTAAACCAAACTCAACATACCTATTTTTACTAATTTAAGGATGGCAAAATGGTAAATAAAAAAAAACTATAAAAAAAAAACGGGTATAAACAGCTAGTAACGGCTATAAAATGGCCATTTTCCAACAGCTACAACAAACCGGGTTCAAACCGGGTTTTCAAACCAGTTTCGGACTAACCGGTTACTAACCGCTTCTAACGTTAAAAACCCGAAACCGGTCCCAAACCGGCCGGTTTGGCCAAAAACCGAACTGATTTTGGTCAAAACCGGTTTTGACTGGTTTCGGTTTTTGGGTTTTTTTTTTTTTTTTCCAGTTTCGATTTTGTTTTTTTTTATACATGACTAAATGCATCAGTATTAAGTTTTTTTTTATACATGATTTAAAAAAAATTTAAACTCGATTTTATACATCAATTATTCAATCTACGAATGTGAAAAGCGACGACCACCATGATGGACCTTATTTTTCATGATTGACAACCCAATATCATCATACACGAGGTATTCTCTTCCAATCAATGTCTTACTATTGAGATAAAATATCTAGGGTTCATAAAAAAAGCACATGTAAAAGCTACAAAACTCTTGAATCTTTGCTTCTCATCAAACACACCATATTAATCAGCAATATAACGATTCTATAAAAATTTTAAGAAACAATTGTTAAAAGGTTACAATAATGTTGAACTTTCAAATGATTAATTTATATTTTGCGAGTTAATATCATCTATCTCAATGATACCAATATCATCTATTTAATGTCTATATGGATAACACAACGAATTGAATCGAGGTTGAGCCCTACATAACTCGAACTTGACTCCAAGCATTATGCTAATTCTAGCTGGACTTGAAAACTTGACAATTTTATCATGTAAATTCAAAATCGAGATAAATTTTAAAAATTTATTAAATAGGCATAAAACACACACCTTTTTATAATATATATATATATATATATAAATAATCATTTTTATTTATAAATATTCTAACAATAATAATAACAAACACATTCTAACAATAATAATAACAATATATATATTTATATATTATATATAATCATTTCCATTTATAAATATTCTAATACATTTTATATTATATATAATCATTTCCATTTATAAAGCTATGCTGTGTTCTCTGTCTTTTTTACTTTATTATTAATGCAGACAGGTGATATACGGGCGACATGTATGGTTACTTACCTTTTACTCTCACCTGTTATTTACCCGTTTGGCCGGAGGTCTTTATGGAAAGAGTCTCTGTACCTTTACGTAGATGCATGACCATCTACATCTCACCTTCCCATATTCCGCCTATGCAGGGATTTGGTATTATATATAGGGGTTAGCTTATATACAGCAGGCTGTATATATCTTCCCTCCTGTTACCCTCACATTCAGGGGGGGCTTTTCATCATGTGACAAAATTGAAGAAAAATATGTGAGAGCAGCGGTATACAGTCTGCTGTATACTTCATTTTCCCTTATATATGTTAAAATGGTTCCCAAAGCAAAGAGAAAATATTATGATTTGTTTTTGATCTCCACCCTTCAAAATAAATTTAAAATTTAATCTCAACCATTGAAACTAAAAGTCAACACTAACTTATTTTATCATGGTAAGTGTAACATCCCGAACTTTTATGTCGACCATTGACCAAGTCGTTAGTCAACGTTTGCCTACCGTTAGGTTTTATGAGTTTAAACGATAAATATGTTTATGTGATAATGGTTAAGGTCATTATATATGATTAATGTGCTATATGTGTAAAATGTTTAATGATGAAGTAATAGGTGGGTAAGGTGATAAAAGTTATGAATAATGAAGTTAATGTGTGTTCCCGATAGGATTAAAGTGAATGAAAGAGTACTCATGGGCATTAAACGAATAATTAAACGATAATACGAGTTATAAGGAAGTGCAAGGGCTTAGATGTTAAGTTTTGAAAGTTGTTCCAGCAGATATAGGGCCTATATCACGTCCCTAGGTCCCTATAATAAGATTATTAACCCTAGAAACTTTCACACACAAAACCCTAAGTCTCTGTTTCAAGTCTTATTCAATTTCGAGCCCTAACGGAGGTGATTTCGTCTAGTTTTCGATCTCATAATCTTCCGTGCAGGTATGAACATATGGTTAATGTATTTTTTGATGATTCAATAGATCCAATATAGGGTTCTTTTCTAATCTTATTCATATGAAGTCAATTTTGATAATTTTTATTCAATTTTGTTGATTCGGTGACCTAATAAGTTAAGCTTTGTTTCGTTAAACCAATTGAGGTTATTGGGTGATCAAGTGGGGTCATTTATCAGTGTATATAATTTCTGTAAAATGGTTTGAAGTGTTGAAGTCGTTTGGGTGTTGAAATAGGTTTCAACACAAAGGACTTTGAAGGTTTGAAATTTCAGTCATCTTGCAAATATCATACATAATTCATATGAATGAGTTAGGAGCTAAATCTTATATTTTTGAAAACCACTATGTGTTCTCTAAATTTTATACGAACTAAGTTTCTTTTGATTCCTCCTTGAAATGGGTCGAAAATAGTGATTTCCATAAGTGGTTTGATTTCGTTCGAATGATGTAGGTCTGTTTTGCAAACGTCATAACTCATTCATTATAGCTATTCAAGAGCCAAACTTATATTTTTGAAAAGCCCCTTGAGTGTTATACAATTGTCTAGAACTAAGTTTTGTTTCATTTGGCCGTCTTCTAAGTCAAAAGTCATTGGAAAGCGAAATAAGTGAAGCTAATGTGCTGTACAGCTCGCCATGGTCATCACGGCGTGACACAGGCTTGTCACGGTGTGACAAGCTGCCAAATTTCATATTTTGGTGTCTCGAAATGTTCATCATGATGTGACCCAATTTGGATTGAGGCTATGCAAGAAGAGCTCATTCAATTTGAGAGAAACAAGGTTTGGGTGCTTGTTCCTCCACCAGTTGGTAAGAAAGATCCAATTGGAACCAGATGGGTCTACCGAAACAAGATGGATGAGGATGGTCATGTGATCAGAAACAAGGCCAGACTTGTTGCCCAGGGTTACTGTCAGGCAGAGGGTATAGATTATGATGAAACTTTTGCTCCAGTGGCTAGACTTGAAGCGATCAGAATTTTCTTAGCATTTGCTGCTCATCATGATTTCAAGGTCTATCAAATGGATGTCAAAAGTGCCTTTTTAAATGGCAAACTGGAAGAAGAAGTGTATGTAAAGCAACCTCCAGGTTTCGTTGATGACAAGCATCCACATTGGGTATACAGACTGGACAAAGCTTTGTATGGTCTGAAGCAAGCCCCACGTGCCTGGTATGATACGTTTTCCAAACATCTTCTTAAAAATGGCTTTTCAAGGGGTGCTATAGATAATACTTTGTTCATTATTCATGATAAAGGTAATATCTTACTAGTACACATTTATGTTGATGATATTATATTTGGCTCTACTGATGAAAATTTATGCAAAAGATTTTCTAAAATCATGTCATCTGTAACACCCAACTTTTATAAAACATGAATTTCAAAAACTTTTTTGCCAATTGCGCTTACTGATGTTAAACGAGTGGGCCTCAATTTCACTTGGAATCAAAAACCTAGTGGTAATGATGGTTTACTCAAGAAAATAGACCGTATCGTATTTCAGACCATTCTCCTGCTATTTTGAGAGTGCCTAGCAAATCAAAATTTGTTCCTAGACCTTTTAAATTTTCGAATGTGGTGGTACATAATTCTAATTTTGCTCAGGTGGTGGAGTCGCATTGGAAGCAGGATTTTTCTGGTTTTTATATGTTTCAGGTTGTTCAACGGCTAAAGTCTTTGAAGAAACCTCTTCGTAAGCTAATGTATGATAAAGGGCAACTTCATAATAAAGTCAATTCTCTTCGTCATGAGCTAGATGAAGTGCAAATAGCGCTTGATTTGGACCCTTTTAATGCTAATCTTCGAGAAGAGCAGTGTGCTTATCTACATGCATATAACGATGCTATTTTGGATGAGGAACGGTTTCTTAAACAAAAAGCTAAAGTGGAATGGTTGCGAGTTGGAGATTCTAATTCAGCTTATTTTCATAAGGTGGTCAAAAGTAAGGTGGCGTATAATCGTATTGACTTGATCGCTGATTCTGTGGGAAACCTTGTTCATGGAGAAAATGTGAAGGATGTTTTTATTGCACATTACACTCAGTTTCTTGGTCAATCAGGGCAGGTCACGAATTTAAATTCTGTTGGACTGTTTCAGCGCCGATTATCCTCAGAAAAGGCCCTTCTTATGATCCGAGATATTGAAGATGCCAAGGTCAAAGATGCAGTTTTTTCTATGGGAGATGACAAGTCTCCTGGTCCGGACGGCTTTTCTGCTGGTTTTTTTAAAGCGGCATGGAGTGTTGTTGGCACGGATATCATTCGAGCTGTTAAGGAATTTTTTGTCACGGGTAATCTGCTTAAGGAACTCAATCATACAGTTATTGCTCTGCTTCCCAAGGTACAATCTCCCACTCGAGTAAATGACTATAGACCGATTTCTTTATGTAACGTGTTGTTTAAATGCATTACCAAAATTCTATCCAATAGAATGAAAGACTGTTTAAATGATTTGGTGAGTGAGAATCAATCAGCTTTTGTCCCGGGTAGGAGGATTACTGACAATATTCTTCTGACCCAAGAGCTCATGCACAACTATCACCTTGATAGAGGTACACCTAGATGTGCTTTTAAAGTTGATATTCAGAAAGCTTATGACACAGTTGATTGGTGTTTTCTTCGGCGCATTCTTCTCGGTTTTGGATTTCATACTCGTATGGTTAAGTGGATAATGGAATGCGTTTCGACTACTACTTTTTCTTTGTCTATTAATGGAGCTTTGCATGGTTATTTTAAAGGCAAAAGGGGTCTTAGACAGGGTGACCCGTTATCCCCTTACTTGTTCACTCTTGTTATGGAAGTTCTGACTCTGATTATTCAAAGACAAGTTCGGGCTTCGGCTGATTTTTCTTATCATCGTCATTGTGCTGATCAACAGATTGTGAATCTCTGTTTTGCGGATGATTTGTTTCTTTTTTTGCATGGTGATATTAATTCGGCTAGGGTCATTGCTAAAGCACTTGAGGAATTCAAGTTGGTTTCGGGTTTAACTCCAAGCTTACCAAAGAGTACTGCTTTTTTCTGCAATGTGTTAAATTGTGTGAAACTTGGCATTCTCAATGAACTTCCGTTTGAGGAAGGGACTTTACCTGTTAAGTATTTGGGTGTACCATTGGTTTCTTCTAGACTTCGATACAGAGATTGTAAAGGTCTTCTTGAAAGGGTGCAAAAACGGCTTAATGATTGGAAAAACAGGTTTCTTTCTTTTGCTGGCCGTCTCCAATTAATTAGCTCGGTTGTCTCTTCTCTTCATGTGTATTGGTCTTCGGCTTTTATTCTTCCTATTCAGGTCACACAGGAGATTGAGCATATGATGCGAGTTTTTTTATGGAGTTCTGGTGATTCAGTTAAAGGTCGTTCTAAAGTTGCTTGGGAAGATGTCTGTCTTCCAAAGGAAGAGGGTGGGCTGGGAATTAGACGTATTGAACCTTTTAATTGTGCCCTTATCTCTTTTCATATCTGGAATATTGTAGCTCATAAAGAAACACTCTGGGTTCGATGGATTCATTCTTATAAGCTCCGTGGAAAGTCATTCTGGGAAGTTCCGTTACGTGGCTCAGTTTCTTGGAGCTGGCGTAAACTTCTCCAGGTTCGTTCTTTGGTTCGGCCACATTTTTGGTTTGCAATTGGTAATGGATCGACTGCTTCAGCATGGTACGATAACTGGAATGCGTCTAGTCCTATTGCGGATCATATTACTGCTCGAATTATTTCCAGGGCCGGTTTTAACCTAGAAGCTAAAGTTTGTGACATTGTTGATGGTGTCAATTGGAGATGGCCGAGCAATTGGAATGGTACTCTTAGTCACATTCAGGTTCCGCCTATTGATAATTCAAAAAGGGATATGCTTATGTGGAGAGACAGTAACTCGGTGATTAAAGAATACTCGGTTAGTGCTGCTTGGGAGGATTTACGTCCACGGCAGCCTAGAGTTAATTGGTCTTCTATGGTTTGGTTTTCGCAGAATATACCTAAGCATGCTTTTATTTTATGGCTCATCTTTAGAAGACGATTGAAGACTCAAGATTTGATGGCTCGCTGGAATGCTAGTGCTACTGCCCTTCGGTGTTCTTTGTGTGATTTGCAACCAGACTCACATGAACATCTTTTCTTTGCATGTCCATTCTCCTCACAGGTTTGGAATGAAGTGAAATTGAAGGCTGAATTGTTTACTATGTCTCCTGATTGGGATTCGGTGGTGGCTGGCTTTCTTACAATGAATGCGAAATCAAGTGTCCACAATGTAATTGCAAAACTTGTTTTAGCTGCCAGTACTTATTGCATTTGGATGGAACGTAATGCGCGCTTATTTCGCGGACAAAGGAGATCTAAAGATCAAGTGATTGGAGTAATTATTCACACGGTGAGACTAAAACTCCTCACATGTAGATTCAAGAAAACACGACGAGTGGAGAGATTTCTGACGGCATGGGATTTACCATTCTCATTAATTCGTAATTAGTTGTCTCTCTTGTATTTATAGTCGCGTTTTTTGTTTTTGATTAGATTGGTAATTGCGGGGTGGCATGTCACCTCTGGCTTGGTTGTTGCTATTGTTGCATGGACGTTTGTAAAGCCAACTTGACATGTCAGTCAAGTTGCCTGTTTTTATTGGTTCGTAATTTATAAAGTTAACCAGGGTATACCCTTTACCCAAAAAAAAATATTAATTATTTAAAGTTCTGCTTATGTTCTGTGCTTATTGACGTACTGTATTTAAAATGTTCATGGTGCTTGTACTAAAGTTCAATCGCAGTAAAACCACTATTATTAATTCAATCACACCAGTTCTAGTGATTGGACCGTAGGTACTTATGGACAGCGCTGTTAGGGT
>JAOXNX010000026.1:5694867-5705572 GCA_028566075.1 Solidago caesia | reverse complement strand
TAGTAACCGGTTTTGGTTTTCGGGTATTCGGACCGGTTAGAGACCGGGTAGAGATCGGTTTAACCGGAAAATAACCGGTCAACGTTTGACCAATAACCGGTTTCTAACTGGTCAAACCCGGTTTTGTTTTTTTTGACCATTAACCGGTTTCTAACCGGTTTGTAACTGGTTACCCGAATAACCGGTTTTTGCCCAACTCTAGTCACACACAGTGGTGTGTGCTCGTGGTTGCACCACGGGTCGACAACGAGCCCTCTAAAGGGGCATTGCGAGCAATCTAATAATTTTATAGAGTTACTATGTCAACCGGGATAGGATTTTTGATACTTGTGCTACAACATGATGCAAAATTAAGGTGCACTAATAATTATTCAAGCCACATTATGCTCGTTATGTTAAGAAAAACGAACTTAAAAAGTTCTAGTTAAATGTCCAACTTTCAAATTATAAGGGGTAAACAACAATTAGTAAAAAGTGCGTAGAGGCATGACTAGCAAAAAATTTACATCAACTCCCTCTTTCTTTACAAAATTCTTATTACACAACACTATGCAAGAATGCTTAAATAATTTTCCATAACAAATTCACCATCCCTACTAACTAAATTTTCATGCAATCATTTCTACATGTTTAACTTCGAGCCGAAACTCCAGCCAAAATCTTCATCGTTGTTTTCATGTTCTCCGATGTTTCTCGGACAGGTTAACATTGAACAAACTCCACCTTTCAACTTCCAGCAAGCAAGAGATTGATCCATCGTAAAGTTAATGAATGGTCACAAGAAGGATTGTCATGACAAAAAGAACAATAAACATAACATCACCATTGTATAGTCCTGTAAAATATCAAAGCATTAGGTACAAGTAATATATGCACAAGTTAAGGAAGAAATGATTAAAGAAAGGAAATCACAGACATAATCTTGAAGTCTTTTTTAAATATCAAAGCAAAACATCACTGATTTAATGTGCCAAAAAAACAGAAGGCAAATAATTTACCTCTTTGACCCGAAGCTGCTGCAGGAAGCGCAGGAATCTTAACAGCTGCAAAAGAAGAAAAAAAAGGTTCAGAAGTTGGTTTAATATCAACATACTGGAGCTTTTAACAAGGGTAACTTCGGAAAACATACTTTTGTTGCAAGATGAAGGCGGCAAATGTGACATTGAAGGCCAAGGTGCAGGAATGTGATCGTTTAGATCACAAAGGAAGCTCACTCCTGAAGATTTGTCAAATGTTGCATCGGAAGGCAAGCTAGGAAGAAGACATCCAGACTCTATTTCAAGGAAGTATAACAACTAACAAGTTAGACTGAATGCCCATAATTATCAATTTGCCCTTTGTAGTTTTAAAAAATACTAATGACATTGATTCTGGTGCATTTAACTGAAAATTTTTGTATGTAATGCAGGGTGTTATAACATACGGCTAATGATCAAACACTTCCATTAAACTACGCGTCCACTTAAGTGTTTCCAGTCCAGATAAAAGCAGCATAATATTAAACGTACCAACAAAAAGGGAATGAAAAATCTAAGATGATTATCAAGAAGCATCATACAATAAAATAGCTTTTGATGTTCTTATACTCCCTCTGTCCTTAAAATCCGCAACTTTTAAATTTGAGGTGGCAATTTTGACCCAATTAATTATGAATGGGTCAATTTCAATTGTGTTTTATTTCAAACACGACAAAATCAAAAAATTTGGACAATGGGAAACAGGTCAAAAGTGTTGAAAGTCACCTTATGCATGAACAATCCTAAATCATTTTATTCAATTTAAAATTTTATTATAAATAAATTTTCAAAAACTTTATACAGTTGACAAAATAATTCTCTGTAGATCAACCAAGCATCTTGTTGCATGAACCAAAAAATGACCCATTATTTGAATACTCTTTACCCATTATCCAACCCATCCATCTTGGCCACCTCTAGTTATATGAGATCATTAGAGCACGTATCAAATATGTAAAGTATAAAAATAGACTTCCATAATCTCGTTTACCTAAATCAATATAAATTAATATATCTTGTATTAATATAATGGGTAAAAGCTTAACCTCATCTTGAAAATTTCACATTGTTGCAAATTTCATGCAACAAGTACTACTGTATTTCATAAACATCATGAAAGAATGTTTAAGTTACCTTGCATTCCATTTGCTGCAATTGAGTTGTAGATTCCAACATGTCAAGAAATCGTATAAAACTATCAGATCACGGTCTTATTACCCAAAAGATTCATGATAAATGGGAAAAAAACTAAAAGAACCAAAAAAACAAACCTTGGAGGGAGAAGTCTTGGAGGGTTATATGACAAAGTTTATAAACATTATTTGTTATATTCTCTTTTTGTAATTTCTTCCCAAGAGAAGCCGCACAATTCACAGCTTGCAAATTGGTTAAAAAGCTCTGCTTTTGCAAGTGAGATACATAACTTCCCATAGCACTACAACATGATGTCTGATTGCTAATCTCATTCCCACAACCTCGAGCAACAGGTCGAACATTTGGCAAAACTAACGGGCAAACTGAAATGAATAAATACAATGTTAATATAAAAGTGGTTTGACTTTTCTGAATAAAAGTTGGCATTTAGTTTTGGTTTTAACATAACGATCATACTCGGTACTCACATAATCATCCCAAAAAAATGTACATGAAGTATTGAACATTTTCTGACCAATTTTTTCAAAATTTCCATTTTCCCATTGCTTTCATAGCTCAACTTTTTCCAGTCTTGAAAAGTAGTAATATAATATTTTTAATGCTACACTCCATCCCCATTGAGTTGCAAAAATAATAGAATAGAAGTTAATTTGTAATGACAACAAATAGATAAGTATTTCATTTCATATTCAGAAAATTATTGTGATTCAAATAGAAAATGTATATATTGTATGCAAAACAATGAAACATAAAAGCAAAGTAAAATGGGAAATCTTGAACTATATGGATAAAACTGTACAATTTTTCGGACTTTCGGATAGTTACGATTATTTTAAATCAATTACTCATGTTTGAAGGTGGTCATTCCGACACATGTATCTACAAATGGCCAATTTGAGTGGTACTGTTTTATTTCTACACTTGTAATTGTACTTTGGCTACTAGCGCCTTGCTAAATAAGGCCAATTTGGGTTACCTTTTTTTGATGGGTCAGAAAGGTTAGGCTAAAAGATTTAAGCTAGAGGGAAGCAGGTCAAAGGGGTTGTAAGTCACCCGAATTGTTTTCAAATACACAGAACATCCAAAATTGCTTAAGTATCAGTTATATTGTAATAACTTAATGTTTGCAAATCACATTTAGCAAATCAAGTATTTATAACATTAAAGAAATGACCAAAAAAGTGTTTGCAAGTCAGCCCAACTAGCTTGACCCTATATATAATTTCCCAGTTAGATCCCAACTTACACAACACGTCAGACATTTCCATTTTGCCACCTCCATTTATCTCATATATGGAATAAAAGATCAAGAGGATCATGATTGTACTTACCTTTATTAAGATTGCAATTAGCTAAACCTCTTAAGACTTCTATGGCTCGTGAAGGTTCAAGTTTACTCGCTAACCATCTCAATACAATACTTTTGCAATCATTAGTCACTCGAGTTGAGATATCAGAAGGACGCCGAAGTCCCATTGCATCAAATTCAATGGCAACCGAAGCAAGATCTTTCGCAGCTTCAGATATAGCATTTTGACATGTCTCTTGACAGCATTCATTAACAGGATCAATCTTTCCACAATTAGCAAGAAGCTTAGATGTATTGACCAGTTTTTCAAACATATTGACATCTCTCACCGGGCAAGAAGCTTCTGTTAGATTTGATGGACCAATGGAACATATCTGCTGTAAACTGTTATTTGCACCTTGACCCATCAGAATTTGATCAAAGTCAGAAAGGCAGTGTTTCGCAAGAGTAGAGTTTAGAGAAAGGCTTTGGGTTTTTTTACTGGATTGGCCAATGAGAATCACGAGAGTTGCTTCAAACTGTGGACAACATACTACATTGGCCAAGTATGGTGCAAAAACAGTAAAACAATCGATTGCAGTCATGCTCATCATGCTATCTATGGAATCAAAATCTAACATGCACACGCCTGAAAGAAAATACGAAAGATGAATTATTAATAATTATAAAATATAAAGCTCAATACAATTAGAAATGGCAATTTCAACCAAGTTAATTATGAATGGGTCGCATAATGATTTTATATTTAACGGGTCAAACAGCTAAAATCAAACACATTCGCTTCAAGAAAACATGTCTTGGAGTTGGCTAATATCAAACCTTGAACTTGTGACCTCTAGCTTACATGGTTATAAACTTGAAACCACTGAACCACAATCAAATCGGTTGAAACTAGAAAGTCGCACAACGTTTATTTTAATGCATAAAACCTCCATAATTAATTTATTCAGAAGATCAGATTATTATTAAAATGATATAACCTTTGTAATCACGTTTGACCCTTTATTTAAAATATTGACAAAAGGTGCTTGGGGGTCAACTCGACAAGACCCATTACCCAACCTGCCAATTTTCCCACCTCTAAGTAAGATAGATCACTGGCCTCAAGTGAGTGAAACAAACCTGATAACTTTGGAGCGGTGTTATTTGTGATTGTGAACGGTGACAATGGAGATGGTGCAAGAAGAGGGTAAAGGGGTTGGGGATTTCCAGTTGGAGATATCTCGGGTAATAAGTTATCCACTTTTTTATCAGAGAGTAGTGACTTTTGCAGATTATTCAATGCACTGCATTGGGAGATGTTGAAACCTGTCCAAAAGATCATGTGTTAATGGAAAAATAGCACATTAAGAATATGTATATAGTGAAATGAAAATGGTAAAAGAGGAACACAAAAAGAAAATGAAATTGTCAACATTTCCTTCAAAGGCCAGATTCCAAGCAAACTTTCCTATATGCTCATTATTGGGGAAACAACAAAGATGATGATAGTCAAATAATCTAGGATAGCACACCCTCCTTCCACACCCCCTATCCAAACTGCACACACCCTGATGGTCATACAAACATGTGTATAGATAGACGCATATTTCCGTCTCAACATTATTTTTCCAAATACAAATTTGTATCATTTAAGATATTTGACTATTAGTCAAGTACTCTACTTTAAACAAGTGCTAATTAAGCCATTGCAAATTCATGAAAAGAATAGCAGAAATTGATTGTATATGAGGCCCAGGTTCAGAGACTATTTTGTTTGTGGAGGAATTGGGTGTTATTGTCACACAGAATTTTTATGTAACAGGGTGATGGGTTTTGGGTTGGATTTATTGAGAATTCTGCACATATTTTCATTTTCTGGGCATAGCTTCCACCTTGGTAGCCTCTGCTCCTCTGTGATTTTGCTCCCTCCACTTCGTGCAGGGATGGGTTTCTAATAAAATCCTTCCTTTTTAGTAGAAAGGCAAATATAACACCCCACTTAGTAATCCACACAATTGTCCGTTATGAGACTTGGACCCACAGCGTTTTGGTTGATAGGCCGACACACATACAGCTAGGCCATGAAGAAGAAAAAAAAAACATGAGGGATACAGTTATAATCAATTCAGTTCTCAAGGATCACATCACAAACATGTTTGTGTGCAACAATTTACAACACGAACATAAATGGTTTGTTATCTTTGGAAAAAGTGCACAATAAGTTTTTAACTTTTCCAAGATACAGTGTATCACAATACCCAAATTTTGACACACTACCTTGTGTAGTTTCTTTTAAAAAATTGAAAATCAAAGAAGACTTGAACAAGACAAAAAAAAAGTTTGGCATTTCCAGATTTATTTTCGTGTAGAATTAAAGAGACGGGAGCATCTAAGTTTTAACATATGTTATGTTCACAAATAGGAGCTATTCAGTTCTCTTGTATGCAGATAAGCTTGCCCTAAGAGGAAGCCAACCACAAATGAGTAGCATTAAAAAGTGTGAAATACTCAAGTGTTGTTCCCTGATATTGAGTTCAAGTCATTGGCATCACATTACACTAACGTGTTTCAAAGTGTTGTAGCGTACTTAAACAAGTTAGTCCAATAACCTCCGAATTCACTTAAACCATGGTTAAAGTTATTATCAGCACGTGGCGCAGCTGCTTCTTCACTACCACTTGTAATGCGCTAAGAGAAAACAGCAGACTCAACAACCTTCATATCAACTCATAAATCATGGTGAGTGTTAGTAGCAACCTATAATTACGGACTTGTGCAGGAATCCCGATTCTAATTCATAATAGTATGCAGGGGATCTCACATATGTATAATTTTGGACTTCACTGTGCAGAAACTTATTCTCGTTTCGTTTTACATCATCTCGGTACAAGGTATGTTACTGTTGTCTTTCATTCCTGGTGAATTATTAACTTAAAATTACATATACAAATAAGGTTTTGTACTTGATAACATATACCCCAACAACTGTAAGGGCACCTCAACCATGTGAAAAGTAGGTAACAACCCAAGCTTCTATGAATGCCAATAATTGCAAGTGGTTGTGTGACAAATTTTCAATGAAATTACTCTTGTAGCTTAACTAAAAATTGAATTCTCTTCTCATACTCGGAAAACTGTATCATTAAATGAAGATTTGGTTTATAAAAATACCAAAAACAAACTTTGTATAAAAAAATGTTAGGCCAGTTAAGAAGTCAAACCTTGGTGTCATCTTTACTGTCAATGATTTCATTCTCACAGAGTTTTCGGCTTTTTATCAGAAAATGGGATTTCTATAAAATTTAGATTTCCTACATTGCTGATTACTAACAAAGTTTCATTAGTTGATTCTTAAAGGGAAACGGGGGAAACGGTAAACAGATGAAGTTTTCCCCGGTTAGGTTACCTAGGAAAACGAGTCTTTTACTCAGATATAAACGGTCTAACCTGGGTATCCAGTAACCATTTCCGAATTTCGTTATTTGATTCTAAAAGGTCAAAATGCACAAGACTATATTTCTACAAAATTCAAAACCCTAGAATTAGGCAGGCTTACCTTTCATGAAAGTGACATATTTACTTAAAGTAACAATTAACTAGCAAAAATAAAACTAAAGCTCAAACAAATTATTACACTACAAAAACATAATAACATAACCAAAATGCAGGCAACACATTATAATTAACAAAAATAATTAAAGATGATCCCAATTCACATTCTTATAAGTATCTGTGAACAACCCAATTCTTGAAAGCCTTGTATACAACCAATTGATCAAACCCTATAAGCTAAATCTTTGAAAAGATTAAAACTTTTTAAGTTTCTTGACACCCAAATCAGAAAAAACATTAAATAAAGTACAATTACTTACAGAAAAGAAGCAAAAATAAGAAAAGAAGCTTCTGAGCTTTATTTTCTCTCATTCCTTCAAGGGTTTGCTGCTACTTTTAAAAAGATTTTTAAATAATTATGAATCTTATTGTAATGAAATAATAAGAGAGAAGTATAAGAGAAGATTTGAGAAAAATTAAATGAGAATATAATATAGTAGAACAGGGGTAGAGGTGGGAGTGAAGAGGGAGAAAGAAAGTGAGAAGGCATTAATGAGATGCAAGTGTTGTGGGGACAATTGCAGTAATTTCTTAGTAGCTGTCCATTTATATGCCGAGGCCCTACTAAAGAAACAAGATATAAAACGAATATTTATTCTAGTAACTTGTATAAATCATCCTCACATTTAGGATTGAGATCGTCGACTGAAGTTTCTAATAATTTTAGACTAGTTTGTTTATTTATTATTAGGATTGAGTTTAAGCTCAAAAAAGAAACGGCTTCGAAGAAAGAAATTGGGGCTCGTATAAATATTTAAAAATGTGTTTGAACTCAAGCTCAACTCGACTCGTTATTGTTTGAACTCAGCTCGATATTCGTATAGTTATTTGAAATCTTGTAGGATTAACGTATTTTCGAGTTTCGTTTCCATTTTTAGGAGCTCGAGTTCCATTAGCTCGTGTACTAGCTCGTGATTGAGCTCGAATAAGCTCGTATGTCAGTTAAACAACTTAAATGACTAAAAATAAGAGTCATAGACCCTTATTAAAATATTTTATCTATGTGACATAAATAAACAATAGTTATGCATATTAAGTTATAACAATAATAAACCAAGAACAACACTTCAAAATTAACAAAATTATCCATAACATGTCTTTGAATAGTTTATGTTACATATCACAAAAACATAACAAATAATACATAAAACAAAAGTTTCACCTCATATTTCATTCCATAATAACTTAAACTAGGGGTGAAAAAGAAAATTCTAATTAGATATGATTTCAAAAGAGAAAGTAGACATGGCTTCAAGTGATCGCCAAAAGAGTTGCAACATAAAAGTCAAAAGCCAAAGAAAAGAAGTATCTATCTAACTCCATACCACATCCAACAAAAGCTACAAAACAAAAACAACTCAAGTCAACATCTCAAAACAGTTGTGAAACTGATATATCTCAAGTTGAAGCCTCCAACAATGACTCACCTAGTTCAAATATACATTTGAAGCTTACCGGGGACCTGGGTTAAACCTTTTAGGGTTTTTTATTTTGTCTTTTGAGTCAATGGGGTTTCAGATAGGACCTAGCAAAAAATATTCAAAACCTAAACGTAAGTATAGAACCATTAAACATTTAAGCTCGATGCTCATTCGTGCATACCCAAAACTGAATAACCCAATCACCTGGTAGAAAAGTTGTACATATATGTGGATTTAGTGTAGATGTCTGTACTACTGTTTGTTTATAAAAAATAAGAAAATAATAAATAAAAAAAAAAGTTACGTATAAAAAAGTAAGGGGATAAAGACATAAATTAGAAAAAACTTTGACCATACTATCATGAATTGAAACGATCCATCAAAATTATCGCTATTAAATATAAAGTCTGATTTATTGTATACATATAGTAATATGCTACCATTATAGAAACGAACTTTGGAAAAAATCAACGATACAATATTGAAGTTCGTTTTATTACTATATGTATATAATAAACGAGACTTAATTTCTAATAATAATAACTTTGGTAGATCGTTTCTATTCATGGTAATGTGACCAAAGTTCATTTATATTTTATGTATTTATCCCAAAAGTAAGCCATCTTATAAAGAATAACATGAAAAATAAGATGTTATTTTATATTTATATAAAAAAAAAATTCTTTAGATAAAACATGTTATATTTACATTATCTAAAAGTTTGATACACTATTAAGTCCTCGACTTTTTTTTTAAGTAATACATAAGTTGCCTATACAAATCGGAGGTAGTCTAACAAGCAAAATGTCGTAATTGAGTTCAACTATCATTGGTAATATATATATAATGTTTTTTTAAGATATAATTTGAATATTTACCTTTCATAAAAAGAAAAATAAATCAATAAATATGTAGATGTAATATTTAGGATACGTGTGTATCAATAAAATATATTTTAGATTATATATTTTTGTGTATGTGTATAAATGTAAATATAAATACATTTTAAGGGTTTTTTACATTAAAATATAACTATTTACATTATGGTGTTTATGAATTGTGAAATATAATTAATTTTGAGCATTTATATAAAATAAATAAAATATTTAACAAAAAGATGGTTGTTCCTGAAAGCTTCATGTATTTATTGGAGGTCATGAGTCATATTATTGGTTATCTTACATGTTTAGTCACAAAATGTTTACTTTCACATTTTTGGTCTTGAGAGATCTATTAATATTGATTTGCGTTTCGTGTCAAGTTAATCAATAGAGGTTAGTATGTCTTGCTTTGTTATGAGTATAAATACTAATATATATGGTGATATGAGTCTTAACCTATGAATACAAAACTATTAATTTATTTGAAATGATAATAAGGGTATAGGGTGTATGACTGCATCCCTTTCCCTGACCTACTTTTCATATTTTTCTCTCATCTCATCCCCTCCCCTACCTCATACAAGGAATGCCCCTCCCTTCCCTTCTATTCCGTCATAGGGGAGGCGGTGTTCACCACCCGATACTGCCCAGTACCTCTTGGCCATCGATGCACTTCGTGCTCCCTAATAATAATATAAAAAAAAGGCACGCCAACAAGCAACCGGCCTACATGGGCCACATGTGGGCATCGGTAAGTTCCTTCGACATTTAGACGTGCCAGGCGCTCCTTTTTGTGAGCCCAAAAACATGTTTCCGTTGCATGCGTAAAAAAAATTGTAAAAAAATTAAAATTTGAAACTAAGGGTCCTTTTTGTTTTTTTGTTTTTACAAATGTTTCCTATATAAACACTCTTTTAACACCATTTCACACCACTTTATGTAACACCATACTTTATAAAAATGTGAATTTCAAAAATTTTCAACTTTAAATCAAACTCCGTTAACAAAATTGCGGAAGCGACTTCTAAAATCCCAAATGATTCCTAACGGAATCATCAAACATATTAAATGTCTCATAAAGGTGTTACCAACATAGTATCATCACAATAATTCTCATGAAATCCACAATCAACATAACAATTGCCAAACAGCTAAGTAAATAGTCTACTTAAATAAAAGCACTAAGGGTAACTAAAGCCAACATCCACTAGCTCCAGTAAGCTACCCATCTCACCAGCTGCTAAAACCACCAATCAGCGCCTAACCTGAGGGCACAACACATTTCCACAAAACAAGTGTTAGCTTAAAAAGCTAAGTAAGATAACAGGT
>JAOXNX010000026.1:5680075-5694767 GCA_028566075.1 Solidago caesia | reverse complement strand
AAACTTTTTCTAATTTTCCGTTTTCATTTTTCAAGAAAATGAGAAGGGTTTTTTATTCCTAGAAAACCCTTGAAAATTTTGAAAACGCGTTTAATTGCATGTTTGGAAAATACAAGGAGTTTTCCATTTCTAAATTGGAAAATATTTAGAAAACTATAAAAATGAGTTTTCCAATATGTAGTTATAAGTTGGAAAACAGGGTTTTCTGTTTTCAATGAAAATCTTTTTTAGAAAAATAACATATCAACACGTTTTCTGTTTTCCATGTTTCCATTGAAATTTTTCTAGAAAACACTCTTAGTTTTTCTACAACTAAACGCACCCTAAGCATTTTACAATATCCCTGGTTTATCATAATATACTATAAAGTATTTAAACTTAGGCTAGTGAACAATGTCTTTTAAGCCCCCATAGAACACAACAAAGAGTTTGAGGTCGAATATGGATGAATACCAATGCAAATAAAAACACCCGATAATCAAATCATTAGCAATGAATACAACTAGTAATTTCCAATGAAAAGCTTAATAAGAATTTTCTAAACATAAAACGATGATTAAACCAATAATATGGAGGTGGTAACAATGCTGTACATAAACAGTTTTTAGCCGGAAAAGAAGTTTTTAATCATACTTGTTATAAAAATAGTTTTAGAGCATCACAGTTAAAAAAACTACAAAGTAAGCATCTTTACCGCATCTCCAATAGTGAAGAAGCCGATAACTCTTGAATTTCTTAAACATCGCTTCACCAAAAGAGCATAAATATCAACAATGGCAAGCGAGAAACTCCACAAGCATTGCAAGCCTAGAGCTGCAACAAGATACCTGGTACAAAAAATTGTAATGATTATATTACTAACTGCATAAAATACCCTCAATTTCAAAACATATCAAAAAGAGGAAATTGCCAAGAAAGGTAACCAAAGATCTCTAATTGATAATGAGGCAACAAAAAAATTCCTCTCATCAAAAGGAGGTGAAAATTCTTCTTTTTACAATTTTAGAAGTGAAAGTTTAATTTTGGACAAATTTAGTAGTGACAACCATATATTGACAAATTTTGGGACCCAAATATAGTTCAATTTTGACAAAAATTCCATATATTTTTAAAAACTGAACTTTCACTCCATTTGATGAACGAGAAAACTTTGGTACCCCACATTGTCAAATTTGGGATCTTTGGTTGACTATTTTGCAGTTTTCCCTACTAAAACAAGAAATATGCTTAGAACTTTTGTCTGAATTTTACTTCTAAAAGCACTAATGGGGTGTTTGGGATTGCTTATTAAAACTGCTTATGCTTTTAAAATAATTAGAAGTGCTGCCATGCAGGAGACAGTGTTTAGATTTGCTTCTGTCATAACAAAATGCAATAATCACATAAGCAGTTGCTTGAATGTTTGGCAATTCTGATTATTAAGAGATATAAGAGATAAACAATCAAAATCATATGAGCAGTTTAAAAACAAATTCCCAAACTGCTTATTTCAGCCTCAAATATAAAAATGGGTAAACGGAGAGGGATCCCTATACAGGCTACATGGGGAAAGTTGAGCCTTTGACTCTGATGTACGTGGCTAGCTCGTATCCCGTAATCGTTTTCTTGACTTTTTACCTAGTCATCCCAAAATGAGGTTCGAACCTGGGTCTCAGGACGCCTTGCCACTAGGCAACCTTGGAGATGGTTTCACCCTCAAATATAGACATCATAAACAGTTTCCTCCTATCCAAACACTCAAAACTACACATATAACCAGTTTTAACAATGAACAATTCGCAAGCACCCCCTAAATAGCTATCGTTCGGATATGTGATTCACATTTACGAGGGTATTTGGGATCACTCATTTTATAGTGTTAATCTGCTTTGAATATAAGCAACTCCCAATACGCTCATTCTGAATTACTTATTTACTCTATGTAAAGGAGTTCCATCCAAATACTCAAAACTACCCACCCACTTAAATAATTAAATCCCAAACACCCTCAAAGTTTCCAATGACTTGTTCAAATATGATCATAAAGCACTCATTTCACTTGTTTAAATTTCATGCAAATATTATTATGGACAAGTACCAGGAAAAATATCCAACTATAGCATGAAATTTATATAGCAGGTATCAAACTTTCAAATAATGCTATTGTATGTATTCGATGGTATTGTTGCTGATATGGTACCTTATATGAATACCACATGTCAATCTATACAAATATCACATACGCAAAAATACCACCACATACATACAAAACATCAATATTTGAAAGCTGAATACATTCCAAACACTTATCCCTTACTATCATTATCATCCATGATCAAACATAAAAAATCCAGATTCATGATACCATCATCACCAACATTCATAACAAAAAAACAACACTCAAATTTCAAAGCTATAATCTTTCCAACATATACCGAAAAGCAGTGACCGAAGGGAAGTCACTAGTAGCAGCCATAACAGAAACCGAAACCGCAGCAAATGCAAACTGCAGAAGCCTTAAAACAAGTCCAGCCGGGGTTCCGGGCATCCCTTGAACATCTTTCATTATAACAGTTACATCATTAGGCAAAACCCCATTACCGTTATCATCATTTTCATCTTCCCCTTCTTCTCTCCTAACTTCGATATCAAATGGATGCACTGATGGCCTGCTTCTATTACTCATTATTATATAATATTAAATTAACTAATTGTTGATTTTTATTAAACTTTATTGATTCATAATAAAAACCCAGAAATATTTATGGCTTGATTATTGGATTTGAGGTTAAAGTTTGAATCTTATTGGATTGGTTTTAATATTTATGGCTTGATTATTGGATTTGAGGTTAAAGTTTGATTATTTAATCTTGTTCTGTAACTCAGCCATAGCTAGAGTTTTGATTTGGGTGGGGGTGATGGTATGATAAAATGGGGGATTTGGTTGTTTTATTTTAAAAGAAATGCCAACGTGGATGCTGATATGTTTAAAATTCTATTGTAACTGGTAACACATCATACTCATCCGGTACATGGCCCATCAACTTAAGTTTATCCGGTTTTGAACCCCACAATATAACATTTAGAAGTTGGGACCTCAATACAACAATTAGGGGAAAGTTGGAGTACTTTCTAAATAATTTGCCCTTGATTTAAATGCCGAGTTCATATGTATACTTAAACACGGATGGTCGGCTGGACAAATTTTTAACAAATCAAATTTAAACCCACAATTTTAATATGCAATGAAGTTATCTTATATTTTTAAAACTAATGAACAAAACCCAATTTATAGCTCTTCCATTTAAACCCAAAAATGATACAATTTATATATTTTTCTAACCATAGTTTACTTATAATAACTCATAAAACTCAAGAACAAAACATAAATTAACATTCTAAATGATTAACCACAAGATGTACCTCAAAATATGGATAATTCCACTTGACAAATTTTGTTCTTGCTCTTGATTATTCACGGCTCAAAAGAAAGAAAAAGAAAAGAGAGATTTTTCACTAGATAAGTTGCACCAATGATTTTCTAAGGCTATCAACATGCTTTTGTCACCCTTTTTATTAGTGGGAATTTTATTAGTCACCAATAAAAATGTGGTGGCAACACCACATGTCAACGAGTGTAAACCACTAGCACAACTACATAACTTAATATTTTTAATAGTTAGTGGGAAATTTCAACATGATAGGACCATTGTTGCAATAAAACTTAACGACATTGGCATTTCGTTAGTTACTAAGGACCATTCGTTAAACATTTCTAGATCACAATTCAAATTTACATAAAACCAACACTTAAGACAACATTCATCATCAAGACAACCAATGAATCTAAATTAAAAACTCACGATTTAAATCAAATAATAAACGTTCGAATCTAGTCAAATACAAGACCCTTGACGGTTGTCACAATTCCGAGTTTGTCTCTCATACAATAAAAAAATATTTATTGACTCTATAAATACCAAATTAATAAAGAAATACAACTAATTATATATAACTAGATTAACACTAATATATACATTTACGAGAGATAAGCTTCTACTGATTAGATCAAGTTAGCAATTACATAAGCCTGTGAGTGGGAACTAATTCCATTTTTATTAGTTATGAACTATGATCCACCATCGATTACCATTATGTTTGTCCTCTTAAACATTCGGTACGTCTAATTTCCTTTGGTTGTAAACACTTTCGATATACCATGGTCAAGGACAGTCGCCATGTAACCTTGATAACTTACTCATTCCCACGTTATTATTAGCGAACTTGTGTGCCCCACATTTAGATATACCCTTACAATTGAGACAAGCATTAAAATAAAGATATTGAGCGAGTATTTGAAAACGTCTTCAAACCAATCTACACTGTTTACATTATTTATACAACATTAATTGCATTTAAGTACTTGTGATTTATTTCATTTCATTTCAATTTCTTTAATTTTTGAAGCTCATGACTTTCTATGAGACCCGTGTAGCGAACTTTGGGCGAACCTATCCCAAGTTGGAAGCTTTAAGTAAGCTAGGTGAACTAAGCACCCCAATGACTTACTTGTCCAAATCTCAAAGGCTATATCAGCTTCTTATATTTTAATTTTGAATTTAACTTTGAATTTCATATTTATCACATTTACTTTATTTACTTTCATGCATTTAATTGTAGACGTTCCCGCATAAACACCGAATAAATTTGATAACAATGCAAATTCTTTTGCAAGAATTAAGGACTGGACTAAGATCTAAGGATCAAATTAGCCAGCATACAAGGCCATATATCTAAATATGTTTCCCACAAGAACATTTCCGTTGAAAGTTATTAATTCAGGGAACTGATACATCATATAATGATATCACTGGACTAAGCAGTTATATTAATCTTAAACAGGCTTAAAAGCTAATAGTATTGTCACTTCTAATCATCTTGATGCAGTAACCTTACTCTATTTATTCCATGTTTATTTTTTTTTATTTTATATTATTCATGACATTATCTATATACATACTTATACTACGACATAAATAATGACACAAACTTTTAAAATTCTTTGAGAGATGATATCACTATAGATTTCTCATTCCGATCAATTGGACTAGCAACTTAAAATGAGCTTTGTCAAAAGCCTTAGTGAATAAATCAGCTAAATTATCATCAGTTAAAACTTTCTCAAGAATAATTAATTTCTTTTCAGCACAATCACATATAAAATGAAATCTTATGTCTATGTGCTTTGTCTTACTATGCTTAACATGATTATTAGTAATGGAAGTAGTGGATTGATTATCTATCTTAATAGGAGTAGAAAGAAAATTCTGACCGTAATCACGCAGTTGTTGTTGTTGTATCCACAAGACTTGTGAACAACAGCTCCCAACAGCCATTTATTCTGCCTCACATGTAGATTGTGCAACAGACGTCTGCTTCTTACACTGCCTCAAATGTACATGGAACTCCAAAAGGTTCTAATCAAGTTAAATTTGGTTTTCTATTGTTTAAAATCTTATATGGTGTCTTTTTTAACTTTTTAACAACTGAAACTCTATTTAAAACATGACAAGCAGTATTCACTGCCTGCCCCCAAAACATAGTTGGAAGCTTTGAATCAGTAAGCATAGTTCTGACAGTCTCTATCAAAGTTATGTTCTTTCTCTCTGCAACTCCATTCTGTTATGGTTCATAGGGAGCACTGAATTGATGCTCAATTCCCTTGCTCAGACAATAGACTTCCATTATCTGAATCTTTAATTCTGTTCCATTATCACTTCTGGTTTTCTTCACCCTCGTGTTGTATTGATTTTCAACCCTTTCAAAGAACTCCATAAGTATCTGAGAAGTCTCATCTTTGGTTTTCAAGAAAAATACCCACGAAAATCTAGAATAATCATCAGTAACTACCGAACAGTAATACATCTTCCCTATGCTTCGTACATTTACTGGACCAAAGAGATCCATGCGAAGCAACTCAAACGGAGCAGCAATAGAATTTTGAGTCTTCGATTTATGAGGCTTCTTGGTTTGCTTTCCTTTCAAGCACATCACACACTTATCTTCCACTTCATATTGTTTCATGGTAACTCCCAAAAGTAAACTATTATTAGTAATGTAATTCATCTTCGTGGATATCACCCATTCTTCTAAGTCATAACAGAGATTTGTTTTACGATGCTTTTGTTAATAATCACCCAGACTCCACTGAATCATCAACACCTAATTCTAATCCATATATGTCTCTCTTTCTTAGAGTTTTTAACAAAATCCATTCATCTGGAACCTTAAAACCTGGTTTCAACACTAGAGCTTCCTTGTCCGAAACTGAACAGGATTCCGTTTATCGCAGATTTGAGAAAGACTCAACCGATGTTTCAATTGTTCCACAAAATTCACATTTTCAAACTCAATCTTCTTAGAGATAACATTTCCCTTTCCGGAAATATTACCTTCTTTTGCACCGGCAAATCCAACATATGATCCCATAATTTCCATAAAATCCGATAAGAGTTTCTTATCGCCTGTCATGTGCCGGAAGCATCCACTATCGATGATATCCATAAACTAATGGTTCTCCTTAGTAGCTCCTGCACATACACAAAACAAGATTAGTTATCAAAAGGAACCTAAGCCTTCATGGTCTTGGGTCTACCAATATCATCTTTAATCATAATCTCAGTCAAGTGTACCTTGGGTACTGTGGCAGATTGAACACCACTAGGCCTTCTGTTAGGCGAGATCGTAGGACCTCTGTTAACACTAGGTCTTTGGTTTAGGAAACCATTAGGCCTTCTAGTATTACGTTGCCTCTGGTTATTACCACTGAATTCAATTGAACTCTCGGCACTCTCTCATGAGACACTTGATAAAATCTCCTTGGACTATGCTATTGGAATAAAGGTCGAGAATGAGATTGTATTCTAGAAGTAATGCTATCATAATATGCACTGTTTGACTTTAACCTATATGGAAAAGAGTTTCTTAACTCATGAGATCTATTTGAACCACTGGAACTTTCTCGAGGTGAGATGCTCCTTGGTTTAGCAGTCATCTCTACAATCCTAGGGATAACTTGTGCACTAATAGTTTTAGGAATTCTATTGCCTTCATTACTATCTCTAGATTTAACAAGTGACACCCTATTAGCATTCTCCTTATATGGACAACAACTTGCCACATGACCTTTCTCATGACAAGTAAAACATGATCCATTCGGAAATGCTTTCTTAGGTTTATATATCACTTGCACTAATCCCTTGAGTAGGTATTCCTAAGTCTTGCATAACCTCAATGTCAGCAAGTCTCTTACGGGTTTCATCCTCTGTATGAACATGTTTCAACTTATAAACTCCCTATTTAGGAACAACAGTCTCATGAACCTTTGAACCAATGGATAACATCTCTTTCAATTTAAGTTCAACAAACTTTTCAGGTGACACAGACTGAACACTCAACCCTTCAGCATCCATGGTTGAAGTTTGAACAAAACCTTTTTCAAATATAATGTTCTTTATATTTTCAACCTTTTTAAACTTTGGATTTTTCGGAAATGGTGTTCTAACAATTACTGGCTTAGGTTCATTAATGACAACATTGGACTTAACAACATTCTAAACTTTGTCAATTAACTTTGGATCTATTTCAGCAATTTTATACTCTTTTTCTGAAAAAACTTTGTTGCAATTTTTAAGAGTAAAATGTTTAAAAACTATAGTGTGTTGTCTTTGTTCATTTGAAACACCTTTTAACTTGTTATCCACTATTTTTGTAGCAACACTTGGGTTTTCATGTGCTACCTTAGGTTCATTTTTCTAGGTCTCAGTTCCCTCTGACTTAAGTGTCTCAGGGAACACATCACTTTCCAGTGAGGTTGCACAAGGTACAATGGTTTCTCTCGATTCTAGATCTGTGCTGTCAGATTCCTCTACAGACTTATTCGATTGAATTTCATCTGGTAGATTTACCTTAGGAAAACTTTCATAATTGTGTCTAAAAGGTGGGGCTACTTCATGACTAAAAGGTGGGGCTACTTCATGATATTTTTTAACGAAACTAGGTTGTACACCTTTGGATTTAGCATCAGTGAGGTGATTCATCATAGTTCTTATATCTCTCATTTTATTAAGTTTCCCAACCAATTCTACAATTTCAACTTAAGCATTAGCTAACTGCTTTTCCTTTTCAGCACACTCTTTAGCTACCCTCTCATGTGCCTCATCGGACATCTGTTTTCTAGTGATTAGCTATTTATATTCAATTCTTAAAGATTCGAATCTATCTTCTTCAGATTTAATTCTATGTAGATGTTCTTTTACATGACCTTTTACATAGCAATTTTTGTTTTAAGTTCAGACCTATCACTGGTATCTGTATTTACAAGGGCTTGCTTAGCTTCTACGTCTTTCTTAAGTACAGTTATATCACTCAAAAATTTAATACAAAGTTAACAAACATCAATAAAAGATTGTAATGATACATTTACCTTTTGTTCATGCGCTTCGATATTTGCCATAAAATTGACAAGATCTTTAGTGCTCAAATCCTCAGGTATCTCTATCTTCACATTCTTCTCAGAATTTGATTCATTCTTGTTCTCAGATTTAAAAGAACCATCTTCAGATTTACTGGATTCACTCTTAATTGATTTTACTGGCTCAGATTCCTCTTCTTCTTCATTACAAGTAGGCATTATTATATCATCGTTACTGCTTGAATACAGTGTATAATCAAATGAATTATCCACAAAATCATCATTCATAGTCTTTGACACTCACGAGCAAAATGTCTAAAACTGTCATAGTTATAACATTTCACCTTAGATTTATCAAGTCCTAGCTTTCCATCAATAACCTTCCTTCCAGTTCTTTTAGTAAATCTAAGAACTCTCATAGTTAACATGGCTAACTGCCAATTTAAATCCCTTTCTTCTATATCATCAAGATCTATTTGCTTGTAGTCATCTCCAACAAGTTCTGGATCAGTCAGTTTTCCTCCTACAAATTTTTCATGAGCAGCTACAAAGGAAGCTAGCATGCCCAAATGTCCCTCAGCAGATCGTACGCTCATTGGCATATTCTTGAGTGCAGTGCTAGAAGAACTAACTATCTGATTACCATTATGAACAACCATAGCATTCTCCGGAGAGGATACATACATCAAATTTTGATTAGAATCCATTACCATATTCGAACCCTCTATTTCTCCACTGTAAAAGGCAGTAATCCCTCCACTTGAAGAACTTCTTCCCGAAGCAATAACTATAGGTTTACTATGATAAAGTTTTGGTTTCTGAATGAAATCACTGCTCCCAGCTTCTTTAGTCTTTCTCTTCATATCCTAACCTCTTAATTTCCTGATTACTTGATCTAAAGTCCATGTCTTGAACTCTGAATTTTGTTGGATGGACGTTACGTAGCCTTCCCATCTCTCAAGAAGAGCATCCAATAACTTTTCAATCATCTCTTCTTGATCCGGCTTATATTTAAAATACGCTAACTCAATTAACAAGTGACTGTAACGCATAAGAGTCTCATCAAGAGTTCCTTCTTTTAGCCCATTGAAGACATAGTACTGTTTCTTCAACAAATCCTTACGTCTCTTCTTGAGATCTTCATCACCTTCACAATGTTCTTTGAGTGCACCCCACAAGCTTTTAGAGGTTTCATACTATTCAAACAAATGTAGAAAGTCGCCTTCAAGAGCCATCCTAAGTGATTCTAAAGCCTTACTTTGTACTTCATAATCTTTCTTTGCTTCAGTAGTCATCTGTTCGTAAGTATATTCTTTAGTGCCACTAGTTACTGTCTCCTTATCCTTGTCTCCTTCCTTATCTGCATCCTTCTCAAAAGTTGGCAAAGTATACCCTTTGTGATGCAAATCCACATTCTAACATCCATAAGTCGACAGTAGGATTCAAAACGACCTTTCCAATTAATGTACCTTTCTAGGCTTATAAGTTTGGGTGGAGAATTAGCCTTTCTGGTCTCATGATCCATAAGAATCAAGTGATTCAGCAAGGCTTGATAATTAGCAGACAATTGAGACGTCATCTTTTACGAACTTTTAAAATTACACGAGCTTAAATGAGGTCGTATAAGTTTACGAGATCGCAAATGAATATGAGGTCACAAACAAACTCACGAGGCCGTAAAGAGCTAGTGAGGTCGTAAATGAACTCACGAGGTCGTAATTGAACTCACGAGGTCGTAATTAACTATCCAGGTCGCAACTGAGCTGGATGAGGTAATACGAGCTGTATGAGGTCGCAATGAGCTCTATTAGGTCGCAAATGCTGCTGGAGTTTCGACTCGGAGAACTTGAAGAACCTTAAGAACCCTAATACGGCCGAAAGTGTTTTCGAAAGGAAAAGTGGTCAAAAACAAATGTTTTTGGTCGTAAAAACATGAAAGTACCACGTAAAAACAACTCGAAACGAGTGTTATTTATCGAAAACAACCTATAACCAGAGGATTTTAGAAACCTGAGGCTCTGGTACCACTTCTAAGTCTCCTGGTAACTTGGATCGTTAACAGGTTGTTATAGTTATGTTGAGGTGTGGAATCCCTCAAGATAACACTTCAATCAATAACAAAGAATATCACTAATATTATCATGAATATAACAAGAAAAACCTTTAGATTAATTTCTAGGTAGCAAATCGTCTCAAGGTAGAGAAAAACACACACTAGGTCGAAAAACAAGAATGAGGAATAACACTAAATCGTGTAGGGTTTTAGTTTATATAGGTTTCATAGCCTAATATGGGCTTTACCATACCAGGTCGTAAATATGAGCCCAGCTCGACACAATTGCGAGGTCGCAATTGGCTAGGTCGTAAATGGTCGATTACAATAAGATTTGCGAGGTCGCAAATTTTCCTTAGTGTGTTTTCTCAATTGCATTCTATACTTAAACATACTTAGTATTCTACGCATAATATGAAGTTTAACAAGATAATAATATTACAAAGACATGAATATAATAAGCACAGATTATCTAGACTGCTAGCTATTGACACAAAACATGTACTAACAGTACAACATGGAAAGACTTCAAAGCAAGGTATCCAGATTTTGCCAGTGAACCTTGAAATGTCAGATTAGGGTTGGTAGCTGATGGTTTCAATCCATTTGGCAACATGAGTGTATCATACAACATGTGGTCGGTCATATTGATGACATACAATACGCCCTCTGGCTGTGTATGAAAGAGTCTTCTTTCATATTGACGTTGTTAATTCCTGGCCCTAAATCACCTCGGAAGGACATAGATGTTTTTTTGAGGCCACTGGTTGAAGAATTGAAAAGTCTAGTCTCGTGGAGTCAAACCAAACGACGCCGCTACAAACAGTTCCTTCACAATATGTTCTATGCTTTTATGGACCATCAATGATTTTCCTCCTCATAGTAGTTTGTCTGGTTGGAGTGGCCTAGGTTACTTAGCGTGCCCTACATGTAATGTCGACACTCCATCGTGTCGTGTGTTGGGGAAAACCGCTTATGTCGGTCATAGAAGATGGCTACCCACGAATCATTTAAGGAGGAAAATCAAGTTATTCAATGGCATGAACGAGAAGAGACCTTCTCCTAAAAGAAAAACCAATGATGCTATCTTAACAGAACTTTATAAGTTTCTGCATCATATTCCGGGAAAACATCCTCTTTTTGGGGTTAAGAAGAGAAAACGTGATTCAACGGATGATTTGAATTGGAGTAAGCGTTCTATTTTCTTCGAGCTTGAATATTGGTCTTAACTTCAGCTTAAACATAATTTGGATGTCATGTATATCGAGAAAAATACTTGTGAGAGTTTGTTGAATACTTTGTTAATGCACAAGGAAAAATCAAAGACACTAATAAGGCAAGGATGGTATTAAAAGAGTGGAAAATTCGCCTGGAGTTGTAGCTCTTAAATACCAGTGATGGTAAGGTCTTGAAGCCTCATCTCAAGTATACTTTTTCTCAATTCAAGATAGAAATCTTTTTTGTCAATTCAGTAACGTAGTTAAATTACCTATTGGCTCTGGCTCTTACTTCAAACATAAAGTAATCGACAATGATAGCAAAATAGCAGGGCTGAAGTCTCATGACCATCATAATGGAACAAATTGACTATTTTGTCCTTATACGTATAAACTAATTAAATGAAATAACCTTATATTAACAAAAAGTCTTTTCTAACATAAAATGAAACTAATTAAATTTAAATCACCATATCACTCCTTTCAAAAATCATCATCAACAATCAACACATAAAGTCGACTATCTTTGTAGATTAACTAAAAAATATCTATCGTCACACATCACACGGGTACCATACTACGATTCTAGTCATCATATATGCATGCATCATTAATTTTAATTTTCAGTTAGATTCTTAATTTGGAACATGTATCTTAAAATGTGATTTTAATGTCATAGCAACGAAGCGGGGACATACCACAAATAGTAAGGTATTAATAGAAATTTATAGAGAATTTTGAGGTGCAAAACACCACCAATACAAGAGAGGTAGAGATATTAGATTTATCCTAATTTAGCGACTAACCTTTCAATGGTTAGTTGACCCTCCAATAAAATGTAACTCTCCATTTGCATATATTAGTTGGCGATACATTCATTTTTTCTCAGCTTTTCTACTCCTTCTTCTTCCTCTAATTAAGTTTTTTTTTGGGAAGAAGAAGGAGAGATCTGTCCAAGTATATACATTTTTTCAGTAAGATATTTGATTGTTTCTTAAGAATAAAAGTGAATCATAAAACGTCAAGATGAATGACTTATTCTCCAATTCATTTAAGCAATGTCAAGATAATGATTTGGAGGCCGGTGGCGGCGGTGGGAATGACAATGGGGAACTGGACAAGTTCTTCCAGGATGTCGAAAATGTCAAGGAAGACATGGCCGGGGTAGACAAACTCTACAAAAGGTTACAAGAGGCAAATGAGGAAAGCAAGACGGTGCATAATGCGAAGAACATGAAGCAACTCCGAGCCAAGATGGACTCGGATGTTGAGCAAGTGTTGAAGCGTGTGAGAGTCATTAAAGGAAAGATCGAGGCACTTGATAAGGCTAATATCGCCAATCGCAAGCTCCCTGGTTGTGGGCCTGGCTCATCAGCTGACAGGACACGAACATCTGTTGTTAGTGGTTTGGGGAAAAAGCTTAAATCCATGATGGATGACTTTCAATCCCTACGATCCCGTATGAATGAAGAGTACAAGGAAACTGTCGCAAGAAGATACTTCACCATAACGGGTGAGAAGGCAAATGATGAGTTAATTGAAAATCTAATCTCTAATGGCGAAGGTGAAGATTTCATGCAAAAGGCCATCCAAGATCAAGGTCGAGGTCAAATTATGGACACTATCTCTGAAATTCAAGAAAGGCATGATTCTGTGAAAGAAATAGAAAAGAACTTGATTGAACTCCATCAAGTTTTCTTGGACATGGCCGCACTAGTTGAGGCCCAAGGGCAACAATTGAATGATATCGAGAGCCACGTGTCTCACGCTAGTTCATTTGTGCACCGTGGGACTGAACAACTAGTTGAAGCTAGAGAGTTGCAAAAGAGCTCGAGGAAATGCACCATCATCGCCATTTTCCTTGTTATCCTTCTTGTTATCGTCCTACTTTACCCAATTTGGTTCCCAATGTTGATAAATAGCATCTAAAGATGGAATTAAGAAGTCGGGTAGAAGAAGTCAATTATGTTTTCCCGGATTTTGTTCCTCATTATTAACCCTTTGCAAAACAATTCGTGTTTATGTTTTCATTTTCTAAAGAGATGTATGATAGTAGATATGAATTATTATTCACTCTGCAATAAAGGACGGATTATTTTATAAATGTTATTATAAACTAAAGAGAAAGGAGAATAATTAAGAAGTTTATTAATGAGCTCATGTCATTAAGTTTATAAAAAAGTTCGTGATAAAGTTGTGTACAAAGTGAAAAATACATTGATATTTGAGGGGTTTTTTTTTTTTTTTTAACGGCTAAAGACATTTGAGGCTTTTATCCCTTCAGAAAAAGCAATACTATAATATGTAAAGTTAATATCCATCCACACACACATGCTAGTTATTGTAAAATAACAATTAATGTAAAATAAATAAGACAACGTCTTGACCATCGGCTCATGATCAAGATAATAAAATATTGATGCACGAAGAGTCGTAGAGCATAAGTATATAAAACTGATGCACAAAGATTCACAAAGCATAAGTGTATAAAATAAGCATATTAAACTGTGCATCAGCAATAAAACCAATTAACATGATGGTCATCTTTATTAATTGGTAGCGGACATGATGCAATTCTCAGTTAAGAAATATTAATGATTGTTTTATTTATTTTATTTTAATAGTTGTTTTATTTGAACTGAAACATATATACATATATATCAATAATACCCCTTTAGATATTTACAATTTATTATACACATACTATTAATATGGTATTTACTGCCTCATTAAAAACTTTTTCAAGAAAAACCGATTTGGATAAAAACTGGATGAAAGGAGAAGAGTGCAATGTGTACTCCCCATCATTTAAACGTATATTCTTCAATTGTTAGCATTCGAATAATCTTAGGGTTTAGTACTTCAAAATGTAAGCAACTTATCTCGTTTTGTGATTGTGGGTATGCAACTTTAATCTTGTGCATTGTATGTAAGTAACTTGTTATTTTGATCAAATCATGTAACATTTTT
>JAOXNX010000026.1:5627244-5642918 GCA_028566075.1 Solidago caesia | reverse complement strand
CTTATGAACTTGTAGTTGTAAATTAATGAATTGAGAATTTAGTTGTGTCAATTACTCGGTTTTATATATCGTGAATCATCACAACCCAATAACTTAGTTCTTGATAATCATTCAATCCAAACGTTAAACGAATCATGTCTATGTGATTTCCAACAAATATAAGTTAGATTACATAAATTGAAAACATAATTGGGATCATGGGAATGGTCTACTTTGCTCTTATTATTTAAGTTCATAAATTAATTTCACTATTTGTAGTTTATTAAATCAACCAACAAAACAAATCAAGTTTTATGTTTATGTCTAGTTTAGTTAACTTATTAATTAGTTTAACACTTTCCCAATGATTCCCTGAGGATATGATACTCTACTTACCCATACTAAATTTAGGACTTCGGTCAAATTTTGGCGCCGCTGCCGGGTAATCGGTGCGCAAGGTGTTAATATTTTTGAAAAGAACAAAAACAGTTAACATAGTTTTAATTGGTGTTTATATTTGTTTATCTGTTTATTTTTGTTTATTTGTGGTTCAACTTTACGCGAGGTGTGTTTAAGTGTGCAGGAAATTTAGGTGGTTTATGCATACGAGGTATTCAAGGAAAGCGTCACCATTGTTGTTTGATCCGGAAATTGAGAAAACGGCTAGACGTAACTGGGTACTTCGTGCAACCATGAGTCAACCACTGAATCAACAACCAATCACCCAACCACCTCCTGTAAATAGAGAGGAAAATTTTGAACCAAATTTTGAACAAGATCCTAATTTTCATAATTTACCCACTCCACCACATACTCACCCCTCTTCACACAATAGCTCAACACATTATAACTCTAACCCGAACCGGCCTAGGACACCTTCACATATAGGAGATGCTTCTCAACACATAGATGGAGCCCATTTTGAAAGGGTTCACAATTGGGTTGATAGGAGATTTGAGGTTTATCCGGATAGGCAAGATTGGGAATTTAGGAATGAGTTTGATTATGAGCATGATTATCAACCACATCCAATCACCAACTTCATCATATAAACCAAGGACCAAGACGAAACCATGAACAACCAATTCATGACCGTCTTGGAGGTCCTCCCATGTACCATCCTTACAACCATGCTATCCCACATATAAATAATCGAGCTCCCGCACAAGGGGTTGATAGTCATTTTAGACCGGCAATTGCGGTTAATGCATCACCTATAGTGCCACTGGTTTTGAGGGGTAGGGCGTTTGAGGTTAGGCCACAATGTTTAAGCATTTTGCCAAGTTTTTATGGGAAGTCTATGGAAGAGCCTTATTTACACTTGTCAGAATTTGAGGCTTTTTGTAGTACTATTGGTGGGCAAGGCTTTTCACCGGATGAAGTCAAGTTAGTTTTGTTCCAATTTACCTTGAAAGATAGAGCGAAACAATGGTTTTTGGCACTTCCTTCAGCTAGTCTTTTTACATTGGCCCATATGCAACAACAATTATTAGATGAGTATTATACCATGCAAAAGACTAGCGAAGCTCAAAATGCAATTAGGACTTTTCAACAACAATCGGGTGAAACTTTTCATGAAGCTTTTAAGCGATTTAATGAATTGTTGAGAACTTGTCCTCACCATGGGATTGCCAAGTGGAATTGATCACCGCTTTCTATGATGGTTTGTCACCGGAAGACACAAGAGATGTAAATTCAACAAGCAATGGTACTTTCTTGACAAACTCGGAAGATGTTGATTGGGAATTCTTAGAGACGATGAGTGCTAACTCCAAGAGACAAGCACAATCTAGTAGAAGAGCGAGAAGATCACCATCATCATCATCATCATCGGTTGATCACGCCACCAAAGAAAGGATAGAAGCTTTGGAATGAAAGCTTGCTAAGTTGGGGAAGGTGGAAGGTAAACATGTCTCTCAAATATCTCAAGGGTACCCGGTTTGTGAATGTGGAGAGCTAGGACATTCGGTTTCTCAATGCTCAATGGAGTTGGAAAAAGTTGAAGAGGTGAACCAAGTGTATGGAGAGAAGAAGCCATTTGACATGAACTCCAACACCTACCATCCGGGGATGAGGAATCATCCAAATTTCAAGTATGGAAATTCAGCTAACCAACTTAATCCTAATTTTCAGGGTAACAATCAAAACAATGGAACATCATCACAACCATACCAAGGTCGAAATTACAACCAAGGAAATTACCATGGTGGTCAAAATTAGGGAGGATTTAATAGAGGCTACCAAAGGAACTACCAACAAAGTAATGACCAAGGGGGATCTTCGGGAGGTAATGATGTGTCAACTTGGGAGATCATGGAGTATTTGAAGGAGATGTATAGAAAGAACGAGATTAGGGAGAAGATGGTTAGTGCCCTACAAAAGCAAGTTAGGCAATTGGCGGAAGAGGTAGCAACGCTTAGGAAAGATCCAGGAAAGCTACCAAGCGACACAACAATCAACCCCCAACACCAAAGTGGCGGTCCAGAGAACACCAAGAGTGTTCAAATCAACAATGTAAGTACTCTCCGTAGCGGTAAAGTTTATGACGACAAAGTTGTCACTCCACCACCATTCGTTGATGGTGTGGTGGAGGATGTTGATGAGAGTCATGATAGTGATTGTGAACCGGAAATTGTTTTGCCTAAAAAATTGAAAAAAGTCACATTTCAAGAGGTCGAAAACAATGAGTCAAGTGGAAATTTTTCTGAAAAACAAGGAAAGGATATGGAGGTTAATACCATTCCTTTTCCTTCGGCTTTAATTGACCCAAAAGTCAAACTTTCACTTAAGAAAAGAGGTCCCCATCAAGACGAGATGTGGGAAATTTTTAAACAAGTCAAAATCAACATACCTCTTATCGACATCATTAAACAAGTTCCGGCCTATGCCAAATATCTGAAAGACTTGTGTACTCAAAAACGGCATCACAAACTTCCAAAGAAAATTGTTTTAAATGAAGAAGTGAGTGCCGTTTTGACGGGTATACTTCCACCCAAACTTCAAGATCCGGGGGCACCTTTGATTACAATTCAAGTAGGTGATTTCAAAATGGATAGGGCACTTTTGGATCTTGGGGCTAGTGTGAGCATTCTTTCCGGAAGTTTATATGACCAATATGATTTTGGCCCATTAGAAAAAGCCGATACCACTGTGGTGTTGGCTGATTTGTCCCTAAAACTTCCTAGAGGAATCGTTTCAGATGTTATTGTAAAGGTTGAAGACTTTTACTATCCTGTTGATTTTCTGCTCTTAGACTTTGCATCAATGCACAACATTAGGTAACCCAATATCATTATGGGTAGACCATTTTTAGCAACTGCCAATGCATTGATTGATTGCAGGAGGGGAACGGTTGACATGATCTTTGGCAACCGTAAGTTAAGGTTGAATGTGTTTTCAAATTTATCTTACCCCATGGTTAGTGATGAATGCTTTATGGCAGACATCATTGATGAGTGTATACCTCATGAAAATGAGGACAACACCCGGGAGACATTTGTTAATGATGACAGGTTTAATTTGGAGCACAGTGAAGAGTTTCAGGTAGAAGAAAAGGGGCTGGAAATCATGGCATAGAAGACCACCTTGGACTCACCAAGTGGAAAGTTTACCGGATCACATTGATAACCACCTCAAGCCATCCATTGAAAGTCCACCAACCGTTGAATTGAAGGAACTTCCAGCACACTTGAAGTATGTATTCTTAGGAGAAGAGAAGACCTTGCCGGTGATCATTGCTTCAAATTTGGAGGAAGCTCAAGAAGATGCACTACTGAAAGTGCTCAAGGAAAATAAAGTGGCCATTGGTTGGACAATTGCTGATTTGAAGGGAATTGGTCCTTCAATTGTGATGCACAAGATCATCACCGATGCTGAATCAAAACCATCACGCCATGCTCAAAGGAGATTGAATCCACACATGCATGAGGTTGTGAAAAAGAGGTGCTGAAATGGTTGGATGCTGGAATTATATACCCAATTTCAGATAGCACATGGGTTAGTCCAACCCAAACAGTACCAAAGAAAGCTGGAATTCAAGTGGTAAAAGGCGAGAACGGTGAACAGATTTCCACCTGACCCATTACCGGGTGGCGGGTATGTATTGATTATAGGAAGTTGAACGCCGCCACTTCAAAGGATCACTTCCCACTCCCATTCATTGACCAAATCATCGAAAAACTCGCAGGTCAAAATTTTTATTGCTTTTGGTTATTCAGGTTACAACCAAATTGCCATTCATCTAGATGACCAACACAAGACCACGTTTACTTGTCCATATGGGACTTTTGCCTTTAGGCGAATACCATTTGGATTATGTAACGCTCCCGCCACCTTTCAAAGGTGTATGATGAGTATCTTTTTTAGATATGGTCGGTAATTCTTTAGAAATATTTATGGATGATTTTTCAATTTTTGGACCAACTTTTGATAATTGTCTTGAAGAATTGAATAAAGTTTTGAAAAGATGTGTTGAAACGAATTTGGTTTTGAGTTGGGAAAAGAGTCACTTCATGGTGCAAGAAGGCATCGTTTTGGGTCATGTGATTTCTAGTAAGGGTATGGAGGTAGACTGTGCAAAAATAAGAGTCATTTCTACATTACCTCCACCCACAAATGTCAAGGGTGTCCGTTCTTTTCTTGGACATGCCGGGTTTTATAGAATGTTCATAAAAGGTTTTAGTATCATTACCAAACCGTTATGTAATTTATTGTTAAAAGATAAGTCGTTTGTGTTTGATGATGAATGCCTAAAATCTTTTGAAACTTTAAAAGAAAAACTGGTTGAAGCCCCAATCTTGCAATCACCTAATTGGTCCATTCCTTTTGAGATCATGTGTGATGCAAGTGACTTTGCTATTGAGGCTGTTTTGGGACAACGGGTGGATAAGAAGCCCGTTGTGATTTACTATGCAAGCAAGACCTTGTCAGATGCCCAACTGAATTACACAACTACTGAAAAGGAGTTACTTGCAGTAGTTTATGCTCTTGATAAATGTCGATCATATATATGTGGGAGCAAAGTTGTTGTGTATTCAGATCACAGCGCAGTTAGACACTTAATGGAGAAGAAGGATGCAAAAACAAGACTCATTAGGTGGATTTTGGTTGCTGCAAGAGTTTGATCTAGAAATCAGAGATAAGAAGGGTCGTGAGAACGTGGTGGCTGATCATTTGTCAAGAATTCATGCCACAGAAAATGAGCCATCCAAGGAGATCAACGAGACGTTTCCTGACGAATATTTACTAACAGTTTCTGTTGTACCGGAACATTGGCCCAAGAAGAGAAGGCAACAATTCATGGCCCAAGTAAAGCAATACATTTGGGATGAGCCAGATTTGTTCAAAGTGGGATCGGATCAACTGATTCGAAGATGCATTTCGGAAGAGGAGATTCAAGATGTGTTGACACATGCACATTCTTTCGCGTGTGGAGGTCATTTCAGCGGGCAAAAGACAGGTTACAAGGTTCTTACGAGTGGTTTGTTTTGGCCTACCATTTTTAAAGATGCTGCTGAATTTGTTAGAAAATGTGTTAGATGTCAACAACTTGGTAGTCTTTCCAAAAGAAATGAAATGCCCATGCAACCTATTTTGGTCGTTAACATTTTTGATGTTTGGGGCATCGATTTCATGGGTCCATTCCCTAATTCTTTTGGAAATTACTACATTTTAGTGGCGGTAGATTACGTGTCAAAATGGGTTGAAGCCATCGCCACTAGGACCAACGACCATACCGTTGTTTGCAAATTTGTCCAAAGTAACATTTTTGTAAGGTTTGGAATTCCCTGTGTGATCATAAGCGATGGGGGTTCTCATTTTAAAAACTCTCACTTTGGAAAACTTCTTAAACGGTATGGCGTAAACCACCGGATTGCTATACCCTACCACCCACAAACAAGTGGGCAAGTTGAGGTGTCCAATAGGCAAATCAAGGAAATTTTGCAAAAGACGGTTAGGCCCGACATGAAAGATTGGTCAACAAAATTGAATGATGTTTTATGGGCCTGCCGAACTGCTTTCAAAACGCCTATTGGTACCACACCTTACCGGTTGGTTTACGGGAAAGGATGCCACCTTCCAATGGAACTAGCTCAGAGGGCCTTATGGGCCATCAATGCTGTTAACATGGATTATGAGACTGCAGGTAAAGAAAGGAAGTTGCAGCTGAGTGACTTGGAAGAGCTGAGAAATGAGGCATATGAATGCGTGTCAACTTATAAGGACAAAATGAAAGCCGTTCATGATGCCAAGTTGAAGAAGAAGGTGTTTGAAGTTGGCCAAAAAGTTTGGCTTTACAATTCCAGGTTGAAGTTCTTTCCCGGAAAGCTCAAGAGCAAATGGATGGGTCCATATATCATTACACGGGTTGGAAACTTTGGAGAGGTGGAAATCGAGGACCCAAAGGATGGAGTAAGGCAAACGGTCAACGGACACCGGTTAAAGCCGTATTTGGATGCAACGGACATCAATGACACAACAAAGGAAGTGGTGAACTTCATTGCAAGTCCACCAACTTATGATGTTTCGTAATTCCAAATGAGGTAATGTCGGGCTGAGAACACTAAACTTAGCGCTACACTAAACTTAGCGCTACACGGGAGGCAACCCGTCATTTGTTTGTTTTATACTTTCATTTTTTCGTATGGTTTTTGTTTATTTGTTTTGAAGTTTTAAGTCATAGTCACACATGCTAGATTGTTACCATCTTCTAGGCACGAGTCTAAGTTGGGGAAGGTAGGTTTGGAGAAAAAGGATACGTTTTTGCAAATTGTCGAGCCTAAATAACTTATTTCTAGTTTAATGTGTACATTGAGGACAATGTACCTTTAAGTTGGGGAAGGGAGTTTATTTTTGGATATAATTGCAATAACAAAGATTGACGTTTTTGATTTGAGTTAAAACGTTTTTGGTTTGGGTCAAATTAAAACGTTTGTGGTTTAAAGTTTGGGTTAAAACGAAAAAAAAAATAAAAAATTTCACAGGACCGTATTGTACGGTCTTCTGGCCGTATGATACGGTGTTTTAGAAATGAAAATTTTGATTTTACGCTCGAGGCTACTGGAATACGTTGGTTTTTGATCAAGAATACGCCAAAAAGTGAAAATGGAGAGGACCGTACAATACGGCACTGTTCACCGTACTGTACGGTCAGCCAAAATGAAAGGAGCGTAACATACGGTCTAATCCAGCGTAGTGTACGGTGATCTGTTTTGTACGAGCGTATGATACGGTCCATCATACCGTATTGTACGGTCGGCTCGGAAAAAAAAAAAAATTTTTTTTTAACCCACCAAAACAAAAACGGGACTAGACTGTTTTCTGCACCACTCTCTTTCTTTTTCATCTGCATTCCCCAAATTATTTCCTAACAAAAACCTAGAACTTCAAATCACCATATCTCACTCAAAACTTAATCAATCAAAGCGATTTTTGTGGCTAAAGTGCTCCATTTTTCGAGAGCTACAAAACCCCCCTAATAGTTTCTTCGATCTCTGCCTCTCTTGCACGATCCACGTAGGTACCAAAAACGAATTTTTTGGTAATTTTTTCGTGTTTTTGTTTATTTTCACTAACCATTATTAAAGTTTGTTGTTTTAAATAGTTTTTATCAGAATGAAAAGGCTTACAAGGTTAGTGAAAGGCAAAAGCAAAACGGGTGAATCCTCATCAGCTCAACCCAAGAGGAGAAAACGGTTGGTTGTGGAAGATGAAGAAGAAATGTCACCACCTCAACAACAACAAGAGGATGAGGAAATGGATGTGAGTGACCAATCTCCTGAACGCCCAGATTGGCGTGTAGGTACATCTCTTGACACTTTACCCATTGATTGGCAAGCAATTTTATTTAAAGAAAAAATGGGAACTGTTGAGAGTATGAAAAAACAATTGATTGGAGAAAGTAAATGTAACACCCATACTTTATAAAAATGTGAATTTTCAAAAATTTTCGAAATAACCTTTTCAAAATGCGGAAAAGTCCCTGTTTAAACAAACGGAATTAAAACCAAGTTAATTCCTAACGGAATTAACACTGTTACAAGGGTGTTACCAACAAGCATCACAAACAATAATAAAAGGAAATCCACAACAACAGAATGAATATCAAACAACAATATCCATTAAATGAAAAGCATTGGGTAACTAAAGGCCATCTTCATCTATCTTACACAGCTACCCAATCCTCGCACACTCTACTTGCTCCTTAATGCTGAACCTGAGGGCACAACATTTATTTTCCACAAAAGACAAGTGTTAGCTATAAAATAGCTAAGTAAGATAACAAGTAACAACAAACGGATTGCCAGTTAATCTCGATTAAGAAAGCATCTCATGCATATAATTAGGCACACACAATAAACATCAATCACTACTCAATAGGATAGTTAAATCCTACAATGTGCCTAGCAATCCTCAATTGCCACTTTATCTCATTTCTACTTAACATCACATATTCACAATGTCATGTCTCATATCTACTTATCTCCATAAATCACATAATCACAATGTTATGTCTCATATCTACTTATCTCCATAAATCACATAGTTTGTGTGTAGTCGGTCAAAGGACCATCTCGGGAAACTACACACCCGACACGATGAGTTATCCAAAAAGGGGTTCAACAGTGTCGTTATAGAAAGGCATAGCCAATCCTCGAGTAAACCGCCATCTACTGTAAAGGCCAATCGAAACCCATCGGTATTACTCATCTACATTAATCACGATTGACTCAGCCAGGAACAGTATACGTCGTCCCCAGAATAACACAAATGGTCCTCACAACCAATTGTGGGTTAAGCTTAACACGATCTCAGTGCTCGAGACTTTGCACATAATAATATCTCAATTATTAAATCTCAATTATTAAACCTCAATTAGGGCCCTTAACGTGCACGTGACATGGAAACTTAAATAAGTCTAGTGTACTATGTATACAAGTCACAATTACTCATCACAACACATTCTCAACTACATTAAGCATGCATATCAATTATTAAATTGAAACTCCTAAACTTGCATAAGTAAACCCCATAAGCCTCCCACATACAACCCTTACCTAGAGGTGGCAAATTAGATCCGTTAAACTAAAATTGGGTAACTATAGGCTTTTATTTCAAATTATTGGGCTCTTAAACTTTAGTCACGGGTTATCTTGGACATAAAAAAAACAAGGGGATAAAGAAAACGGGTCACATTGGGTACCTAAAATAAAATAACGGTTTGCTATATGCAATATACCCTAGCTGAAATCAACTCTTCAAACTTTGCAGGTTAATATTATTGGTAGATCTATTTTTCGTAGAATGCATGAAAACAAGGCTGGAGTTCTTGATGAGGAATTGAGAACGCCTTTGTTTAGTCATCTGATTAATGCTAACTACGTTGCACCACTTAATGATGGTTGGGAGGATGATGTAATTCCTCAGCCTGATGGTGATGTGCCAGTTGTTGACGTAGGTGCTCATGTTGCTGATCATGATTCATTTCCGGAAGCACCACTTGATGATCTACTTGCTTCATTATATCATGATCACCATCTATTCGACTTATTTCTTTGGATATTTGGATCTGAGTACACCTGGTCATCATGTTTCTTTGGCTTCTGTACAGCGTGTAAGGACTGCTGGTTCTACACCTCATTTTCATATTCCTGGATTTGATTATTCTGGTGCTGGTCCTTTTGATGCTCATGTGAATTTGGTTGCATATTCTGATTCGTCTTCTTCTTTTGATACTGATGTTCCTCCATCTGGAAATGTGATTGGACGAAGTGATGATGTTTCTCCGGTTGCTGTTCGTAAGTGTCATCGATCTAATGATTCTGATTCTGTTGGAGAACTTGCGGCTCTTACTGTTTCTTCTGGTAAAGCTAAGCTGCATGTACGAAGGAAGACTACTACAGGATTTTGGGCTACAAGACGATCTCGAAAATATGGTTCTGTGGTTATTCAAGAACCGGAGGTGATTGTGTCTTCTGCTCTGGTTTCTGATCTTGTTTCCACTGTTTCTACTTCGATTGTGATTCCTGAAGATGTTCCTAGTTCTTCAGTGCCTATGGATTCTGATGTTGTTTCTATTGTTCCTTTGGCTGGGTCTTCTATTTTAAGTGATTCACAATGATTTGCTCAGTTGGAGACTTTGGTACAGACTTTGTTGGCTCGAGTTGATGCTCAAGATCGAGTGATTGCTGATTTGACTGAGAAATTGTCATCTAGGGGGAGTGGTGTGCCTTATGATGTTTGTAGGGATGATGTGTTGAGAAACATTCATCGTGAGGATCATGATAATGATCCTACTGTCTCAAAAGATCAGGAGATGCCAATTTTTTCTTCAGCGGTTCATATTCGTGAGGAAGCAACGACTCAGGGGGAGTCACATGCTGAAAATGTTACTGAAGGGTCTAATAGACCACAAAGCAATGAAGCTGCTGAATTTGATAATGTGTCGGCTTCAAAAGATGATCTTTCAATGATTTTTGATTCTGAACAACTTCCTGGTAATCAAGACTTCGAGGTTGAACACATTTTAGAAGATGGAGATATGATTACTGATAATGATGATAAGGTTGAGATAATCGAGCATGTGTTTCATGATGATACTCTTGTTGATCTTGAAGAAAATGTGGATGGTTCTCAAGTTGAGTCAGTGAGAAACAAGCTGAATGCTATGTTTACTTTGTTGAGAGAACAGTTTGATGATTTCAGTCATACGCAAGAGATTCCTCCATAACCTGGTCAGATTTTAGCCGCAGAAAGAAAAGGTTGGTTCAAGCAAGGCGGGATTCAAAAAGTGCCTAACACAAATCCAAGATATGACATTCTTCTCAACCTAAGCTGCATGGCTTGATACTAAGTTGGTTCTATGATGATGTACTTAGAGTTTTTGCAGTGAAACGTGATGATGGTGTGCAATATTTCTTGCCTACGAAGAAAGCATTAAGTTATTTGCCTATTGATGAGTTCAAAGAACTTGCTGAAGCCATGTTCTTTAATCATGGGAAGGTGGGATTTGCAAACTATCTGGTTGACAAACTGAGAGGGGATGTTCGTACTAGAAATTACAAGTATTTCAATCCTCAAAAGGGAAAACTTGTCAAGACTAAAGAAATAGATCGAGTGACGAAGAAGGTAAAAGGTCGTTTGATTTTTAAAGAAGTTGATTGCTTGCCTGAAGTACCTTTAAGAAAATGGAAGCTGAATATTCTTAAAGATATACGATGGTGGTTGCTTGATTTGAATTCACATGAAGCGATTATCAGAGACGCTGATCAGAATGATCTTTGTTAGTGCACGTTCTGGTGCACAATTTGTGTCCGATGCATCTCAATTAATGGGCTGTTTAGCAAGCTAAAATGTCAAACAACGAGTGGTCAACATGGCGCACTTGGATAGGTCCAAGTGCGCGCACACTTGTCAAGGCCCACGAGTTTGAAGCCCAGCCCGTTTTCTAACCTATATATTCATGTTTTAGGTTACTTTTCTAGGTTAATGATTTTAGTTGCAACAGATTTCATTCAAGGATCGGGGTAGAGATCTATGCCCTGACTCCACCATGTAATCATTATCACGAGTCGTCTCGATTGATTGTAATCCGGAATCAATCAGATGTTATTGTAAACGGATTTATTCTTGTAATCATTCGACTGATGTTAATGAAATCTATCTTCTTATTTTCTGTTCTTATTTGTTAATTTCGTGTTCATGATTCATTGAATTGCCTTAATAATGATTATGTTTGGATTCCGCACTTACATAGTCATGGAATCGCGAATTCAGGAGGTCCCAATGACCTAACAGTGGTATCAGAGCCAGAGAGGCTTCGTGTCTCTGATTTGCGATTCGTTTTTAGGGTTTTTGAATGTAGAACACGATCAGATCTGTTCTGGTTTTCAACTTCGCGCGAACTTGGCGGTGCGATTTTAGTCATCTTCGTGCAGATGAGATCACACGAACTTGTTCAAGTTCGTGGTACTGTTCACGTGATTTTAACAAATTCCAACTGCGCATCTTTTCTTCTCAACCTCGTGCGAACTTGGCTAAGTTCGTGCGAGCTTAACCAACTTCGTGCGCACTTGATTATCTTCGTGCGCACTTGTCTAACTTCGTGCAACTTGGCTATCTGTGCGTATCTTTTCTTCTTCTCCCACTTCGTTCCCTTTTTCCTTCTTTTTTGACAGGGTGATACAAAAAAAAAAAAACCGGTTTTTAAAACGTTGTGTGTAAGTGTTATGTGGCGATAAAATTGATAGAGGGAAATAAATTAATCAATTTAGCTGTTTTGGTGTCAGCATTTCATTGGTTGAAACACAAACCTTTCTTTCCACGAAACATATTTTCACAGTTTCGTCCTCTCTCAATGGTTAAAAACAAAAACTTTATAAAACATTAGGGACTTAATTTACAAATAATCATACGGTCATTTTTTTATTCACTGTAACGACCATATATTCCCCACACACTCTTTGTCCCCTTCATACACACACTCTCTTCCTCACCAGTGACCACCATCCCATTTCCCCCACAGCGGTGCGTGCCTTCAAACGCCGCCGCCGTTTTTCATCAAAATCACACCGTCTTCTTCAAGTAGCTATCACATTCCTTATATTATCTTTAGATTTTCACATATATATATATATATATATATATATATATATCATTTATCTATTTATTTGTATATATTTAGACTACATTCTGTTTTTGTTACTTTTTTTTCAAAAAAACAAAACTAGTTATATCAATAAATTAACAGTTATGAATAATCTATAATGATTTTAGGTGTATTATAACTATTTTTATTTTATTTTTTTTTAAAAAAGATTTTATAAAATTATTTAAAAAACTCACTTATTAGGATTATAATTAAAAAGGAGAAAGAGAAACAACACAATTTTCGTTATTACATTTTCCTTTTTTTTAGGGTTTCACTGTCGCCCTTCAAAAAAAAAAAATGTCCAGTCGTCGCCGCCGTTCAACATAGACAAGGCTTATGGATTTGCGCCGCCGTTCAACGATGCTTCCAGAGACAAGGCTTATGGATATGCCCTCAGAAGTGTTAACTCAAATTGCTGGTCGAGCTTTCGATGCCCCTGAGGTTTTGGGACTCAAAATGTTGAACACAAGATTTAGGGATGCTGTGGAGACCGGGATTGTCGTAATCAACGAGTTGTTGCTTCACCGAACACAAAGCCCCTCGTGGTCGATAGTTCATGTTGTAAACTCTACTCACGGCGATGCTGGAATCATCCTTGGGTATAGGCAAGGTGAGAACTTTTTTAGGATTATACTGCCGATAAGGCCACTGATTCCTGTTGCCTTCGTATATGGGGATAGGGTCACCTTAAACCCCCAAACTCTTAACTCTAACCCCTAAACCCTAAATGTTAGTGCACAAATTGTGTCCGATGCATCTCAATTAAAGGCTGTAATTTTACGAAGATTAGCAAACTAAGATGGGCGAACTTGGACAAGTCCAAGGTCGTGCGAACTTGGCCATGCCAAGTTCGTGTTGTACGGCCCAAATGTTTAGAGTCTAGCCCGTTTTCTAGCCTATATATTCATGTTTTAGGTTACATTTTTTGATTGATGATTTTAGTTGTAACAGATTTCGTCCACACGGATCGGGGTAGAGATCTATGCCCTGACTATACCCTAACCCCCAAACCCTAAACCTAAACCCATACCCCTATCCCCTAACCCATAACCCCAAACCCTAACCCCTAAAACCCTAACCCTTAAAACCCGAAACCCCATCCTGTAAATATTCTATTTTTATTAATAATATTTTCCAAAGGGCAAATGCCCATTTATCCAAACCCTAAAACCAAAACCCCTAAACCATAAACCCTACACCCTAAACCCAAAACCTCTAAACCCATAACCCTAAACCCTAACTCCTAAACCCTAAACACGAAACCCAAAACCCTAAGCCCTCAACCCTGTAGGAATTAAAGAAGCAGGGACAACAACCAAAATCATATTTTGAAGTTTTGTGTCAAGATCAACCAATCCGTGGTCTTCACCAGACCAGTGATCTTTCACTTTTGGCGTATGTCTCTGTATCCCATCAGGATTTAAAACTAATGAAGACACACTATATGGGATGTAAGGTCCATCCTTTAAAATTGTTGTTAATTTCTCTCTACTCCAGCAATGTATTTTATAAATACATGCTTTCCATGTTTTAAATGTTTCACTATCCTCGTTAAGTTTAGGAACATGATTGTTTGGAAAATAAACATAAACGTTTAGAGGAGTAGAAGGAGGAGGAGGAGGAGGAGGAGGAGGAGGAGAAGGAGGAGGAAGATTAGTGTTAATAACAGGATTTTGATCGATGTTAGGATTTGGATTAGTAATGGACTAATAGGGGTGGCCTTCAAAGCAGATAAAAGTTATAGAGATTCAACTTTCTGCTCTGATACCAAATGTTAGGTCCCAAAAATGATGGTACATCCCAAATAACAATCTAAAATAAGTTTATCAAAGATTTATAAGTTCAAAAGAACTAACTTGATAAAACATATTCAAATCCTCTAACAAGTAAATTAAAAACTTAAAGCTTAATACAAATAAAGTAAAGAATACAAAATGTAATTTTTTAAATGTATTTTATTTATGAATAAACAAAATACAAAGGTTGTTGCGGAATAAGAATAATGTAACAATGTTTTACAACATATTATAACAACCTATGAATAACAAAATGTGATTTAAATACTTTGTGTTCTAATAAATACCCAAGTATTTAATAGTTGAACACAAGAAGTAAATGCATGATATAAATTGTAAAAGCTTGGTCGAAATGCATTTACTTCACTTTCTATTTATAGGCAAATGATCACAAGTAGATTTGTAAACAAATACGTATAAATATACAATTGAGAATACATAGGGGACAAGATGCAAGTGTGAATTTAATGTACCCCATACTTATGTATAAAGTATGTTAACAAAAGTCCTTTGATTGGACGTATCAACATACTTATACTCAATCGCCTTTCGTAATTATACACTTACAGAGATAAGGTATAATTATAATAACTTCTACACACAAATTTTATAAGGGCAAGTGGTATTCTCGAAAACAGTGCAAAGTACTTGTTAGATACTTTTTACTAGATTGATCTCCAGTCTTCAATCTGGTGTTACGAATTCATATCGTCACAATAGCATAAAGGAAAATCCACAAACGGCACCAACATAAATACTAATAAATCTAACATAAGGAACATCTCGAAAATAACCAACATTATAAGTAGCTAAAGCAATAATATTCTAAGAGGGGAAAACTAAATGTCTTCTTTATTATGCGACTACCCGCCTCACAAGCCATAATCTTACACTTGCTCAAACTTACTCATCCTGAGGGCACAATATTTTCAAAAGAACAAGTGTTAGCTTTAAAAGCTAAGTAAGATAACAAGCTTTAATAAAACATTTGCCAATATACACTTTTAGCAAAAACATATGTACTTAATGTTCCATCATCATTAATACATTAATCATGTACCATCATCTTTATATATACATCATATATTATCATCATTACACATATACATCATACATCATCAACATTACACATACATCACATCTGCATATTAGGATCCACCTTTATCCTAAATTGTGCCTATCATATACTTCACTTTACTTTCATCTTTTGCCTCAACATAGGCTAAGCGACCATACGTCACTTTTACATA
>JAOXNX010000026.1:5556615-5567387 GCA_028566075.1 Solidago caesia | reverse complement strand
GTTTGTTGTATTTTAGTTTCAAATTCAAATATTATACTAGGTCAATTAGGTTGTTGTATTACCTTTATTCTCTCCTAGTGCCTTTTGGTTGAATGAAAATCATCACATTTACAATTCAATACTTTTTTTATCATAACTTCATAATATGTTGGTTTTGGTATCTAGTACTATGCTAGATACCTTTTTTTATATATAATATTTAGCCGTTAAAAAAAAGCCACAACCACACCGAAAAACAACGTGGTATTCTCTACGATGGTTATGACATTGGGCCTTTAGCTATACCACCCCGGAAACCTGGCATGGAATTTCCATTCTCTGCCCAAAAAAAGCCGTTAAGAGTACTCTCCAATGTTGAAATAGTGTAGGACCCAAGTATGGGAAATTCAAGGAGTCACGAAGTTGATTCAGAATATTTGGCACAAATATGCTGGTGTATATTTTGTTATTTGCGCTAATAACTCTGTCAATTCGTCCAAAATTAGGGTTACTTATCTTGACGAGGATCGATACAATCAACTATTGCTCGAATTTCATTACACGACCATATACATTTTGCATGTGTTGTGTAAAGAAGAAACATATTTGAAATCACTTGGTTCACATAGGACGTGTTGGAAAAGCCCCTCTCCTCCGGAGACAGAGGTGATGTTCTATCTTCACTTCCTGCAAAAATGGTCGAAGCTTTTCTAGAAACAGTGTCTCTACCTTTTGGTAGGGGTAAGGTTATCTACTTCTCACCTCTCTCATAACTGAGGCAGGATTAGCTACCATTTATTTTATTGGTACACATAGGAACTATGCAGTTTCTCATTCAAGTTAAAGAACTCGGACCAACAAAATATCACGTGTTCGAATAAGTTTTCAATTTTAAGATCAAAATTCACCAAAACCATAGTAATCTCACAGAGGAAGTACCAACCATTTTTAATAAAACCAATAACCCTTGTGTATGGTTACAAAAGTAACCAGCTCTCATGAACCGAATCATAAGAGTTAGCGGAATAGGTGTGCAAAGACACCAATGTTGATAAGCCAATGCCTCGTGGGCGGGGCTCAAGCCTAACATAAACAATTCCATGACTGTACTGTAGAATGATTCATTCTACAAGCCATACATTCCAAAATATATTGCAAGAATATGTTCTTTAGGTATCGAAATAATGCAAAATTTTGATTCATCCTTTGAAAATGCTCTTGTTATTCCTTTTTGTTCATTTCTCCGTATGTGCTCTTTTTGAAGATAACATAGCAGTTTGTGCACATTGGTTGCGGTACATAGCCATGTGTGAATCCTAATAAGCAAGACAGAGACTTTGATTTTGATCGATTCTCCTTGTTCTCTCGACCGTGATGAAGAACCTCTGGAGTGTCCATCGCAGGATACTTCACTCTTCCAAGGCCACATCATCCAACCCCCCGGCCCCCTTTCCCCTATCAGTGACAGTATGCTCCCTGATTCAAGTAATTGGCGGTGTTCCCCAGCTCCCCAGCTTGGAGCTGGCATGTGACCGTATTCTATGTGTTATGGTCCTCTTCAGATGACTTGTAACCATTTTTTTTTATCATTATTATTTTTTAATTAAATCATACTCATACACCCATGTCGATAGGCTTTTTGAACCTCAAAGGATCCACGATGAACTAAAACCGAACACCCCGATGCAGGATGCTTTCATGCCGAAAACTTCCAGCTTGTACCCAGATGGCCAGATCCATACCCTCTTGCTCTTATTTACAAAACAAACATTACCAAAGATTTTAGTTCCTACAAGCTTGAGATCTTTATCAGGTTGTCATTATCAATTGTTGTGGTGGTCTCTTGGATTTTATTCTTCAAAATAAAAATTGTACTCCTTTACAGTTGCTCCAATACAATTCATTTAATCGAGTTATCCAGCAAATGCACTTCGTTTACGCATCGCTGACCCATGGCTAAATCTCAATGGGTCATGCGTACACTTTCGCGTGAAACTACATATTGTAATGAATGTATTTTGACCTAAAATACACCTCTTCTATACATACATAAGAAAACAAAGGCATTCTTAGCCATAATCACCATGCTACACTCGTGGCCATTGTGGACTAACAACCTACAAAAAGCCAACATATTCGCAAAGTTATTTTCAAATCTCGAGTCTTGTTGAGGTTGAAAGAATGAGGATGGATGGGTTACAAAGTTGAGGTCGAAACGGGTCATTTTAAGAACATGTCAGAACGGGCTGGGTTGGTTTGGGTCGACTTCCAAGTACTCTTTTTTTTTTTTTTTTTTTGTGTGTCTATTTTATAAAACTTCAATCAATACCCAAGTTGTTGATTATTACAAAAACCATATTATTACAACGATAAAATAGAAATTTGAGTAAACTGATTTATTAGCTTTAGCCATTAAGATTAGAATTTCGATCAGCACAACCCAAGTTCACATATTGATAGGTAAGCAGGTTGAAATTATCACTCTAGAAGGATGAAACACTGACCTCAAGCGTGCTAAAAACTAATCTCATTCGGCTAGCAACGACTGATGGCTCTTCCGAATGCCCCACCACTGCCATTTGCTCCATTTGAAGTGTTTTTACGGGAAGCCTTAGGTGAGGAAAGAAGGATAATGGTTATATTTTGCAACTTTAAGTTATTATCAAAAATCAACACAGATGGAAAATCCATAATCACTCTGAAAAAAGATCTAGAAAAAGAATTATTTTCACCATGCCATTCCTCTTAAATAGTAAGCATTTGCTATGATAGCACAAAACCCTTTCCATTGAAGCTTGATCTCATCTGAAACGGGCGGTGTTGGAGACCACCGAACTACGGTAGGTTGAGGAGTACACAATATAGTTATGAAGATAATACTCAACCACAATATACACTCATTGACCTGTATCACAAAATAATAATGCAAGGGTAGTAAGGTGCATTTGGAAACTGCAACAATTTGGCCGGGAATCCCAAATAGAGCAATACTAAGACGAAGCAAAAGCACCGGACGAAGACTGTGACAAAACCAGACCAAAAGAGGGCCATGAAACTTAAAGCTTGTTAAAAATACTTGGGAGACTTTACCTTTGCAGCTAAATCATGGTTCCAAAAGAGAACAGATCAATATAGAGGTGACAAAAAATGGAAAAAAAAATGACGGTTCAGTTCCAATACAGCCATACAGGAAAGGACCAAGCCCGGTTTGGACACCCGGAGCAACTATCCGAACATTAATCCTTGTATCTATGGTGCTGACAACACAAGTTAGGTAATGGTTAATTATTTCGGAGAGTTGGGGATGACTGGAAACAAAATTTTGTCCATTTTGTATGTATATAACCCAATGCATTAAATTTGATTATAAAAGGTATATATTATAACGATAATAATTGAATTTCTAAGATAAAACGACCTAAGGGGTTGTATGCATTAAGTATACACTTTAGACGACTTTCAACTTGACTGACCCATTTGACCTGCTCCTTTTTAGCTAAACGTTGTCATTTGACCCATTAGGAGTAAAAAAAAAACACCAAAATCAAATGGTACATGAGTAAAGGGGTCGAATTTGTCACTTCTAATGCTAATCCTTATGTGCATTCCTAGTAAAATCCATAAAAGAATAAAAGCATGCTCTCAAATCATACCTCCTCGTAACAAATTTTGGATTTTAGGCTGGTACCTCCTCCATAAGTTTGCATTTCTTCTATTTCAATACCGGATTCTTTCATATTAGTAAGTTCTTTTCGTAAGCCCTCATCAGTACACCCAAGGGCATACGCATTTACCCCGGCACTAATGAATTCCTAATCATATCAATTAAGCAAGTAAGTGACAAGATGTAATGACACGAGCTGAGTCAACATTCAAAAGAAGAGCAGTTGACTTACTTTTAGATTGTCACCTCCTCCTCTGTCAATGAAGTTTCGGTATCTCCTGAACAAGCTGGTTGCTATGTTGCGCGATGATCGGTACTCATCGTCATCTGAAGGAACCGAGTCTTGCTGCTGGCACTGGGACAAATGCAGTAATCAGATTTCTCAAACCAAAGGATTACTAAGACACAACGCTAGAGGTGGCATGATATGCGAAGCAGAAGAAGCAGGCAGTGCGTCATAACACGTTTGTATGAATCAAAAACAAGTAAATGCTTGTAAATGTGTTGAACTTGACCTGGTTTCTTATCGTATCTATCCCACTCTCAAAACCTCTAATCAGTATTTTTGCTGACATGGAAGCAATATAGGTAGCCACATCATCTGCCACGTCTTTAAAACCGTGCAATGTTGGTGGTTTACAAGTTAGATAATTTGATACATCCAAAAAAGATTTTGAGAGTTGGATACATATTATAGCAAATTGGGTCGAGTTTAATACATTTCACTATTAAAAAATAGACTTTAGGCTATTATTTTATTTTATTGGTTAACCTAGGTATCCGACCTGCTTTGCAAGCCGACTAATTCCAGGGTGACCACCCGCTTTGCAAGTAACCAAGAGTCGTCGTGGGTGAACCTCCGTGGCTACAAGGGGTTCGAACTTGGGACCTCTAGGTATTTTCACTCTTAGAGACCAAACTTTTACCGCTAGGCCACCACCCTTTTGGTTGACTTTAGGATGTTGTCACTATTATATCCAACCTATTTAACATGTTCCACTAATAGCTACGATGTTGTTTTTTTTTCCTTTGACTCGAATGAGGGGAATAAAAACCATTCCAAATCAACTTGTTAATTACAAAAAAAAGGGGTTTAAAATTGCCACCTCTACACTGCTACTACTTACTAGTAAGACTAACAAGATACAAAAGCATAGTGTTTCTTACTAGCATTCTCTTGGATGTGGTTTGGTGCAATGGTTGATAAGCTTTGTCATGGTATAAGCCTTTCCATAAGAATAAAGAGCTTTGAAATCCATTACTGCAACATCCCTTTGGCACGACGCAAGAGTTTACAGAAACATTTATAACCTTGCCGAGATTAATGGGCTCGAGCCTATTGCTAGGATCTGAAAACGTGCAGAACTTGTTGATAGCTCCAATCTTTTGGGTGATCACCATGGTTGAACCATGATAAATACTACCTTCAATAGTTCAAAATTTTGCAAATGGTTAACTGTGATGCATATATCAGAATTAACATTAAATAGACAAAATAAAACGTAGACCATATGGATAGCATATACAAGGTTTAACATGGGAGAAATTAGTACATCTGCAAATTGGTGAATTGTTTATTTCAATTCAAGTGCATATTGATTATTGATTTTTTTTCCCGACTCTAGCCAATCGATACTCGACCGTCAGGTATGATTCCTTACCTCTTATACTTTACTATTCTTCCCCCTTTGGCCGGAGGTCCTTATGAAAGCAGTCTCTTTACCTTTGGGTAGAGGCAAGACTGTCTACAGCTTACCTCCCCCATATCCCGTTTCGGCAGGGATTGAGTACTGTTGTTGTTGTTTTTCGAATGCTAAAGTGAGTGCAGGCCTCGTTCAACGACCGAATGTGTTTGTGTTACGGCCGGGTATAACAATGTTTTACTTGTAGCTAAACAGAGTGCATAATATTTGGCTCTCAAGTAGTACTTAATCACAAATTATTCAAATGAAAATAATCAAAAAGTTATAACTCAACTACTTGGCAGAGGCCCTGTTGCCTCCTGCCAAGGTTCTATCCGGACAATTTTAGGATTATTTTGGGTAATTTAAGAGTACGTAAAAAAATAAATAAATAAGTGGAGATGAACTGCTCTGCAACAATAAAAATATTAATCAAGCACACAAATATGATAAATTCAGTTATAAATAAAAACTTAAATTTCATTAAAAGGATATGGCTACTCACCAACTTAGAAAACAGAGCTTAATTACTAATCAGATAAGAAAAACTTAATTTAACTAAAATTAGTAGTTGAAAAAAAGAATATAGAAACAAACAGGTATGTGGATATATATGTTAAACAAAGGTTGAATATCATTTTCCATATTTTTATTATGAATGGTTCTGAATCTCCTGTCACTCCCTCTATACACGTGGCACCTCAATCCATTACAAGTTCCTAAATGGGTCTTTACAAAATGGGTAATGGGCTGGATTTTTTTTATTCTGACTTATTTAAAAAGAGAGACATCAAAACGCCTAAGCCATATTGGTTGTCACGGTTTGCCCACTACTTCCATTTTTGACGATAAAATACCCACATTTTTGCAGGCAAATTAACCATCAAAAGGACCCACATAAACATTTGCTACCTTACCTAGACGCCCACTTCACACTGAATGGTTCAAGTTCACATCGTCCTGCAAGGAACGGTGTTCGACTCTCACCATGCCAAAATGTGGTGTGCAACACCTTCACCATGCACCATACCTTACTCTTGGATCTTGGAGTGAGCGGTCTAGAGGTTTAGTTACAACGCCTCTCACTCCCCTTCTTGCCCACTCACAAACGACCTTCCCTTCTCAGACGAGGAGTGTCATACTTGCACCAGGGCGGCTCCGCCACCCTCCCATGAGTCCTCCCCTGCTCTTAAATGGGCGTACTATTCAATATTACATATCCTCCATTTTACATACAAGTCACGATAACTTATCTCCCAAATGGTGTAGTACGTAATTGAAGCACATGTTTTACAGTCAAAATTAAAATGTAACAAACTCAGTTCCGTGTCGTTGTACATTTTAAATTAATGAAATATTATTTTTCCCTTGATTAACCCAAGAGCACAAAGCTTAAGATGCACAAGATTGAACATTTAGCGAACCCGTATCCTCAAAATGGATCAATAGCCTGCCTGCTGAAATAAAACAACAGTTTTTATTCGGCTTTTGCAAAAAGTAAAAAAGAACCACAAACATATGGTCACTAAGATGTGTTTCTTTATATATCAAGTAGCAATCTTCGTGGATCTTCAACAACATCCTTGATACGCCTCAGGAAGAACACGGCCTCTCTACCATCAATCAACCTATGGTCATAGGTCAATGCGACGTACATCATAGGCCTGGCCTTAATTTCACCCCCGACCACCATTGGTTTGTTGACAATCGAGTGCATGCCCAAAATAGCAGACTGCATAAAATGGAGACACATAAGATAGTTTGTTCATATGGGTAAGAAAACTTCCTCTTAATCTATGGTTGTTGAGTTAGTTATTGAATAAGTTCCAAGTTAACAGCATATAATGAAAGGAATGTTCTACATTAAGCTATTAAACATGGTACCTGTGGAGGGTTTATAATGGGAGTACTTAAAAGGCTTCCATACACACCACCATTAGAGATCGTGAATGAACCTCCAGCCATTTCATCAATTGACAAGGATCCAGTGTTGGCCTTTTTAGCAAGAGCATTGATGGATTTCTCTATTTCAGCAAAATTCATTTTCTCGGCATCACGGATAACGGGAACCACGAGACCCTTCAAAAAAAAAATACATAGTACAAGATATGATTCAAACTTCTAAGGCAGACTAAATGAAAATTCAAGTTTATTTGCCTTGATAATAACTCAAAAAAGGAAAAAAAAAAAAAAAAAACAAAAAAAACAACGATGCCATAGACAAAAAGCATCATGAGAAGACCATCAACCAAATTATATGATTTCCTAGATATCCTTGAAGCAGCCACCACCAAGATGACAGAATTTCCTCGCAAGGGGTCTTAGGTTTGAACCTACCTAGATAAACATTTTGGGGGTGGCCAAGGAAAGGCTTAAGAAAAGGTCAATTAGATACCCTGGTTAGGCCGCTTACATTTGAGTCAAAAATTCACACTCCCCGATAACCTTGCACTACCTCCTTTGTTTACCGGTTTATAGATATCCTTAAAGCAAGATAACATGATAAAATACTAGTAATGCCCTTATCCTCAAACTGTACTTGTTCTTTCTAAAAGCAAATTGTTAATTGTAACTACAATACTTTCCAAACCACCAGGATGCAAAATTAAAAGTGAAAAATACCTCTGCAACAAAAAATAATTGAGCAATTTTGAATAAAAAAGGATAAATTCACAGTTTTATTTATTTACAATTCAATATAAATAGTTTTATTTAACAAGAACTTAATATAAATCAAGATACTATCGCAAATTTCAGTGTTATTTTGGCACTTGCAACATAAATCTAAATACAATGGTTCTAAAGTCAATCACTCATAAATAGAGGTAAGAAATATGATGCAATTAGTTATGAATGGATAGATTTTGGCTATGTTTATTCTCTTTTGTAGTGTTAAATTCCATGTATGCCTATTATTACACTATCTAGAGTAAATTAATTACAACTATTACAGAACTCTAAGTGCAACTATTAAAGGATATATCTAGTCTTGCAATGTTTGATCTTTATTAAAGAAAAACTTATGTTTGGTCAGGGAAGAGTCTAGAAACGATCACCAGAATATACAAAGGTCGCGTACATCAGGCTCAACTCTCTCTCCCAACAGGGATCCAGCTCCGTTTACCCGATTTTACTTTTGGTTAATCTTTAGAATCATGTTTTATTTTCCAACTAGAAGTAGGACATGCATCAAAGTTACGAACACTACAACCAACAAAGACACCTTTTTGACACTTTTTTTTTTCTAATTTAAACTTTGTGTTCTCTTTTTGTATATAATTTATATATGAAACTAAATTAATAGACCACGTTAAGTCGCAAGTCTTTTGGGGAAGAGGTCTCGTTACCCTTGGGTAGGGGGGTATGATCAAATGTATCATACCTTCCCCATACCCCACCCACTAGTGGGGCTGGGAATTATTGTTTAGTCTCTAATGAGTCAAATAAAAAAGCTTAACTAAGACTGAAATGGGTCAAATGACTTGTAACTTGAAATCAGCTAATCATCAATGAAACAAATAGTCAAAACTTAAACTTTTTATCAATCATAATCAATGCTAGTAATTGATAAAACAAAGTAAGCAATGACAAAAAGTGAGTTAGGGTCAACCCATCCTGTTTCAGCCTCAAACTGTAACATATCTGACTGTTTGAACCCCAATACGTTGACCACTACCCAACATACCTAGCGTGCCCAGTTTCCCACCTCTACTCATAATTAGTCAAATGAAATAGCATTTCCAGAACATTTAAGAACCATACATCAACTTCCAATCCTATTTAGAAAATTTCAATGGGATGTTAACACCATAGTCACAGGGATCACTAGACAACACACGATTTTTGTTCCGGATCACGTAATGAAAACAAAAATCAGTGTGCCCAATCCATAGTCTAAACCGTACCAGGTCTCTCTGGTACGCGATTTTGGTTTCTTAAATCATGTTCCAAACGTGTTTGGTATGCCGTTTTTTGAGAAAAATTAGTGTATAAGTGTATTCTTGTGAAGTTTGAGACTTTGAGCATTGTTTTTTCCTTAAATTATGTTTGCAAAATGTTCATTTAAGCATCAAACACCTTATTAATATATCATGAAAGTTTGGTTGTGACTTGTGAATATATAAAGTATAGGAAACGAATATTAATATTTATTAGGTATAGGGTACTAAAGTATATGGTACACCATACTGAATTATATGGTACACCGTATTTATCTATCATACAATTAGTGCTCTTTGTGTTATCTGGTGTTTCTTTTGTTTAAATTCTGTTTGATACACATCACATAGCGAACTGCGATCCCGTATCGGAGCGATCTCAGCTCCATGTAACTATGTTCAACACTTTACTCTGTTGTATAAACCATAGTCACATGGAACTAGGATCACTCCGATACGGGATCATGGTTCGCTATATCCTAATTTGGTACGACTAGGAGTAGGCTCATTCAGGATCGTTTCCGTACGATGTACCATACTACCATATAAATAATAACTTTGATTTTCCACGCTTTTATACATTTTAAAGACATTTAAAAGTACCCAAAAAAAAAACAAACCTAACATGGTTATATTTTTATGAATTACCAATGATTTTTACTTTAGATTATAACAGCAATTTAAAATTACTACTTAGGAGGTGTTTGGGATTGTGTTTGTAAAATAAATTTTGTGTTTAAAAATTGCGTTTTGAAAAAGCATGTCCCGACCTACTTTTCCAAAACTGCGTTTTATCGTTTTATCTCTATGAAAACGCAGATAATCAATTTTTTAGCCCCACACTTTTTTTCATTATTTGAGTTATGCAAACGCAATAATCAGAAAATCACCTTAAATCGTAATCCCAAACACCCTCTTAGTTAAATGGAAGTCAAGAAAATAAATAAATAAAAACTTAAAGAGGTTAGAAAATTAACTTCAAATGCAAAGGAATATGTGCTTTCTCTCTCCGTTTCATTGTTTCACGATTACTTAACCTTTCCTTTTCTCTGTTTAACCTCATTCAAGAATTTTTTTTCCGATTCTCATTTTCCGATTATATATTTAGGTTTCTTCCTCCATACATGTGTATGTTTAGTTTTTTTATTTTTTACAAATCTACGACCACCGTAGCACACCATAAAAGCAATTGAATTTGGTTTTATTTGCTTGTAAGTACACCAGATCATCGTTTTCTTCACCTGCAATGACCGTACCAAACAACTATGGAATGTGATTTGACAGGACCGAAATCGTGAACCTAAGAGACATGGAACGGTTTGGAAGCTCGATTACGAACGCTGATTCTATCGTACCAAATAACGATCCTGAGAAATCCGGAACGCAATCATACCGCGATCAGGTACGAGCGATCCAGAACAGAAATCGTGGTAGCAACCCCTCTGACTATGGTATAAACTGAGTAACCTTCTACATAAGGTCTACCTCTATTTTTAGAAAGGGGGGGGG
>JAOXNX010000026.1:5516568-5528404 GCA_028566075.1 Solidago caesia | reverse complement strand
AGTTCATGACATGGCATAGACGTTTTATGAGATCTTTACATAACATAGACATTTTTTCATAGTTAGTTACATCCACAGGTAATAATCCCTATTTTCTTATTATAGATGCCTTAAATCGTAGGACAAGCTTAATTACCGACGAGAAGCAATCTGATGATGGTACCCATAAGTTGGCACTGCCGGTATCAAAGATCACAGTAAACTTCTGAGGCGGGGTGCCAATGCCAATCTCGCCGAAGTATTGAGCATCCCTATAGTTTGTTAGTGATACGGTGTCAGAGTCTTGATAATCCCCAATGTTATTCTCACTTCGGCTATATTTCCTTATAAAGGCGTTCAAATAATCACCATCGTCCATGCCGAGAGCTGAATCAATATGGTTCGTTTCATTTCTTTTCACTTTCTTCAGTTTGATCCTAAGAAGGCCGTCTACTGGCGTCGAAAAGGCCAGAGTACACAAAAGGGTGGACAACAACAGGAAATGAGCTATGCTGTCCAACTTATTTCCCATGTTAAGTTAACCAGCAACTGAATTCACAAAAAGTTAATTAGTAGTTGATCGACAAAAAGTTAAAACACGATAAAAATTGAGAAACTCGAACATCATGTAACATGCAAACAAATACTTTAACATTGTCATCACAATATATGATCTCATAAAAAACCATGTGTTGCCGTAATAGAACGCGCGTCCCACTTTTGGTCATGTCGCAAAATACTTTAGGCAACGAAGATTTAGCTCTCGTCGCCGTAACATGTCATCGCCAAAAGCCTTTAGCGATGACAAGTGGGGGTATATAGCGACGACAATAGGCGTCGCAAAATACTCCTTTTCTTGTACGTAGTGCCATAATTAGAACAAGCTAGGCTTGGAAAAACTTAATCTACAAGGCTAATTCAATGAAAGCTAGTAACTAGAAATATGTAGGTTTCTTACCAAATTTCTTGTTCTTATATTTGAAATCAATTATGTTTGCATGCAACTTGAAGAACTGAAAGTTAATTTTTAATGGAAAAACATAAAGAATCATTACTAAATAATTCCACTAACTCTTAGTTTTAACGAAACATGAAACCCGCAAGCAATTAAGGGTACATGCATAAAGGTGAGCTGATAAATTAATAGATTATACGTGACTAAATCTGACTATTGATTTTATTTTTTTTTGCAAAGTTAGTTTCGATTCAGACGTGTTGGAGGCAATTTTAACCAGAGATTTTTCTGGACTTCCAACCCCCTCCTTATGGAAAATTTCTTTGAGATGAGAAACCCCAGTTGAGGGAAAACTCACCCCCGGGGCCTACATAGTGGATTTGGAAGATACCCCTGGCCAACTCATCTAAGTGAGTTGGTTAAATCTGACTATTGATAGATACGTGTATGATAACTTGATATCAATGTAAATGTAACCTTTTCATATTTCTTTCTCTATCTTTGAACATGACATATATGTGAAGAGACAGCGGATACTATTTGTGAATCTCTCGAGTTCATTTTTAGTTAAGGATATGTATTTTTAGTTAAGGATATGTTAAAAACAGTTTATTCGGAGCTTAAAACCTTCTTGTTAACTCTAGTTTATTCGGAGCTTAAAACTTTCTTGTTAAAAACATAAGTGTCTACATTAGTATGACAAATATGTTTTCACCAAGATCATTTTCTAATAAAATAAAATATTAGCCTTTTTAACATTTAAAATGTTTATTTATTGTAAAATAAAATAAAATAAAAAATTTTGGTTTATAAGTTATCATTAATTCATTAAAAAAAATGAGTTTGTTAGTTATAGCCGTTAGGGCTATGGATAAGACACGGTAAAATATTGTACATGACGGATGTAAATTATATTTATGGGCAGTTATTTTTATGTATAACATTTTACTACATGCTATTTATAGCCGTTAGGGATACGAATAGAAAAATCCTACGACATATTAATATTATGTATGGTTTAACCTACAAACAATGTCGTAATTGAATTTATATATTTCTTTTATTATAGTAAAAAGTTTAGGATATAAAAATAAACAAAAATATAAAAACGTTATTCCAACAATGGTTGTTAAATTACCAACTTAATGAATTTCATTATCACTTTACACCAAATTAACCTTAACAAATTGTGAACCATTTATATTAAATAAATATTTTAAAATTTTGTTGTGTAAGTTTAGTATTTTATACAATGTTCATAACATTCTGTTGTGATCTTATTTTAGAAAACTTATAGATGTCTAAGTTAATAGCAATAATTATTTTTTTTTTAAAATGTGTTTGTGCTTGTTTAATTAGACGATTGATTGAAAAATAATTTTGAAGAAACTCATTCTTTCTTGAAAATATTCTTTAACATAAACTTTTTAAAATTAATATACGTGATCTAAATAAGCTAAAAAGTTATAAGTTGTTTGAATAAAAAGTATATGGGTTATGACTATTGGACAACATAAAAGTTAAAACAGATAACTCATGTAAATAAAGTGAGTCAAACAACCCATAAATTATATGCGTATATGATTCAAATCACATTAGATTAAAATGTGTACCCTTTTTGTTCACATATCATCATAATAAATCAAAATACACTATTTAATTAAAAGGATAAATAATTATATCAGATATAGTGTTTTTTAAGTAATTTTAAAAGGAGTGAGGTTATATACACCATCGCTATTGTTCATAAATCACTTAATCATACATTTACAAATTACAATATCTTAAAAGGAGTTATGTACATACCCCCATCCTTTTAAAAAAAACTCATTATAAAAAAAAATACAAGAGTTAATACTTTGTATAATTCTTTACGGTATACATTTTTTCTCAAATTATAAATAGTTTATTTTTTCAATAAGCGGTTTTTTTAAGCTACATAAACACTCATAGTAATCTTTTATATATATATATATATATATATCTTCTGGTTCAAATAAAACTAGTATTAAAGTAAAACAAATAAAACAATCATTTTCTCTTAACTGAAAATCATTATGCATCGTAAAAATCTTCGTGCATCAATGTATATACATGTGTTTTATGAATCATCGTACATTAGTTTTATCATTATCCAATGGTCAAGATCTTATCCTTATCATACTAATTCATATCAGTGAAAGTATTTGTAGTGAAATTTCATATTATTGTTAAAAAAAAAAAATTATTGTGAAATTTCATAGTTATAAGAAGTTTTATATACTGTTTAAAATATCAAAAGATATCAATACTATAAGAACCACAAAAATATCAGAGGACAAAACTAAACATGTATTTAAAATTAAACTATAAAACATTTTTGTCTTTTTACAATACATCTTCTAATAATTTAACACATATTTTTTACAATTTGTGATACATATAAATTTACTTTTTACCCGGTTACCGATCGGGTATCAAGCTAGTTGGTTTTTGACTTCTAATTTCTTACTCCTATTTTCGTTATTTTTTTTATGAACCTGAAATTATTTTATATGTATTCGGGAATAGTTTTGAACTTTACGAGCCAAACTCGAGCTATATATGAACCTTGTTTGAGTCAAATGTCGAGCTATTGAGCCGAACTCGAACCTAGTTAAAAAATTTCAAGTTGAGTTTGAGCTCATTTCAGCTTGTTGACAGCCGGCCTATGAGAGAGTTAGGCTTAAAAAAAGAAGGGGTAGCGAGTTGGAAATGGTCAGTTAGAGCTCAATGTAAATTTTCGGTGAAAATACTAAACAAAATGGTGGATCAAAGGGTTCTAAGGAGTAGTAGGGATTACATAACGCTGGTACGGAATAAATTGGTGACAAAGAAGATATGCATTCTCATTTGGAGATCGACTTGGTATGGGTATGGACATTGTCCATCATAGTATCTACTTGTGTCCATGTTGTAACGAGATGGTTGAAACTTAGGATCATTGCTTTGTTGGATGTCATAAACTTAAGGTTTTTTGTGAGAACCTAAAAATGTTGCTGCCGCTGGGTCGATTTAATGTTGGATCTCTTGGTGAGCTAATTAATCATAATGGGTTGCAAACATATACAAGCTGTCATTTGGCTACTCAAAGTTTGAGTAACCAGGAACGCCATAGTGTTTCAATCGAGATAGGAGATTGGTTTCTGATATAAAATACAAGTCATACGCGTGGATTTCCACAAGCAACAACAGGAACGCAGACACTGGAGCTACACGCTAAGTTATCCCAGATTGCTGGCATACTGCTGTTCGTGTGCTGCTGCCCAATGACTCCATTATTGATGCGGTTTTTTCTAATTTCGGAGCTGCTCCTGCTGTTGTTACTTTTAACTTTGTAAGCATAGGTAGTCCTAAAAGAGTCATAACATTGTAATATTGGTTTTTTAGTCGGTATCTTCTCATGGGACTGCACGAAATATGCACTATGCAGTGGCTAGCCCAATTTCTATAAGCTGTAGAAGTTGTCGTCCAGTTATTGATGTGGTCCGACAGTAATCTGATTTTTGTGTGGTCGTTTATGGTAATATATATTGTCTGCTTTTTCTAAAAAAATATATATAGATATATAAACTAATCTCACTTAATCAAATTTCCCTTGATATTTAAGTGTAGCAGTTGATATATAAACGATGAGAACAGAAGTATATGCGCTTAAATGAACTATTAGCACATGCCATTTGCCAACACCATCAAGAACAATATATTTACGAGAAAGTACTTCTAAGCACACAAAACACAGCATTACTAGCTAATTCTTATTGCTGATATCAAACATTAACTTTGTTTCACAAGACAATTTCAAAGTAGGATGGGTCAGCGGTACTAGTTACGCCTTTAGCTAAGACGTCTTGTTTATGCAGCTACAGCAAATCCAACTCTCAGATTTCCATAATCAAATACTGTGTGGTATACGCGCATAAACACATCTCCCATTATCCTGTGATATAAAAATATATATAAAGACCCCCGTAAAAATTGAATTAAACACGTATCAAGTTTAAATTGGTGACAAATTGCTATAAGCATGAATTTTCTAGAATTAGATTGCTATTTTTAGTAAAAAAAAAGTACATTGCTAACTATAATTGATTGAGACAATTGTTTTGAAAACCGAACAGGACACTGAAGCGATCTTATAATATTTTACGGGTCTGACTGGACACCAAAATAAATATACATTTCATAGTAATACCAAAATAATCCTTACTTAAACACAACATAAATTCAATAATATTAAGTTTTAGCATTAATCAACCAAAAATAAAAATAAAAAAAGATATTTGACCAACTTTGACCGGTCCAAATTCGGTTTGAACTTGGTGCAATTATGGTCCGACCATACCAGTTCACACGGTTTAATACGGTTCAGTTACAACGAACCAACCGATAGCTATCGAATAGTTATCGAATCAGTTTTCTTAAAAAACCTGGTCTGACTGGTCCGACCGCCCGGTTCAAAAATACTTATTGAGAGTATGTTTGATTGGTGCATGATGGGGGAAGGAGTGGTACCCTAACTACCCTAATACCCAATTATGCTATGTCACCTCTATCCAATAAAAAACCTCCATGTCAAAACTACCCAAACCTTACCCTAAGTACCCAATTTAGTGGCAATGGTACCCTAATACCCAATTTTGCCGTTGCAATCTCTTTCTCTCATCCGCACCTCTCTCTCTCTTCGTCTTTCTCTCACTCAGTTTCTTTACTTGATTTCACTACTCGACATAGCGGCGGCGGTGTTACCGCCATACCCGAGCTATACCCGCCCACTTACCCGATGGTACTCTCTCCCCTCTAAGAAGTTATAAACAGCCTACAAATAAAAGGCAAACATACCAGAGTGGGCCACGTGGAGGAGGTATGTCCATTGGAATGAAGCCACTAACACATTGTGCATCAGGTCCGTTGCCAACCTTAAATATATACTGCAGAGCACATATGATAATTATACGAAGATTTATTTTAAAAGCTTGACTAATAATCAAACAAACCCAAAAAATTGTGTTTGCGTGGACTACGATTGTTATGTAAGTGGCAAAAAATGGTCACACTTTGCCCATTTCATACACTAGCAGACTAGCTACATAAATAACGATAATGTACACCTTTTTGGGGTACATTCACGTATTTAGGATACTGTCACATTTAATTCAGATTGTAATCTCGACACGTTTAAGTCATTAATTGAGTACTTTTTTCCGATCTACACATTGTTATTTTCTAGACGTCTCGTTCTTTATATAACTTATATGCACTCATGATTATGGGGTTCTTAATTATAACTTCCCAACATGAAAAATTGCTTTTAACTATAGTCCGAAGAAGCGATTTATTAATACGCAGAAGAAAATTGCAATCTACAATAAAAGCTAGCAAGTTTGGGTGGAATGATACCTGGTCAGGCGAAAGGTCAAATACTTTATTACCAATGGTGAATGAGATAGTTGGCAAATGAGGAATTTTTTCACAAGGAACCATGGACTCTCCCAGCGGGTTCTGCACCACATTAAATAGCTGCAACTTTAGAGTCCGATTTTGATAATAAACAGCACGTGCAAGATAAAACTAAGCAGCAGGAAAGAAATCTTACGTCACTGCCCAAACCTAAAAGGCTGTATCGTGTTTGATTCTCTGCAAACTCTTTATGCGTCTGACCGACTATCATCTCACAGGCCTTGCACGTTGGAGTTCCTTCAAGTCCAGATGATACCTCATCACTGCTATCTACAACACTCTTAATGCCAATACTGCACAATCAAAAGATTTGACAATTATTGAACACTCAAAAAGAGGTAGACGTGGTCAGATTCACCCATCAGAATTGAAACAGCCCAGGATGGGCTCTGTTGAACTGAAAACATATTTTATATGGAGTATAAGTTTTAGTAAAACAGAAACCTACTTTCACATTTTTAACACTGAGGGCAACGTACCGCGAAAACTAGTAAAACCAATGTTTTGAAACCCGAAACGGACACTGAACCGGTCTGACAATATTTAACCGGTCGGACCGGGGTCTGACCAGACAACAAAAGAAATATACATGTATCATAGTAATACCAAAATTATTCTAACTTAAACACAACACAAGTTTTAATAATATTAAAGTTTTAACATCAATCATCCAAAAGCAAAATTTTAGCACAATAACCCACAAGCTAAACAACAACTTAAATACAAGAAGTAAAACAATATTTACTAAATACAAAAAAAATAAAGATGTATGTTAAAAACTTCAAAACCTAAAAAAAATATAGAAAAATCTCACCTTTAAACTAGAATGATTTAAAATGTTTTATGCATTAAAAATAAATTTTGGACTACTGTTGACCTGTTTACTATTTAGCTATCTTCTTTTAATTTCACCTCTAACCCGTTAGAGATAAAACATAAATATAATCAACACATTCATAGGTAAATATATAAAAATTGCTAACTCCAACCACTATTATTGAACAATCTCAAAAGCAAAGAAAGAGAGAAATTACCATCACATGGAAACTGAGCAACCAAATACAAGGGTTTGAAAGCTGACCTATTCATAAATTCCCCATTAGCAACGACAGCAGCTCCGATGGCACGATTTATCTCGTTGATCACATTCTAAAATACAACAAAAGAAGCATTAGAAATGCGAAATTTCTGGCCAGTAAAGAATACTTAAATCAAATACAAATGAGAATATCAGAAGATGGAATGGTACAGACCGATGGACCGGCTATTAATGATGTTCCTGAATCTGCAATGGCTGAACATCTGCCCTTACAAAACCCTGCAAGAAAACACATGTCATCCAAGATCCAGTATGTTGTTACTTATGCAGTTTGGAGTTGCATACCACTTGGTTTCCCGCCAATAAGTACATCGCCCATATCAAACTAAAACAGATTAAACAACAACATTTAGATCGAATGCATACATGTATACATGTATATAGCTGAATATATTTTTAGCAAGCATTAGGAGTTGGATAAGCGAACCTGCCAATAACCTTTTTGCGTGACTGGAACGTAAGTGTGCTCACCCTTGTAGTGCTTTGGATCAACACCGCCAAAGACGAGTTCACCACCTTCACCTTCCTCAGATTGTCGGTTCAGCCAAAATGAAAAGACCTGCTCCTTAACTAGATGTTGATTGACCATGTTATCCCTGTATGGAAATTTCAACTCAATGTGAAAAATGGTAAAAGTGTATATCAAAAATAGCTATACTGTAAATCGTTCAAAAACACTAATTGATTTAAAAATTTTGTGAAATGTAAACTTTATCCAACAGAATCGGTTCCCTGCTTCATGTTCTAGATTTGTAATTAATATATTAATCATTCATGAAACCATCACCAAGTTGGTCTAGTGGCAAGGAGTCTGATTCCCTCACAGGAAGGCTCAGGTTCGAATCCTGCCATAAGCATATCTTGGGGGCGGCAAGGGAAAAGTCATGGAACCGACCACGGGCAAAGCCAAGTTACACCGCTACAATGAGCCAAAAATGGCTCGCCAACCCGGGTTAACCATTAACTAAGGGCAAACATTTTTATTAAAAAATAAAAAACATTTATGAAATTCAGAGAAGATTAATCAGGAAAGTTGTTGTTGGGTAAACCCAACCCATTCCAAAGTATTACTAGAACATGGTAATTTTCATCAGTAACCCGGTTTGTTTGACCAGCCTAGTTTGAAAGACATAAAGTTGACTTAATTGACCACCTAAAGGAACATGACAAAAAAGAATCCAATTCGCAAGTACCTTCTTAAAATATCGAAACTTAATTATGGATTGAAGTTATTAAAGTCAAAAAAAAATTATTTTTTTCATAGCATTTTCTTTCATTCTTGTGGATCGCACGATGTAAATTGGACCCAGAAAACAACCGAACATAACAATTTATTCTATCCAAATAATAATAAATATACCACACTGGGACAGCATTGCCAACAGATATTTCCTTCATTCCAAGACCAAGGATACCATCAAACTTCCCAGCCAAAAACGTCGCACCGGGCTCTCTTGTTGCCTCAATGAAAATCTAATTCAACCATCATCTAAACAATGTCAATTTCAACCTATATCAAGTGGAGTCACAGGGCAAAAGGTAACCTCATGAAAAAGTTGCAACTTCACCTGATTCTGTACAACAAGATCACCAACTTGGACATTGTCTTCACTGAAGTACCCAGATATCGCTCCACTTCCGTACTGGATAGCAACAGGTTTCCCTGCATAACAGAAAAAAACTTCTTAATATTAAAAGCAAATTCGTTAGTCCATTAAAGTGTACTAATCACTTAACACAGAAACTTAATTAGGTTAATATTGTAAAAGTATAGCTGTGTAATCATTTCTAATAGATCAAACGTTAATACTTCATAGAACTCAACAAAAATATTCGTCAAAAAGTCATTGACTGGTCAACCAAAACAACATTGATCCATTACCCAACCAGCCCATTTTCCATCTCTATACTCGTGGCTATAACATAGAGCACTTGGCAATAAAGACAATTAGTCCGGAGGATCCCTTTACTGAATGATATGTTAGACGTCTCACATATAATTAGACATAAACCATTATAGGACTAACTCACTAACCGTTGGTTCTGTAGGTCCGCGACAGGCTTGACCTATATTTCGTGTGGAAAAAGCAAGCTGCCTACAAGATTATCATAAACCGGACACAATAAAATACAATTCATAGATACATTATTTATCATATATCTAGTTAACAAAAACATACCGACAATAGACATTTTGAAGATGGCACCCACAAATTGGAGCTACCCGTGTCGAAGATCACAGTAAACATCTGAGGTGGGGTGCCAATGCCAATCTCTCCGAAGTATTGAGCATCCATATAGTTCTTTAACGAAACGATATCAGGTTCCTGGGAATTACCAAGTTTATTTGCATTCTCTCTATACATTTTAATAGAAGCCAATAAAGAATTGCTATAAGTCGAATCGAGGTCCGAAGCAATACGATTTGTTTCATCAAATTTCACTTTTTTCAACCCGATCCTAATAAGCCCATCGTTTGATGTCGAAAATACCGAAGTCCACAAAAGGGTTGATAAGAACAAAATAGCTACTATGTTTTCTGATTTCCTTCTCATTTTGACCTACAAGTCAAATCCACGATTAAAATCTAAAATAACAAAATAAATTCACAAAAATAATAAGAATAATTTAACCAAGGCTTCATTACATATTACATAAACATAATCCACAATCATCTATAACCAAAAAAATTTATTAACCTGCTCAGTACCCATTGAGTCAACCTTTGACTTATCAAAGTCAAACAAGTCAGACCAATTTGATATAATTATGCAGAAATTAATCAAAGTTATATAAGACCCATATCATTTATACCATTGGAAACAACCTTTGGCATTTGGTATGTTCTTTTGAACATCTATTTAGACCAACTTCTAGATCCTCAAAAAGAAAAACAGGGGAATATTGCATTTAATTTTAAATGAAAACAAAATCAATTTAAATAACTGCAAAAAAAAAAAAAAAAAAAAAAAAAGAAAAGAAATAACATAGCAGCCATTTCCTGAATTCTAAGGAAACTTAACACAAATTAACTGTGTTGAACTACCAAAAAAGACTCACATTTTTCATAGTAAATACATTATGCAAGAGCGAATGAGCTTTAGCTCAATTGGCATTGGAAATGAAGAGATGGATTTGAGTTTTCAGACCATAGGTCTCAAGTTCAAATCCGATCGAAAACGGGTTTTATCGCAGGTGGCGGCGAGGGCCGAGGTGCAGCTTAGTTGAGAGCGGGGTCCGGCCCTATATTTTCGCTTAATTTTATCCGTAATTCGTTCAAAAATGTTATATATTTGGCAGCGTAATTGCTATCGCCCCTATTGTTTTCGGCCCCCTGTTACTTTCTCAAGCTTCGCCACTGGTTTTCCCCAAAACTGGTGTCTTTCGTGAGCTTTGGCTACCCAGAGTTGTCCGTAATTCGCGTGGGTCCGTAATTCGCGTGGGTAACCCAGGTAGCTGGCCATTAATCTTTGTTGTACGTTAAAAAAAAAAAAAAAAAACTATGCAAGGAATTCTTACTTACTTCTAGTTGTTCAAAAAATTAAAACTTAAACTCATGGCATACAACTATGAAACCTAAACAGTTGTAAACTTTTCATGAGAAAAACTTACAAAACATTAAATTAGATTATACAAAACAAAATGAAAAAAGTAAATAATTCCAATACATTTTAGTTTATTACAAAACATGAAATTGAGGAAACATACTTGTTAGCTGATGATGAGGATCTTCTTGAAAAAGATGAATTCTTAAAAAAATATATATATTTGATATTTGATATTTGATATTTGATACAGAGTGAGTGTATATATAACTGACTGAATTGAAGGCACTTTGGTATTTCAATAGTAACCGTCGGATCAATCGGTTACGTGATCTTGTCCTTATATTTTAGATACATGCGTGTCGCTTATAAAACATGTTGCAATCTTGTGTTGGTTGTTTGCATGGCTCCTTATATTTTCAAAGTAGAACACTTTTGGCCCATAGTCTTTTATTTATTTATTTATTTTCTTGTCGGTAACTTTCGGGACTGATTTAACATTTCAGCACAATTAGGGTATTCCCATCGGTTCTCGTTCTCGTTCAGCTCGTTCTCACAACACCAATATTACCATCTTCTCGTTCTGGCCTCGTTCTCAAATTCTCCCCATAACGTCGATGTCACGGCTGCGTTGTGGGCAGTGGCGAAGCTAGAGAATTCGTAGTGGGGGGTCGGGATCTAAAATTCTATAATGTTTAGTATATAAAATTTTAAAATGGGGGGTCGAAACCGAATATACCGAAATTTTTCTACACGAAAACTATATACCCCTACATCGCA
>JAOXNX010000026.1:5493212-5509861 GCA_028566075.1 Solidago caesia | reverse complement strand
GACTCTTTTTAATATTTTTTCTTTTAGTTTTTTTTGCTTGATATTTGGGTTTATTTTGTTAGCATTTTATTTCTGTGTATTTTTTTAGAGTAAACATAATTATGATATCACGGTTATGATATTGTATTTAAAGAAGAATACGCATATAAATGATAATTACGACTCCGTAACGCGGAGCCAGTGACGGATCCAGGAATATTTTTTTTTCCTGGTTCATATCTGGATCTATCATTCCAAAACTAGTGGCTCGTTAAAAAATCTCTATTATACATACCACTACGGTTCAGAAGTTACCTGATTCGCTTGAACCGGTATATTACTACATAGATCCGTCCATGCGCGGAGCTTTAGAACCACCTAGTTTGCAGTATTATCAACCAAACATATTAGCTACCCACGTAATTTGACTACAAGTATTACGAATTGTTAATTAACACCTTGGAGTTTAAGAATATTCCAAAAGATACCCTAAAAGAAAGGGCGGAGACTTCAAAGACATATTTGCCCTTCTACATGATTCCACCAACCAAACACATTTTTTTCGCCATTCACCTCTTTTCATCACTCTTTAAATATAGATTTTACACACCGCCGAAACCTTACTCCGATATTCTCTCTTATATTTCCGATCTGATCAAAAATCAATGGCGCCACCATCATCTGTAGCGGCAGTTGCTAACGGCGGAGCAGGAAAGGCGGCTGCAACTAGCCGTGTATCATCGGTGTACAGTGAAGTACAAAACAGCCGTCTCGATCATCCACTTGCTTTACCTTCTGTTTTTGAAAAGCCTTTTAAAGTTGTTAAAGGTCCTTCTAGCTCTGCTGCCGGAAATCCAGGTACCCTTTTTAATGTATATATTTATTTATATATGTATATATATGTATATATATATATAGGATCATTGATGAATATTTGTACAACTTTACTTTATTAGTTACATTGTGTTATTAGTTCTGTTAATTTAGTTTGAAATTAGATTTAGGAGATTTAAATCCTGTGTTTTCACTTGAAAGAAAAGAAGCTGAATATTAGATCTATAGGATTGTAAGTGTAACGGTAGGTGAAACTTCAGTGTAGTGCAAAAAACCAAGACGGGATGTCGGGATCCTAGCGGCGTGGGCGTGGCCACGATGTTGAAGTCAGCTTTCATTTTTCTTTAAGTGTCTAGTGTGATTGTTGCAGTGAAAAAGTGAGTTTGGTTGGGGTGGTTCTCATGTAGCTGTATCATATTTGGTTGCATCGAACCAAATAGCATGCCCGGATCCTGCCGTGGTCCGTTGCAGATTGGGGGTGGTTTTTTTGCGTGGGTGTTACCACGGTGCGGAAGGCGGCTCTTTTATTTGTCCAATTTTTCAGTGTGATTGTCGTGGTAGAAAAAGTGGTTCAATATAGTTTTGGTGTGGTTTTTGCTATATTGTTACGGTTTCTCATGAAGTAGAAATGAGAAAACTATTTCTATAAGCTTTATTTGTAGATGGATTAACTACTAGTAGTTATCATAAGGTGAATAATTATACTCATGTTTATTTATTTTTTATTTTTTAAATTTATCGTAATTGTTGTTGATGAGACGGATCAACTACCGGCTTTTGGTAATTAGGTGGATGAAAATAGTGATTTTTATTTATTTATTAATGATATATCTAGTTGGAGATAAAAGGTGGTTGAATTCATTGGCTAGATATTTGAAATCTAATGACTTATGGTCAAGCACATGTATTTTTATTTATTTTTATTAATATAAGGATTTTCTGAATAATTGACTTTGGTTTTGAAAATTGAAACCTTTCTAATGGTAATAGCCCATGGAATCTGAAAGATGATTTTTAGTTTCACTTTTAGGCAAGAAAAGTTGTTTTGTTATTAGTGCTAGAAAAGAGGGTTCTAGAAGGATTTTCGAGCCTGATCTTTAGTTGATTAAAATTTTAATTTGTGTAGATGAGATTGCAAAGCTATTTCCATCACTATTTGGACAACCTTCAGTAGTGTTGAAGCCGAGTGAATCAAATGATCCAAGCTCACCCTTGAAGATAGGAGTGGTTTTGTCAGGAGGTCAAGCTCCAGGAGGACACAATGTTATCTCCGGGATGTTTGGTTAGCATTCCGCCTTTCGATTACCTACTATTTCATACTTTTTATGTAATCTCAATATTTAATAGCTTTTTAAATTTCTTTCCCCTCCCTTGTAATTGCAGATTACTTGCAGGAACGTTGCAAAGGAAGTACCTTATATGGGTTCAAGGGTGGACCAGCTGGAATCATGAAGGGTAAATATGTGGTTTTAACCCCCGAGTATATTTATCCATACAGAAATCAGGTGCATCTACACGAAATATGTCTTATTTTCATTCAAGATTATTGCCTTGCATAGGGAATGTAGTAGACAGTTGAATGCGTTTAGTTTTACAACTTCTGTATTCTTTCCTTCAAATATTGCATTATTTATGCGAAAGTTTGGTTTCATCCTTCATTGGATGATCGGAGGTTTCTATTGGTCTAAATTGCAAATAAAAAACCTGCACAAACAATACTAGGATATAAAGGGGTATACTGTTGGTCCGCCTAGTCCGTCTCCAGTTTTTGTTAGCTCATAGTGATAACCACCGTATGGTCATTTTACAGTTTTGCAAATAATACTGTTGATTTATCCTGCGAGTTTCTGACTTCTTTAAATTCATTGCATCAGGGGGGCTTTGATATGATTTGTAGTGGAAGGGACAAGATTGAGACTCCAGAACAGGTTTTCATTGATTCTAGAACTTGACTACTTAATGGATATTTGTGGACGATAACTCATAAGTTTATATACCTATGAAAACATAGACGTAGTTCTGACCAGAGCACTGTATTTTAGTTCAAGCAAGCTGAAGATACAGCAGCCAAGCTTGATTTGGATGGGCTGGTTGTTATTGGTGGAGATGATTCAAACACAAATGCCTGCCTTCTGGCTGAATACTTCAGGTGAGTTATCTACTAAAATGAATTTTAGTATTTTTGGATTCTTCTCCCCCTCTCTAGGCTTGTGGTTAGACTTGAGGTCCCAAGATGGATGGGTTGGGCAACAGGACAAAATGGGTCGGGTAGCAGGTTAAAATGGCTTACATCTATGTTTGGATCAAAACTTCTTGGGTCAGGCCGTCAGGGTAATTAACCAACACTCTTTTGGTACATCTGTTTATTGAATATTTTAAATAACCAATGTATGGAATATGATTACAAAACTATATTATTAAACTAGAATTTTATATTTTTTTTAATAATATGATATAGGGATGATGTAAGCGTTTGAATATATGTTTTGTGATTTTTGACCCATTTAAACTATTTGAGCTGATTATTTTTAGTCAATTTCGTATGTTTGACTTGCTATAACTATAATACAGTCCAAATTGTTTCAAATGGACGGGTAGAAATTGATACCTCTGGGTTATTCATTCTTATGTGTTTGCATTTTGATGCGTGTACTTTTTCATTGATCTTTTCTTCTGTAAATAGTATTTGCATCTTCTTACTACGAAACTACTGTATCTGACAGGAGTAAGAATTTGAAGACTCGAGTTATTGGATGCCCAAAGACCATTGATGGGGACTTGAAGTGTAAAGAGGTTCCTACGAGTTTTGGGTTTGATACGGCGTGCAAGGTAAATTCTATTGTCATATAATTTTGTATCATCGTTGTATGTCAATTCTCATTTATTTTATGATATGTTATTTCAAATGTGAACATGTGCTGTAGAAATTGTAGTTATAGTGCTTCACATTCTCAGTCCAGAACTGACCATATAGAGCTATAAAGTAGGAGACAAACTATGTATCGAGCGAAAGTCTTAATACTTTGTCTTTGATAGTAATGGTATCTCTTCTATTGTAATTATGCAGGTGTATTCTGAACAGATTGGAAGTGTTATGATAGATGCTCGTTCAACTGGAAAATATTATCACTGTAAGCTTATGGGCCTTTTCTATCTTGCGAATATATTTTGTTAGCTTCAATGGAGGACATTTAATACAGTGTCATAAAGCTTAAGATCTAGCCTAGGGACTTTGATGATATCTTGTTGACAGTTTGGTCATTTTATCTTAAAACCATTCAAATCCTTGAACGTTTCGTGCATACTGCAGAACATTATGAAAAATAATAATCACAAAGATGTCTTCGGTATTGTGCTAAGACTGTCATTAATTGCATATCAAGTTTTTGTTTTTATTGAAGATACATAAAATTGGCCCAGACTTTCTCGGTAACTGGAATTAATGTCCTTTTTCATTTCTTAACCAGTTAATAATTTATCTATTCTAATTAGATTCTCCTTGAATATGGTCAACCTTTGAATCTTTGATCTGAACAGGATGATGGATGTTTTCTAAACATGTATTGCTTCCAATATTGATCGTTTTGGAAGATGAATGCTATTCGAATACATTCCATGCATACTTTTAGGTTAAAGCATACAAGTTTGGTAACTGTAAGGTTTTGTGCAGTTGTACGGCTTATGGGACGTGCTGCTTCTCACATTACACTAGAGTGTGCTTTACAGACTCATCCAAACATCACTCTTATTGGAGAGGAGGTACCAACTCTTATTGTTCCGTTCTACCATATAACATATTTACTTGCTCCATTCTTCTAGAAGACATTTTCATTTTTTGAAAATCATATATCGTTCAAAACATGCTGAGTGCATGTCAGAGTTAACATTCTTCGAGAAGAGTCTCGGCTTCTTGTAGAAAACACAGTGATGATGTTTAGATAGTTGGTCAAAACAGCTAATTTTTATGTGCAATTCATTTCAAAACGGTTACTTTGGGTTTGGTCGACCCTCCGAGTTCTTTTTTCCATTTTTTTTACTTATATATATGATTAATGGTCTTAAGTATGTTAGATTTTTAATTATTCAATACAGTTTACTTTAAGTAAATTGATTTAGGCTGCTGTAAGTATTTGAAGGCACATTAGACGTCTTTTTACCCCTTTAATCTGTTGGATCCATTTGACCCGTTACCAATTAAATAAAACTTGTATTGAACCATATTATTTAAATGCATTGGAGTTGTCTCTTTGAATTCAGCTTATATAAGGATATGGTTGTGCAACTTTTCAAATCCTTTAATGACTTGTATTCATAATCTTACCATATGGCAGGTTGCATCCAAGAAGCTGACACTGAAACAGGTTACAAACTACATATCAGATGTAATTTGTAAACGAGCAGACCTTGGTTATAACTATGGTGTGATATTGATTCCCGAAGGACTTATTGATTTCATTCCTGAGGTAATGCCTGCGAGCATATTTGTGACAAAAGCATATTTCTGTACTTACATGATTATTTTTTTGGGTAAAAGTCTTTTAGCCAGTAAATATACTTGCATGATTATTTTACTGGTCACTGATTGTCTAATTTGGGATCTTTAATGTATTGGCGAATTCTAGGTGCAACAGCTTATTGCTGAGTTAAATGAAATTCTGGCCCATGAAACTGTAGACGAGAGCGGCCTTTGGAAACAGAAACTTGTTCCCCAATCTTTGCAGCTTTTTGAGTTGCTTCCTCCAGCAATTCAGGATCAATTGTTACTTGAAAGAGATCCGCATGGAAATGTTCAGGTATTAATTTATCAGTGTCAGTTTAGTAATTTAGTATTTTGTTGGGCATTTTTAGATGTATTTAATGTAATGGAATTTTTTTCACCCAAGGTTGCCAAAATAGAAACAGAGAAGATGCTGATTCAAATGGTTGAAAGTGAGTTAGAGCAGAGGAAACAAGTGGGTCAATATACAGGCCAATTTAAAGGCCAATCCCACTTTTTTGGGTAATTTTCTTTTCATTTTGTTTTGTTCGCGAAGCTTGTTAGAATACTCGTGAATATCTTGCATTTTTTTATGGAATTGAATTAAGTTTATAAAGCTGGCTTAATGGGTGGGTTAACGAAACAAAAATGGTTTGGTTCAGGTCTGGTGAGCTATTCTGTGAAAGTAGTCAGTTATAAAAAATTATAATTACAAGTATAATGCTATACATAATAATTTGATTTTTTAGAGTAAATTAATTTAGGATTTTTCGCATTAAAATACACTTTAAGAAATTTTTGTCGTGTTTCCTTTTAAGCTACTTTGCCCTTTTCATCCATGAGAGAGAGCATCACCCATTCAAGTAAATGGGTCTAAATTGCCAGATATATATATATATATATATTGTAATTATCAAGGTTTAATTTGGTATCTCAATGCTCAGATACGAAGGAAGATGTGGTCTACCCTCGAACTTTGATTCATCATACTGTTATGCATTGGGTTATGGTGCTGGAGCTCTGCTGCAGAGTGGAAAGACTGGATTAATATCATCAGTGAGCATCTTTTTTGTAGTTTTTTATTTTTGTACTAGAGATGTCATATTGGGTGGGGCTTGAAAGCTATTAATGGGTCAAAATGGGTAAGTTTGGTTCCAGTTGGTTCCAGTTGGGTTGGGTTGATCGACCACACTTTTCTCCAAGTTTTTTGAAGTTTATATAAATAGTCAGTGTGTCATATCGCAAGTACCAATGTGTGTTTTTTAGTACAATGGTTAGGGAGGTTTATGCACTCATTGTGGAAATCTGGCCCCATCTTATTTAAGCTATTATTTGTCTCACTTATTCGACCTCATCAGAGATGAACATAACACAGATCTGTTTGAGATTGATTCTGCCTATATGTAGAAATCATACCTGTTACACATTTTCAAAAGGTTTGTTTTCATACATGAAGGTTGGGAATTTGGCTGCACCTGTTGCAGAATGGACTGTTGGAGGAACTCCATTGACTTCATTAATGGATGTAGAGAGGAGACATGGTAAACTAACCACTCAATTCACAGTTGAATATTTTTCTAAATTTCTCATTAGGGGTTGCAGCCTTGTGCAATATGCAGGGAACAAATAAAAACCCTTTATGCTATTTTAATTTTGCTTGTTATCTGCAAACTGATCATTGTTTCAATAAAATTGCAACATAGGACAACATGGTTTGCATAATTCAGCAATTTGGGAAAATCGTGGATTTATAATTGCAGAACTAAAATTCACCCCAACTTGGCTCCAGTTTTTTTTTGGTGGGAAGAATGATTTAATTTTTAAACCATCGTTGTAGCAAATTTGCAAGTACATCATTTGTTTGTGGAAATGTAAAACTTTTTAAACCATTTTTGCTAGAGCGACATTTGTTTGCAACAAAAGTTCATATATGAAGGTTCAGAAATTCAATCACTAAACGAAACATTATTTTTCTCACATAGGTGTTAGGGAGACCTAATTCTCATCTGAAAATGAGTGATTTCTTGTAAAATTTTGTAATGTATCTCAATAACACGTCTGGCAGGTAAATTCAAGCCCGTGATAAAGAAGGCAATGGTTGAGCTTGATGGTGAGTTCTGTAAATTTATTTGTTATTAAGCATTTCCGGAAGCTCATAACATTCTCTAATTTTATATCGCTGATAATTTTAGGTGCACCATTCAAGAAATTTGCATCAAAGCGGGGGGAGTGGGCCATTCAAAACAGATATATTAGTCCTGGTATGTGCATGCCTCCTATTACTGTGTCTATGTATGTTTTAGAATCGATATATAAACATAATAATGTTAGTCACTGGATAAGATACTTAACAGATTATATTTATTGTCCGGCAAATGATTGCTAGGGTTCTTTTAGAGATGCAAAGTTGGCGGTCCCATCAATAACATGTCAAGATGCATTTGTGTCGAAATGGATCATATGTATGTTTTATAATGGGTTGCTCCGGGTTAACCTTTCAACGCATACAAAATATTTTATGCGTCATACAATTATTAAACTACCTTGTTGAAATAGTATTCTATTTCTCCAATATTGAATTCCCTTCAGATGACACTGGGCCAGTTTAAAATGGGTTGTGTGAGGTTGCCCACAAACACATAAAATATTATGTGTTAATATGTGTTATACCTAATTATTAAAGTATCTTATTGAAATAGTATTCTACATTGTCCAGTATGGAATATCGTTTAATCGATTTTTAACCAATTTGTGTTTCCCTTATCCAAACTATATTATTAAAATAGAATGCTAATTCTTTGATAATTGTTATTTTCTCCAGGTCCCATTCAGTTTACTGGACCAGTGGCTGACATCTCTAACCATACCTTGTTGTTGGAGCTTGGAGTTGAAGTCTAGGCACATTGATGAACTTTTATTCTTATTCCTACCGATTATTATTAGCCGAAAGGCTGAACAGAATCCCAAGTGTTTTCGTATGAATTTGAACATGTTTTCATAGATATGTTAGAACTAAATATCCGTTCTATTTTTTGTTAACGTTTAAGAATATTTTGCCCAAGATGGTGGCTATGTCAAACACTTGATCTTTCTTAGACTTTGAGTTAATAAAAGAAAGTTTGCTTTCTGCTTTGTATTTGCATATACGTTTAATGGCGCAATTTGCTTTAGATTTTCTATTTCCTAAAATTTAACTTCTTGGTAGGGGTGAGCATGGGTCCGTTATGACCCAAAAATGACCCCAAAACCGAAATTTCGGTAATGTAGGTTTAGAAACTGATTGGTTTTGGTTATCGGTTTTTCAGAATGTGTTCTAATGATAGTATGTAATTTTTAGAATGTGTTCTAATGATAGTATGTAATTTTAATTATTATTATTATTTTAAAGAAAACTAAATAATTCCACACAAATCGCTATTATGTTTATAAAATATCCAATGGGGCTGGAATCCATAACATAAAGGTTAGAGATTTATCCCACTTACCACATGAGCCAAGACTCAAGGGTGACGTTTACAAAGCCATTTGGAACCACCTTGAAGACTCCAAGCGTTTAGTGGCAAGAAATATTGTTTTTTCACAAGAGGTATCAAGTATGAATCTTGCCTTATGCATTATTTTGGGTGGCTAGGGAAATGGTTGCGAACCGTTCATGGGTAAAGCCTGTTTAGATCGCTACAATGAGCCAAAATTAGCTCATTTCGTTATCCCGGGGTAACTCATGATTAAAGGAAAACCTTTTAGAAAAAAAAATAAATTACAAAGCCATTTGGAGATAGTCAAGCATCTACATGATGGAGCAATTTAAAGCGATAACTAACAACATGAAGTTATTCAAGCACTGTTTTAAATAATTTATAAACCAGAACCTTGGTGAAGTTTGCATCTCCACACCAAGACAAAGTTGTTTTACGTTGTAGACTCCATTGGCAAGTAATACTATAATAACTTGCTTTATTATTTACCATTGCAATATATTGATCACTAACTAGAGACACCCTTGTATTATTCCTTGTATTGATGTTTTGTCTTCAATGTGTGAGTGAATTTCCTTTTTTTTTTTTAAGAACGGCAGATAAGTATTATCACTAAGAATCACTAGCAAGGCGCTAGTAATCCCAAAAATTCAAATACCTATACCTATACAAGATAAAAGAACAATCGAAACTACAAATTAAAGAAACAAAAAACCTCAGATCTTTAACTGCTAAGAAGGTAATAGTGAATTTCCTGTTAGTTACTTCGAACCACGATCTTCCAAGAAGCAACGATAACCGTTTCGCCATTGATCCTGGACCACAAAGTTGCCGGTATCTGATACCTATATTTGCGGACGTGAATCTGTATGGCTTGGTTCATACCGAGTAAATCAATTGATTATAAACATTTGGGCTCGTTGGGGAAGCGTTTATTGGTTGGCAACACTACATCAATTTAATTATTTCGGCATCATTTTTTCCTCATTAAAAATGAAATTTTCACAATTTATATCGTGGAACGTATAATATCACAAAAGATAAAGCATTATAATTACATGGTTGTGGTTCACCACAAATGACTCGGCCTAATTGGATTAAGTGTATACGCATGACAGGCCATGTGTATAACATACGTCTAAATATCTGAAGTCTTAAGGGCCACCTATCCGAAGTCTTTAAGGAATTTACTTTTCCATAAACTCGATCTATTTTTCAAAAGCCACTTCAAGTAGCTTATTTTTGGAGCTTGTGTAAACCATAAATTAATAAAATTTTGGTATCCAAACAAAGCTTATGAGCTTGAGCTTACGAATTTTCAAAACCTCACACGTGTCCGGTGAACTAGTCTAATTAACTACAATCTCGACCTTTAAACTCTTTTTATTTAGATTATTATTTTGAGTTTTAATTTCTAGAGAAAGATTGAATATAGTTAATGATTGTTACTTTTGTTAGTTATCTATATGTTCAATATATTCTAGATAAAAGTTTAAATAATTTATTGTTAACTATTGAAATCAAGGCTAAACACAACCTTAGGTGTTGTTTGGTTCGCTGGAAGCCTTTGGAATTCTCAGGAATTAGAATCTGAATTTCATTCCATCACTTGTTTGGTTGAAAATATAAAGGAATTGAAATCTAAAACATTCTATTGAATTCTTTAAAACATGGAATTCAAGATTCCATCACAAAATGGAAGGAAAGTTTGACATTCCATTGGAATGTACGCAACTTTACCAAAAAGCCTTCAAACATTATTATTATTTTTTTTTTTATTATTTATCATTATTAATATATTATTATTATTACCATTATTATTATTATTATTATTATTATTATTATTATAATTTTTATTTATTATCATAATTTTTATTTATTTATTATTATTTATATTATTATTGGTTATAGTATTATTATTATTATTATCATAATTTTTATTTTTATTACCATTATTATTATTATTATTATTGTTATTATTGTTATTATTTATTTATTTATTATTATTATTACCATTATTATTATTATTATTATTATTATTATTATTATTATTTATTATCATTATTATCATATCATTATTATTTATATTATTATTAGTTATATAATTATTATGATTATCATAATTTTTATTTATTATTATTAATATTATTATCATTATTGTTATTTATATTATTATTTATTATTAATTATATTATTTAATAATATATTATTATACATCTTCTACATACAAGTAATTAGTAAATAAATATAAAGATAATAACAATAATAATAAAACTAATTAAAATTATAAAAATAAATAATAATAAATATAATTAATAATATAATGATAAATATAAAATTATAGTAATAATATAATAAATAATAATAATAAATATAATTATTTATTATATTATTACTATAATTTTATATTTATCATTATATTATTAATTATATTTATTATTATTATTATTATTTATTATATTATTACTATAATTTTATATTTATCATTATTTATTATTATTTATTTTTATAATTTTACTTAGTATTATTATTATTATTATCTTTATATTTATTTACTAATTACTTGTATGTAGAAGATGTATAATAATATATTATTCAAAATGAAACAAAAATGCAAAAGTTTAACAAAGGGCAATCTTGTCATTTTGCATAGTTTCAATTCAAAATCTTTAACAGAATTCCATTAAATTCCGTCAATCAAACACATGACAGGTTTTAAAACTTTCAAATTTCAATTCCTTTATATTTTAATTCTTTAACAGATTTCAATTCTTTCAAAAAACATTCTATAACAGCCCCTTAGTTTTCTAGTTACCTATCAAAGAACGGCTGAAGAAATAGGAAATGAAGAACTTAATCTGTGAGTTGGGTACACTAAATGGACTTGAGAGATGGACACATCTTTTGGGCTAAAACCCAATAACATTTGGTAATAGGTCATAGGATCCCACACACTAAATTGAGCAGAACTGAGAATTTGAATAATTAATCAAATATTTGCATGTAGTAAACGAATTAAATATTTGTATGTAGAAGGGAATTGAAAATCCGCTCATTTTTTTCCATTTAACTAAACAAACAAACTTTAACACAACAGACAAACTTTAACACAGAAATCTGGTCGCTTAACTAAACAAATTAACATAAACATGGCTTTCTTATGCTCATTCATGCTTGTGAACAATAATTTGTTCGTAAACATTCATTCACTTGTGGTTGTTTATGTTTATTTATATTCATAGTTATCATATTTGGAACTTCTTTTTTTGAATTACTTAAATATTTTATAAAACTTATTATTAATCCAATTAAACATGTTGGATTTCTATGTTAGATTGTGGATGTTTTGCAATCCCAAATTTGCATTATCGGGCTCTAGTTATATGTTAGCCGGTCTTTAGGATTGAAGTGTTCAGGACAAGTTGGAAAATAAAAGCTCATAAAACTTGATGAATTCAAATATATAAACAATTTTTTTTTAATGACGGCTAATGTTATAAACAAAAAATAAATAAATTTGATGCCCCAATAAAATATGGGCCCAAGACGAACGTTCGGTTTTCTCTTCCCTAGGGCTAACCCTGTTAGCTAATTTATGTGTTTTTTTTTGTTGTTGTTTGTGTTCGTTTTTATTTTTTATGAACACAAATGAGTTAATGAAGATATTACATGCAAACAAACGATATTAAATAATTTTGTCTTTTATTTGTCTTTGGTTATTAGTTTGTTAAGTTAAAACGAGCATCCAAATTTCTTTTATTTTGTTCCGTGATTTATAGTTTTATAATTTATTTGATGAATGTATATGTGAAACATATGTTAAAATTTAAAGTTTAGGTCTACTTATAATAAGCATGATTTATTCAATTTTAGAATTCTTAAGTATTACTTTGACAAACATGATAAGCAATGTATGGTCGGTATTGTGCCGACATGCCTGCCCAATCTAACGAGATCTTACCCTTTTCCCATTCGTCAAATTCTTCATTAAAAATCTATTCTTAATATCAACGAGAAATGTCACCCGGGCGTTGCCCCGGGAGACATTACGTTTGTGAACGAGTTATAAAAAATTTTTAGTTAAATTTATTAAAATAACTATATTAGTAGAAATAACGAATCATGTCTAACAATAACTATATTAATAACGATAACGACACTCTTAGAAAATGATATAATGTGTTACGAATATATATAGTATGTAACAATAATAGAAAAATATGAATGAAATATTGTTAATATTAATAATGACAGTTTGATAAGGATGATATAATGTGTTACAAATAGGAGGTTTGCGCTGCCCGATGGGCGACGTCAGTTACTGAAAACGTATTCGTTAATGGGCTGGTTGTTAAAAAAACCACAAATTTTTTCAAGTGAACATGTAGTTGGTTAAAAATACAATAAACGATAAAAAATAAATAAATGGCTAAACAATATACCATAAATAGTAAAAGCCAAAACCATAAAACTATATAAAAAAAATAAAAATTCTAAACTTTAAAAAAAAAGAATTTGGACAAAACATTTTAAAAAAAAAACTTGTGCGCTTGCCAAAAAAACCAAAACAAAAACAAAAAAAATGTTACTATTCTTTGCACGCATCCTGGTGAATTGATTTTAATATATATATATATATATATATATATAATATACAATGTATGCTTACCTACTAACTTTAAACAAAAATAAAAAAATTCTTTTATGGTAAAAGGGATTACCCTGGTTAACTTTATTAAAACCACAAATTAAAACAGGCGATTGACTGAGTGTCAAGACGACTTACAACCCATGCACCAAAGTGCAACATCCAAATGAAGTGACACACCACTTCAAACATACAAGCAAAAGAAAAACCCTATTACATCAGTCTAGGAAATTACAGATGATTAGAGAAAAGAAATAAAGACAATTAACACAGGTAAATCCCAAGATATCAAGAAATGCTCCACCAGTCGCATTCTCATATAGTAAAACACACATGTCATGTTAAGTAAGACATTCATTGTAAACTTCTTCAACTTCATCATCATCGCTATCAGGAGTTACCGTTGTCTTACAATCTTCATGACGCCCCTGATTATGACTTCCAACATCAAACCCGTATTCATCCACCCCATCCCCTAACACAGAAAAAGCATTACGAACAGATGTAATTTTTGAAGTACTAGCTTCCGCATTATTTACTTGTTTTGGAGCCGTGGAATGGATGTCATGTGCCGATGGGGAACTAGCATCCTTCAAATTCTGCCTTGTCTCGGACATTGGTTTAACACTTTTATTCGAGGCTGGTGGAACAGGTCCATCACGTGGCTGTTTAGCCCGATAAACAAATTGAGGTTTCGGTTTTGTCAATTTAATACCCTCAACTTGTCGTTCCTTCCCCTTACCTTTTCTCCTTGTAACAGCAATGAAACCATCATCCACAACCTGTTTTTCGATCTGTTTTACCTCTTTAGCATGCCGAGGACAGCAATCACTTTCATGGCTAAAAACTTTGCAGGTGTCACAGTAGGGCGGCATCCATTCATACTCAACTGTCATTACATGTTTAGAAAACACTTCACCTGAAATATTTGGGATTGCAATAACTAAACTCTTGTATCTAAAGCATTAAGTTCAATCAAAGCACAAGCATAACTATGCCTTCCCCAAGAAGATAAACACATCTGGCTAGTGTATGAATCTAGCATTAGCGGATTCCCAATTTTAGAAGCAATCACTTAAACCATCTTCTGTAAAAGCAACCAAAGGGACATCATATATCTTCACCCAGACCGGGATTTTAGTAGTATCCTGCTTAGGTAAACAAACATGTCCTGCTTAGGTAAACAAACATTAGGAGTCCAAATATTTAGCAAGATAGGAGTAGAACGTATCATCCACGGCCCTTTTCCAAAACCTGTTCCAACCCTTGTTTCGAACTGAATTGGAAAAAGAAAAAACATGCATCATTCATCATAACACGCCGCAAACCAAATTTAGCCCATGTATTCTTAACATAGTTCTCGATTACTGGGAAAGCAAGTCGATTACCCAGAAAATAACCATACAACGCATTAGAGAACCTACTATTTATCTCTTGAACCGACTCAATAGGTAAAACCAAATCAATCCCATCAATAGTCGAATGCATAGGTAGGAATCGGAAATTTACTTTCTTACCCGAAGTGCTATTGCTCGGACCAGCATTCAGTTTGGAAGCATACGAATCAGTAGGCTCAGCCGAAGACATAATAAAAACATTTATGATTTACAAAGTTTTGAATACATCCAGGGCTTAATATATTGAAAGTAATGGACTTTATTCAAATTTTCATTGTATGTAATGATTTTAATTTTAGGGACAAATGCATAAAATAGTAATAAATTTTGGTTAGATTACCAAAACTAGAAACAATCTACAAAATTACCAATAATAGTAATCATCTTTTGATTATTGTTAAAACTAGCAATAAAAGATGATTTCTATAGATGTTAATTTTGATAGATAGTTTCTATTTTCGATAGTAACCAAAATTTGTTTCTATTTTATGCATTTAACCCATAATTTTATCATGATAATAATTAACTATTTAATATGCAAACTAATAAATCTATGTGTTCATCATTTTATTTATGGTGATGATAATTAAAATATTATGTATTCAGAAATCTATACGGTTAATCACTAATAAAATTTCCACGAATATTTAATAGTCTGTCGTAAATCACAATGTATTAAGAATTCACATATGAATTTACATCTTGCTATTGCTTATCTATAAACCTTATAAAGATTTTACATTTCTTAAACTTTCAAGTTTTAAAATATCTAAAATGCTCACTTTCATTTAATGTTAATTAACTTATACGCCTCCCAACGGGCTCTTTGGAATGAAACCGATGAGCTCTTCGATTTGTGAACCATTGGCACCAGCTCGTCACTCACAATCAATTTGGTGTCTTTGATTAGGAAAAGAAAGGTCGGTCCCTTTGACTGTTTATAAAAAAAGTAAAAGAATAAAATTATAGTGACAAAAAAATGACGCGTCATTGTTGACAGGGGTGTATCAGTTTAAAAATGTTGATTTAACGCTAAGCTGACACAACTGATAAAAGAAGTGACGAGCTCACTGTAAGGAATGGTCTTAAGTCAACTATCTAATTTAGCAACAAACAAATGTCAATAGTTTAATTTTAGTAACTTACTCCTTAATTTATACTTTTCTTAAACAATTTTTCTACATTTTTATAATCATATCATTTAATTGCCAACATAATTTATTTTAACTTTTGTCTTTTTAATTTTTAGTTATGAAAATTACATAAAAACATGGTTTACGGAAAATAAATAAACTTTTTCCCATATTGTTAGTTATTTATTAATTACGTTTTCAGTGTATTTTATTTTTCAAAATGATACAAATAATATTATTTTTCTAACTATTAAACTACAGACAACAATCACCATTATTAATTTTACCCCGCTGTATCAGGCATTGTCAACAGAAAAGATTGATTTCACCACGTTGCGTTGTCAACAGAAAAGATTGATTTTACCCCGCTGCATTGTTAACATAAAAAAAATTGATTTTACCCCATTGTATTATGTAAATATTATGCTAGTTTAGTGTTAAAGTGTTTATTTAATAAGTCAATAAACTTTTTATATTCCAATATAAATTTTAAATTAGAAGCAATTGTAGTACTTTGCATTACTTCCTTTATTAACGAGGAGATTATGAACACTAACCAACAATATTATTATGGGTATAGTATTTTAAAATGCAAGAAACTTTATACGTTTTGTCATAGTGGGTATCTAACTTTAATTCTGTGCATTGTATGTAAGTAACTTGTTATTTTGATCAAATCATGTAACATTTTTACTTGCACCAATC
>JAOXNX010000026.1:5479300-5493112 GCA_028566075.1 Solidago caesia | reverse complement strand
AAGAAAGAAAGAAAGCAGAAACACACAGGAGGAGACAATACCAATGCCCCTCCTCACCATCTGAAAAACCCACAAAATCTTAAGTAAGTTAGTTCTCTTTTATTTAATTTCACAAAAAGAAAAAAAAATGTTTCTTTTATTTCTTTTTCTTGTTAATTGATTAATTTTTATTGTATAATTTTTTTGCTATATCCCTTCAGATCTACTTCTTAAAATGCATTTATTTTGTTTTTATTTGTAGAATCTTTGTTCCTTATTTTTTGTCTGTTTAAAATGAATAATGTAACAACACTAGAACATGTTGTGTTTGTTAGTAACCTTAATTGAAGCCCTAAAAAATAGGTGGAAAATTAGTCACAAAAATAATGACTTTTTTTGTAAGCCTAATTTTTGAGCTATATTGGTCATGTAAACAAGTGTTTACGGCTTACCCGGGTGTTTGGATGTGCATTTTGATAGTACTTGACTAGGTGGTATTAGGGTCGTCTTTGAGGGTATGCGAGAAATGCAACCTAAAAGGGCCTCAAATTACTGTAGGACGGTATTTAAGGTGACTAGTTAACCAAGAGGTTGCGGGTTTTGGTCCCATGGCCGACAAACTGTAAATACGTGTGCATAATTTCCTTTTAAGAAAACAAATGTTTACGATCAGTGCTTCAGTAGTTGTAATATATTGTAAAATTGTTTACCATTGAATACTAGTAGTTGGGCTACATAGTTGTAACTTGTAATATATCAAAGTCTATGATCAGTGCTTCAATAGCGTGTTGTTTGATTGAAATAAAACTATATGAAGAAACGAAGCTTTTTTTTCGGGATTCTTTTTTTTTTTTTCTTCTTTTTTTCAAGGCCTTATTTCATTTGCATAAGAGTATTCGAATGTATTCTTGGTGCTTATTTGGTTTGTGTTTGCGAATTGTAGGGCTGTTAGGGTAAATTTCCATGGAGGGTATTGTAGGTGGTAACGCTGCTTCCGCAGCTACTTTGGATCAATGGAGGCAGTATTCGAGGCTTTTCCAGATTTACCTTGATAAAACTACCCCGCATGCAACTTATAGGTGGATTGGGACGGGGACGTTAGTGTTTCTCTTCATACTGCGTGTTTTTTACCTTCAAGGGTTCTATGTCGTTGCCTATGGTCTTGGGATCTACGTACTTAATTTGTTGATCGGGTTCTTGTCGCCATTGGTTGACCCTGAAGCTGACCCGACTGATGGTCCTATGCTGCCTACTAAAGGGTCGGATGAGTTCAAACCCTTCATTCGCCGTCTTCCTGAATTTAAGTTCTGGTAATTATTTTTCACTTCCGTATAGTTGTTTTATATGTTAATATCAAATTAATATGAGCATTTGTTACATACACAACCTGTGGTAGCCAAAAGATTATGATTTAGATCGAAATCATGAACTATTTCTCTAAATCCTTGAAGTTTCGGGAATACTATATAAAGGATGAGAAGTGATATACTTGCTTGCAGTTCATTGGAATGTTATTACTGAGCCAAATGAATTCTTTAATTGTTTTTGAATTTTGACAACCGGTTTATGTTTTTAGTGCCAAGTTGTATTTGCAGCAGTCCCTCATCTAGCTTGCAACTCCTTGAGAAATAATCTAGTGTATAAATATAGTATTTCATCAAGTGGTTTTACACTACTTATGGTTGTGTTACTTATGAAGATCCTAATCTCGTTCTGATTTGATGTTTGAATAAAAAGGTATGCCATCACAAAGGCTTTCCTTATATCGATTCTGCTTACCTTCTTCTCGGTATTCAATGTCCCTGTGTTCTGGCCGATACTACTTTTTTACTGGTTTGTGTTGTTCGCCATGACAATGAAGCGCCAAATCATGCATATGATCAAATACAAATACGTCCCATTTAGCATTGGAAAACAGGTCAGTATGGGATTTCTTTAAACTTCATAAAACCATTTATTCCGTTTTTCTACTATAATCAAGTTATTCTGGGAATTAACTTTTAGCTGTTTTGTTAACAGAAATACGGAGGTAATAAATCATCTAGAGCAGGTGGCAGTGGTGGCGGATCCCGAGCAGACTGAGGGCTGCTTATGGAAAGTGGAATTGTTAGATTCAAATTGTTGATACATTTTGGATGTAAAACTCATGGGAGTGGATGATGTATTACTTGTCTCGAATATCTTCTCTGGTAAGAAATGTCAACCCCATCTCGCTAAACAGTAGGATGAGTTCTTTTACCACTAATATTAACTTCAGATACAATGGTTAATGGCAGTGTCCCTATTTTAGTTACATACTTTTGTTAATCTCATATATAGATCATATTGAAAAGGAATGTGCTTGTTTATTGTTAGTTGAAGAATCCATGGCCAATGATATATTCTTCTGATCTCATTATTATTGTGACAATAATGATATAAATATTTGAATAAAGTGATTTAGTAGAGTTTAAGCATTAAAAAGTTATTGTGGGTTACTTTTGATTTACTCGTCTGACCAGATCTCTTTTTATCAAAACATTTCTTGCTTGACCAGTTTGAGATTAAAAAGTAGCTTAAGTTGACTAAGGCATTTATTAATGCATCGAAATTGCCACCTCTAGGAAATATCTTTTTCACCTACAAAGTCACTGGGTTGCTTCTCCAGCACCTCAAAGCATTACATGACGTAATCCTGTGAAGATCAATGTTAAATGCTAATTCATTTAGAAAGTGGGATGGGTAGGTCAATTTACACTTGCTAATGTGTAGAAACCATTACTCAAGATTGCATATTTGCATCTAAGGTACACTTTATACCTGGCTTTACGTGCACCTTTGCAACAATCTTTCTACTGTTTTTAATGTCCAATTGATGTATAAAATATGATTTTGGAAAACTATTTTATTAAAACTGTAATATTATTATAATTTTAAGGTATTGTAAACGTTGGATCAAAGATTAACCAATTGTTGACTCGTTTAGCTCATTCAACCTATTTGGCCTTTACCGATTTAGCTAATGTTCTACATTTGATCCTACCCAAATTATCCCATTTTATCTAAATGGGTTGAAATCATCCCTTCTAGATAGACTCAGCAACATGCAGTTTTACCTTGATGACTGTTAAGTAGTATATAAGTCTGCATTACTGCATCTTCCTGTACTTGAGATTAGACTTTCTGAGCCTCAAAAGATAATGACTGAAGAATGGTTTTGATTGTATAGCACGATTCACCTTGAAACATGATAAATGACATACGAATCTGGTGAAAATCTTGGTCAATGTAACAACATTGAGGTGTTGAGGTAAATGACTTCACTAATAAACCTGCATAACTTGAAACGTGCCAATTTGGCGGTTAAAAGAACTACATCAAGATCTGCCTGCAAAATCCCAATAGGTCCACCTGCCAATACAAGTCTCCATAGATATCTAAACTAGGCATCATCTCATCAAATTCTTGAACAATTATTAACATCTTTAAATCAGAATTAAAAGTAACAAAGTTACAACTTTAGAGAGATGGACATCAAGTTATTGTCTATAGTTGGTCCTTTTGCTTCTTCCCTTTGAACATTCTCTACTACGGAGTACTACTCAAAATGACAAACAAGAATCGTTGATTGTAATAATCAAGATCAGCATGTGGTATGTGTTTGAGAAGAATATAAAGAGTTGGCAATTGGGTGGGTTGAGCAGGTTGGGTAACAGCCAACGGGTCATAACTTGCTCCAGATAAAATAAGCAAACATAACACTTCCTCGCTTTCCAAATTCGTCCATCTTTTGGTCGGTACTGAATTTGCATCGCATTTAGAAAATATGCTGGGACAGAATTATGGAGTTACCAAAATATGCAATTTTGGTGTTTTACTTAGAGGTCGATATGCTGTTATCTCCCCATTTATGTTTTTGCATATTTTGTAATAATTTATGCATCATTTATTTACTTATTTACAATGGAAGTTTAAGGGACAAGAATTGTCTCAGTCCAACCCAACCCAACCCGGCAGTTTTTGACACATACAAAAGATTACCCAATTAAAGTTGTTACACAGCATGTTTGGTCTTTGACCATTTTGCCACACACTAACGCACCTCTGGTGGCCTTTGATAATATGTCAAAGCACATACTGAGATTTCTTAGATAATCAAGATTTTAATATTAGCCATTAGGTTGGAGACGAGAATGCATGTGTATCATTGACAAAACTACCATGAACATATATACTTTGAGGGTTTGAACAATAGGACCGTTGGTGCATGGTGCACAATATCTTGTTACCATTTAAATAACCGCCATCGATATGATCACGTATTTACATTTCTTTTTTATAACATCTGGTTCACCTATGGCTATGGAAAAACACAAGAGGGGGATCACCTTGGCATTCCATCATGATGTCGGGTACAGTACATATGGGTAACTTTTTGGTGCAGGGCATTGCACTGCTGATCATTTCGGGCCACCCATGAAGAAACCTGACCAATCCGAAATGAAAGAAGACTCACCCGTTTAAATGATTGAAAGACCGAGTCTGAGTCCGTTGAACAAATCATTCCACCAATTCCACATGCTAGTTGAAAGAGTCTTGCCATGCATATTACTAGGAATAATAAGTGAACCACCAGTTCCATGCGTTAGTCATGTTTTACATTTACAACCCATGTTTCCATTTTTTTATTCCATGTTTCTTGGCTTACTGCACAAAAATAGAATAGTCTGCAATCTGGATTGGTTTTTTTAGTTATTTAAGTGTAACGTTGAAATTTAAATTTTGCAATGTATTTTTAAATTTTCCTATAGTTTTTAAAATTTTGCCCCCTTTTGGATTTTTTTTTTTCATGGATTTTTTAATTTTGCCCTCTTTGGAATTTTTTTTCTGGTACCGCCCTTGGTTGCTCTAACTCGTAATTTTTTTGAAGACTTACCATCTCGAATCAGTATTTATAAACTGCCCTAACCTGTATATAATTTTTTGGAAGATCGTTTTACCTGTTTGACCCATTTCTTTCTACCTAACATTTTTATTTTGAGAAAGTCACAAGGATATCTTTCCTACCAAGATTTAATCTGGTCAAACCTAATTACATCAAAATAGTCATTTGATCTATGACTCACTTATTGGTCATACTTTTTTTTTTTTGTTAATGGTTCCTATTTCTTTTGACAAAGTATAGCTTTAGATCTTGACACGTGTATTCAAAAAAATTCAAATTTTCGTGGATTGTTACAAGTGGGTTAGGTGAGTAGTGGATGATTGTGGGTGAGTAGTTGGCTTGACATATATCAATCATCTAACCTATTCCCAGGTGTGGTAGGTAGGTCGCGGGTGTCACTGATGGTCTCGAGTGAAGTAGGTGGGTCGCAGGTGAGTAGTTGACTTGACACGTGTCAGTCATCAAGACTAGTCGTGGGTGGTTGACTTGAATCCTCAAACACTTGGGAAAAGACACCCTGAAACTCTACATCTTTTATTGTAAAAGAAATAATTTCTACTCCAACGATACGAGTATTAAATTAATAATTTCATATAGCCTTCATGAGCTTCGATTACAAAAGAAACGAAAATATAATGACAAAATAGTTTGTGCTTTTATTGGGCTTCAGATGGTTGGGCTGGGCATCTCTTGATGAGTTCATTAACTTTCTTTTGGACCGTTTTGTTATTTATATTTTAAACTAGAATTTTTACCGTCGCGCGTTACCGCGGGAACAACATTTATTAATCATGCATAATTACATAGTATACAAATCAAAAAAATTGATCCCTTTGTACATGTTTAAGACATAAAACAATGCTATATGTGTTTAAAACACGAATGCCTATTAATGATTACATGTTCATAAGCATTCAAAGGTAATACATTTTGGCAAAAAGGGTTGTTATAACTTTTAATTGTAGCCGGGATAAAAAAAATTAACATGCCAATAGGTAGTTTTTTCGCTCAGATCCTTTTGTATAAAAGTGAATGAGAGAGATAAAGAGTGTTGAGAAAATTCTAATGATATGCAAAATGTCTATGTTTTATTTAAACTTGCTCCAAATTTCCAAATAAAACATACTCCGAATTTCCTTTAGTTCACTTGGGTCCTTATTAAAAATTGTCTTTTCTTCTTTGTAAAGAATTCCCAACTGATTCCAAGGAACCGTAATGGGTGCAAGCAGCATTAAAACGTATCTAAATCTTGCGATAAAAATAATTTACGTGCTGGAAAACCCCATCAAAATCAATGCCAATGCTTACAAAAAATAACTTAAATTCATTAAGTGGGTTGTACCTAAAGAACTTCTATAAGGATTTTGATAATTCGGGTGTGGAGAATTAAGGGGAAAAATTGAATAGGCTGATCACCCTTTTTATTTTACTCCTCGGCCGAGGCCTAAAAAAAGCCCACAAAATACGTTCAGGCCGAAAGAAAATAATGGTAAGGCAATAAAGGGAATAATAACCAAAAATAATTAAATTGAAGGGTTCAGGGGGCAAGGAATTGAACCGTGACCTCTTAGCATAAAGGGGGAGGAGTACTCCTCAAACCACCATACTTCATCAAATTGTCACATCATCGTTATCTAATAAAAATTCTTCACCTCATTTCACCCCAAACTTCCCCAAACTTCACCAAAATGGTGGCGCTACTTTCATCAATCTTCCCCAAACTTCCCCAATTTCCACCTCATCATTTATTACCCATTTATTTTTAATACCTCATTTATTTTTAATACATAAAATATCAAATCATATAAAACTAAAAATGACTTATAAAAAACAAGTTACTAATATTTCATTAAATAAAATATAAACTAATACAAAATGCTACAACTAAACTAATACAAATACTACAACTAAACTAATACAAATTACTACAACTAAACTAATACAAATTAGCCAAAACCTTAAAAAACTTAAAAATTACTAAAACTTAAAAATTACTAAAACTTAAAAAATTACTAAAAACCTAGAAAACTACCAACTTGCATATTCGCTAGGGTCGGTGTAAGATTGACATTTCACATCGTCGACCGTTTTGTGCTCGTCGATTCCGTTTTCCCACATATCCGCATAGCAAATCTAGCCCTGCACGTTGTACAAAATGCTGTCAAATTGTTCAATAATTTGCTCCGTTGTCTTTATCTTCTCTTGGAGATACGTAACATACAGTATCTCGGCGTTACTGTTAGGCCGCCCCGGTGGTCGTAGGTTGGAAATAGCGGCTTGGCAGCGGGTTTTTCGTTGTTTTAGTTTATCGATCACTGTATTTAGCGCCCTACTAAAGCTTTCGTCTTCCCCAATATCCGTTTTGATTGCGGATTTCATCTGTTCAACCGACATGTGGTTAATATTAGCCATTTGGAAAAATTGAAAGAGAAGTAGGTAAAATGAAGTAAAGATTGAAAGAGAAGTTGTGGATTTGAAAATTGTGAATAAAATAAAGTTGTGGTTTGAAAACGGTGAATATGTAGTGTTTTTATAGTAAAGGTTTATAGTAAAAGGTTTTAAAAAAAGTAAATTTTTTTTTTTTTAACTAACGGCTCAAAAATCAAATTTTGACCGTTTGGAACCCTCCACGTCACACGCTCCATCTCCTTTTCCATCAGTGTATCTCACCGAAAAACCAAGTAAAAGCTGCGGCACCGAGGCCCCGCGACGGTGTTGCCGCCGGCGCCGATCGGAGTCATACCTCTGACCGAGGGTACTCCCTCCCCTTTTAGGGGGTTGGCATCACTCACCTCAAAATTTTCCTACCACTCACTCCCAACCAATCCCCTTATGCCACCTCAAATAACCCCTCACTCATACCACAATCCATATTTCATTGGCAACACTCCCCTCACTCACTACTCACTACAAACTATCCGTTGCAAGAAACAAACGGTCACTAATGGGCACTTCACGCATGAAACAATTGAGGCAAACTTTACCGCAAATATTCCTATCTTGCGTGAAAGAAGTGATGACGGCGGTGTTCAAACACATTACCGCGTGAATCTTTTGCGTTTACCACCAACGCCCTTGCTATGGCACAAGTAAAGATAAATGTATTTTGCAACGTAAACTTCAATGACTAGCTGTCGAATTTTCATCTGTCTGTCACGACTAGCAGACGAAACACCCATGTCTCCATCCCAAAACTCAGACACAATACAGTAATCAATTAAATAAAATTAATATTAATAGTTAAATAAATATATATAAAAATTTAATAGTAAATAAAAAACTAAAAAGTATTAAATCCACTCATTTCCTCCATGAAAATATATATCTCATTTCACTCCCCTCATTCATACTCTTTACTTGTATCCACAAAAAACCCATTTTTCATTCTTCAAAATTATCCCTTCTTTTTCTTCTTTCTTCAAATCAATCAATAATATCCATAGATGCTCATTTCGTTCCAATTTCAGTTTGAACATAATTATTATTAATAATTAATAATTAATAGAATAGAATTTCTTTCTAAATGGTTTCTCTTCAAGAATCTCATAACTCAAACCCACCGGGTCGGTTCCAAATAACCCGACCCTATTACACACCACCTCCATCATCCGCCGCTTCATCGCCATCTAGGTTCCAAAAACATCTTGGTCGGTCGATGAGAACTGTCCGGTCTAATTTCCACCAATCAGATTACACAACCGACAACAGTTGTTCCTCAATAGTATCTGAAAACCTTACTGATTCCGTCATCGATGTCCATTTACAACAACTCGCTACAGCTAACAAAAACAATGATAATAAGTTGGCAAAATCATCATCTTCTTCTACTTCTTCATCAGATGATTTAATAGCACTGGGTCTTTCTCAAGTGTTTAGCGATTACTCTACTTACAGCAGCGATATTTCCGGCGAGTTGCAGCGGTTGGCGGGCTTGCCTGAAGAAGATGATTCTAATGACACCCATAAAGAACATAACCCAGAAACCAACACCGATCCGTTTTTGCAGCGGGAATGTTTTTCGACGGAGATCATTGAAAACATATGTATGGAAGACTTACAACCAACTGTGAAGATGTGTGTTGATAGTCTGAGTTCGAGCTCTGTCCCCATGAAAAGATCTGCTGCTGCTAAACTAAGGTTGCTAGCTAAAAACAGATCAGATAACCGAGCTTTGATTGGGGAGTCTGGAGCTGTGCCGGCTTTGATTCCGCTGCTTAGGTGCTCAGACCCATGGACACAAGAACACGCTGTCACGGCTTTACTTAATTTGTCTTTACTTGATGAAAACAAGCCATTAATAGCTGGTGCGGGTGCTGTTAAGTCTTTAATTTATGTATTGAAGACAGGGACGGAGGTATCTAAGCAGAACGCTGCTTGTGCGTTGCTGAGTTTGGCAATGATTGATGAAAATAAGGTGTCGATTGGGGCGTGTGGGGCTATACCGCCTTTGGTTTCTTTACTGATTAATGGGTCTAATAGAGGGAAGAAAGACGCGTTAACTACGTTGTATAAGTTATGTTCAATGAAGGCGAATAAGAAACGGGCAGTGAGTGCAGGGGTAGTGAAGCCATTGGTGGAGCTGGTGGTGGCTGCTGGAGAGGCGGAACAAGGGGCAGTTGGGATGGCGGAGAAAGCAATGGTGGTTTTGAGCAGTTTGGCGGGTGTTGAGGAAGGGAAGACTGCGATTGTGGAAGAAGGGGGTATTCCTGCACTTGTTGAAGTAATTGAAGATGGTGCTTCTGTTAAAGGGAAAGAGTTTGCAGTGGTGACATTTTTACAGCTGTGTGAAGGTGTTAATGGGGCTAGAAACAGGGGGTTGTTGGTCGGAGAAGGTGTGATTCCTCCTTTGGTAGCTCTTTCGCAGACCGGGACTGCTAGAGCTAAACACAAGGTAAAATCATTCTCGTGTTATTTTTTACTACTTTTCTTTGCTTATATGGGCTATTAGGTTTTGAATTGCCATGTGTTTGGAATTGCGTTTTGAATGGATTATCTGGTTATTGCGTTTGCATTACACAAATAATTAAAAAGTTGTTTAGCTATAAAAGTTATGTGATTGCTTAGAAAGAAAACGCAGATTTGGAAAAGTTGGTAGAGACATGCTTTTTCAAAATGCAATTTTAAAAACGCTAGCTCTAATTTGAAAATACAATCCCAAACACCCCTTAGTACAAGCTGACAAGAGGGTGCTAGGGGATTTTTTTATCCCTAGCTTGTGTAATTGTTTCTATTTCATTGATATCAGTTTAGGGGTTTTGGGATTGCGTTTTGTTTCTACGAAAACACTCATAATTACTTTATCTCCCGACACATTTTTGTGATTTCGCATAATCTCTCAAAAAGCGCAACCCGGAACACCCCCTTAAATGAGCAACTCCTAAGTCCAAACACGGTTGTTTGGGGTCTTTGGGTAATGCTTGTTTTTTAATGAGCCCTTCTAGTTGTCTATAACACTTTCAAAAATATTACATAGAAGTCATTCATTGGGGATATTTTTCAACTGTGTCTAGGGGGTGTTTGGCTAAGCTTAGGGTTCATAGCTTATTAACTAGCTTAATAACTAGCTTATTCACTCCCGAAAAATCAAGAAGCTCTTTCTTGAAAGCTCATCTAAAGAATTCCTAGAATCGCAATAGGTTTATGATATAATAATGCAAATAAACTATTAATCCCTTTAGAAAGCTAACATAAGTACCTTTTTATTAAGCTCAACAACTTTTTTAGCAAAGGAACCTTCTCAAACACCTCCTTAATATCTTCTTCTAGAATATGAATGTGAATGATTTATTATAGTATTTGATTTAAAATTTATATTTAAAGCAAGAACGGTGGTTGGGTATACCATTGTTGATAAAAAGAGAAAAAGGGTGTTGAAAAGAATTGTGGATCAAGAGGTTCCTATGATTTTTGGAATTCTTTTAGAAAGTGACATTCATTCATACTAGTGTATATATTTTTTTATCATTTAACCATCTCGTGGTTTACTTTTGGGCTACTTCGCATTTAATAAAAGGGTGACATTGCGTATATCACAATTTTTTAGCCGTATACCATCAAATATGTTTTAAAGTATTGTACTGTATAATAATATGATGCATGTTCGGTGATGATCGAATAAAAAAAAAATGGTATCCAGAGCACTCCCTCAAAAATGTTGTTCATTTTTAATTTCTGATATGCAATCTTTAATGCTCGATATACAAAGTATAGCTGTAATGTGCAAAGAACAAGGGGTCTACCTACATACATGATTCATGCCTTTTTAATACGTGTTACATATAACACAATAATGATCTTTCCTTGTAAATTAGGATAACCAAAATCAAATCATTTGATTGATTATGTCATCAAAGTAGTTCAACTAAATATTTTGTGTGACTGAAATTTATATTAATTTTTGGAAACTGATTAATGTGCCTAATTTGTATGCCTAAAGATAGACCTACAAAGGAGATCACGACATGTGGCTTGTACAGATGATGAAAAAGAATTAGTGGAAAACATGTGTCATGTAATGTATGGATTAAGCATGTTTTTAGGTATATGAATTAGGCATATATATCATTACTTTTATTTTTTTGTTTGTGAAAACTTACAAGCTTCTGGAATGACACTTACTTTTTTTTGTTTCCTTGTTTTTTTATTTGGTATATTCTTTTTCTTCCAAAGCTGAAAGCAACTGTTGATATTTTAAACGTTATAATTGATCGATTTATTTTTTTTTTTAATTGTATACAACTATACATATAATTGTTCTTATGAAAATGCCAATAAGATACTTTATTCAATATATAGTGTATATATTTATTTAAACCCTGAAATAAAATTCTTTTATGTTATGTATTCTGTATAAGATAAGAATAAATTATTTGCGCATTTTACAGGCTGAAAGACTACTGGGTTACTTGAGAGAACCAAGACAAGAAGCTTCAAGTTCTAGCCCAAAGTAAAAAACGCTTTGATTTGCTTTAAAATGCAAGTAGTAGTATGTGTTATGCTAGAGTTTGTTGGCTGTATATAGGAATTTTTATTTTTGTTTTATTTTTATAATGATTTTGTATAGAGTGGTGGTTAATAAGTTTGTGACTTCTTATATAAAGAAAAACAACTTGACTAGTTGTAAATTAAGATTAGTGAGAGAAGAAGCTTGACTTTAGGTTTTGCTTTCTTGTTTTTGTTTGTGGTAAAACCAAGGGCTTGTAGTTTTGTTTGCCTATTATCTTGTTTGACTTGGGTTATCAACATTCATATATTTTGGTTTTTTTTCCACCTAATTAGCTCAAGTATGGTTTTGCATTTGGAGGTCATTCCAAGATTCTTATATGGATATATATATATATATATATACAATATAATACACATATTTTTAATATCTGATTTTGCTGCTTTATCAATTGTGCAAATGACAGTTGTCTTGTAATGATGATTCTTGGTGATGTTTTGGAGGCCTCTAATTTATACAAACCACACATTCTTAGTGAAGTTTAGTCGGATTGAATTCAAATATATTGTTGAATTTAGCTTTAGAGCTTTGAGAAAAAATTATAATGAAAACAATGATGGGGGGGTGGGGGGGTCCATTTGTATGCAATTCATTGGTGTAAAGTTTGTAGCTTTCCTCCGCCTGCACTGTTTGATGGTCCTACAAAACAATTGGCATCTAATATTGAAAACCACCAACCCCACAAAAACTCTCTATATTTTCATTATTTTGTATGTAATGTAATGATTCAAATATAGCCTTGTACCAAAGATCCAACCATAACAGATTGGATCTGTGGATCCAACGCTGGTGCAGGTTCAATGCTAGAATTTGTTAATTATCTTGTGGTTGCACAATTGGCTAGCTGTCAAGTAGGTGATATGTGACTATCTTTGACTGGCTGTAAGGATGGGATGTCCTACTTTATTTATTACTCCAACAATCTCTAGTGTCTTATTAATTTATTATTATTATTAAGGTGTTTGGTCAGTGGTTTTGCAACTGTGAGAACGGGAATGGTACCCATTGGATTTGATTGAGTGATTAGTGTGAGAACGGGAATGGTACCCATTGGATTTGATTGAGTGATTAGTTTGGAGTCTAAAGTATGACAATCTTACACATAGATCAAACCCCCAAGATGAATAGGTCTTATTTATTTTTTTTTTGGTAAATTATATTTTTCGTCCCTGAACTTGGTCCGTTTTGTATTTTCAGGACTTAAACTTAAAAAATTACAAAAAATGTCCTAAAGTTGGCATTTTTTTGCACTTTCAGGCACTAAACTTAAAAAATTACAAAAAATGTCCTAAAGTTGGCAATTTTTTTCACTTTTGGTCCCCACGTGAGAAACACGTGGGGGTATTTTCGTCTTTTGCAAATCCAAACCATCTGTATATATATTTTAGGCTATTCTTCTTCTAAAATGATTTTCATCATATTATAATCAACTATTACAAACCCAAAAAGTATTCCACATATTATAATCAACTATTACCACCACTACTTCATTATTGTTCCAATCAATTTCTCATCAACATCAACGACATTTGCAAAAAGGAAAAAAAAAAAATAAAGAGTTATATTCATCATTCACACAACTTTTAAAAAGGAAAAAAGAAAGGATGAGATTTGGAAAACTTTGAGGTGAAAGAGGTAGTTTTTGGTTGATATAGATCTGGGAAAAAAACCCATATAATTATTACATATATTCTCAGGTGGTGCTTCCTTTTCCGTCGCCCAATCACCGCCACCCATCTCCGTCGCTGTACTTCACTGTTAATCTTAACAAGGTTGGTGACTTTCTTATTCTGTTAATCCTCAACGAGATCGGCGACATCGGTTACAATGACGAACAGTGGTGGTAGACAGTGATATTGGTAGTTCAAGGCAATGGTGGCAGATCTGGGATGTTGTTGTATACAAT
>JAOXNX010000026.1:5462966-5476328 GCA_028566075.1 Solidago caesia | reverse complement strand
AATTAGAAAATATGGGCCCACAAAAAACTTTAATTATTAATTATATTAATAATTGTAGAAAAAATCTCATTAATTTATACTTTTTTGTTTCCATCACTAATTTATACTTTTAGATTTTCATAAAAGAATAAATCATACTAATTACTTAATTTAAATACTTTTGAATCCTAATGTAATGTATAGATTTGGTGATGACAATTTGATAGGAAACACTTAGTATCTTTTGAGTTCTTGTAATCTGATCTGAGTTAGACTGATCTGTATCAGATTGAGTCCTCGATCTGACTCAGATCACACTTCCATGAAATACTTAGAATATCATACGGAAGTCTGTATTCATGCGAAGTTGCATCAACATGTAATAGTAATCAATCAAGTCGAAGATGAAGATTGAAGATAGAAGATCAAACTGTGTGTGGAAGTCAGCTTGACCTTACAGTCAGCTTGGAAGAATACATAAGGCAGATTGAGATCTGACAAATGTCCCAATCTGTGTCTGCAACCATATGAAGAATCAACCTTGGGACTGAAGATAAGGATGACAGATGTACGAGGTACATCACAGGTCACTTCAAGGTTGGTGGTTGTACTATCTATGCGTTGACCACACTCTTATTGGCTAAGAGGAGTAGTGGTGACAGTTGTGGTCCCCAAAGGTACAATGTCACTATCAAAGATACCTTCACGATCTGCCAATAGAAGAACAACACGTGTAAAGTGGATATCAAGGGAAGGTCGGGTATTCGCCTATAAATACCCATTCCATTGAAGCATAGATGTGTGGAACACCTGAGACAACAATCTTGACACAAGATTTCTGCTAGTATTTACAGCTTGGGCTTGAATACACATATCAGCTTAGGCTGTATCTCGTAGAATCTTATTGGTTGTAATTTGTTCATTCAACTGGATTGTTTAGATATTATAGGGTATCTTGTTCCGCAACAATCCTGTAATTCTTTGTATAGATTCATTCTTAATAAAGAATTACATTGAAAATTACATCCTGTGTTGAAATTTACTTTATATGCTTTATTGCCTTGTGTTGATTACTTTCTTTACATACTTTTGTTAAATCTTAATATTCTGTTTAAGTTTATTTATTGTTTGAAAAGATTTACAAAAGGTATTTTAATTTATTTCTAAGATTTCAAAAAGTTGTATTCACCCCCCCCCCTCTCTACAAAGAATCTGTGTGATATAAACTATGGTATATCTACACTCTTGGACCTAACAGTATGAGTTACAGTCTAGGCTTTCAAGTTAATTTCTGCTTTAGTGGCTTGAATATAAGATATTTTTACATAATTGTGCAATGTGCATCATGGGTAAGTCGTTAAATGCATATGACTCAAGTTCTCAAGTTGTTGGCCAAATTAACGTGATATTTTAAAGTCAAGCTTGTCTTATATATTGGGTCAATTACCATGAAAAGGTTAATTTCAGCCATTTGTTGGTTCCTTAAACAATGAAAAGAGTTAACCAATTTGATAAAAAAAAAATATGACAAAAAGAAGTTCCTCTATCAGAGTTCCGGTTCATTTTTTGCCATGCCCGTAGGCTTATCTATATTAACGACTATTTCGTATTTTTGGCTACCAATTTTAAATGAGATGAGTATTAATAGTTGTCCCATGGCGTGCCTGTCTTTTTTAGTGATTAACCCTTGCATATTTTTTTTTGCCTCTAATTATATGTATTGTAGATTTTATTTGCTAATGGATGAGCTAATGATTGATTAGAACAGACTGTCATTGATGTTAGCATTAAAAATCATAAATAGAGATTCATCTGGATGTGTCAATTCCGACCCATTTATCTACAATACATGTATTGATGTTATTGATTTTATCTACAATAGTTGTATATGTATTGTAGATTATATTTCTTACAATATCTGCAACTCAATCTAACAAGTGTGTATTTGCCGTAAATTGATAAACAAGTTCATTTGTGATCTGAATAAAGGTGTAGCCAACATCATGGTTTCCCGGTCATATGAACCAAGCTCTGTCATTTCCTTTTTCAATACGTACACAACAATTTGAGTAATGAAGTGTGTAGCTTTACTGGTCATCCACATCTATTGTATTGTGCTTATGAGCTAGAGAATCAACTTGGCTATTAGGATCATCTTGGGTTTATGGTATTTTATGAAGAATTTGATTACAAGATAAGAGTTATGAGGGTGATGGTGATTATATTTGAAGAAAATAGATCTCAAGTATTTCGATTAGTGTTATATTGTAATGTTGTAATGCTATTCTTATTACTTTTCTTTTTATTCAAAATCTTTTGGATGATTATGTATACGTTAATTTTTTTGGCAACAGATTTTCAATCATTTTGTTTATGTAATTCATGAAACTAAATCTTATTCGATGTTTTTAAAACTATTGGACGGGACCTAAAACTAGTACAATTATATATTAAACTAATTTAATTATTTATTTAATAATATACACTGGTACATGTACCATCCGATTTGCTTGTGATGCATGGGATATATTAGGCGATAATGTCTCCTAAACCTCGTGATGGTCCTCACTTTTAGCAGGTATTTTTAAAACAAATTGATTTGTTACATTTGATTAGAGGCCTAAGATTTCTAAATTTAGTAAGAATTAAACATCTTCAAACTTTCTTTCTCTATTCCTCCCTCACTCACCCTAATGATATGCCCAAAAGAATGACCCTAATGATATGCCCAAAAGAATGTTGATAGTTTGTTATATTTACGTTTATTTTTTTGAATGACAAAAATATATTAATATATAAAACAACTAGCAAGACGCTAATTGCTGACCTTCTTTCATCCTCCTCCTGGGCTTTTGTTATTTCGCGTTACGATTTTCACCCATTTGAACCATCCAAAATTTAGCTAGAAACAGAAAGAAACGAAGGAAGAGAGATTTATTAGTATTTCTTTTGCATATATATTTTTTATTAATTGATGCTGCATTTCGTCACATAAAGCCAAAATTTCATGAATATCATGACCCGGGAAGTCGAGCTACCAAGACGCAATTAACTCATCATCCTTCAAGGTACTCACATTTAGATTCTATATACAAGATTTTCTCATCTTCTCTTTTTTTTTCTTGATGTTTTTCGTAACACATAAATCTAAAGGCCATCCAATGGCGGAACTACATAGAGTAGCCCAGGCTAAGGGTCCGCTAAATTCACGTAGTTAATTTTTTTTTCAAAAAATGATGTATTTTTTATTGGTGTTACGGGTCAAAGTAATATGAGATACCGGTCAATGTAACTAACTCTAAAATTTCGAAAGATTTTCCTAACAATAAACTTATAAAGACGTACTTATGCAACCAAATGAAAAATGGAAACTAGCAAAAGTGCCGACAACACCTAAAAACCATTAAAAACAGTCAAAAAATCTTAAAATCTGCTAAAAATCGTATCATTCTAGTCGTTATTGTTACTTTACGCCAATACAAGGCTAGTGATAAAAATATTTGTGCTACGGGTTCCTTTGAATTCTAGTTCCGCCACTGAGGCCACCATTGTGTACGTATGTCAACCGTTTGCATTGAAACGCATGTTTTGGTTGGTTAATCTTGTGTTAACATGTGAAATATACTATTTGTGACAGATCTGCTTTGAGGTTTCTTTTCTCTTTTTAGTGTTATATACAAGATATATATATATATATATATGGTAATGACTTTGATTTATATTTGATATGGATGATAAGGTGGATAAGTGGTAATAATGTTTGGTTTTCAAATAAAAACTCGCCAAAATGTGGCGAGTTCTTCGGCTACAAGAACACCAAAGTCATCGGTTTCTCCCGGCGTATCAACTTCCCCAAGACCAGCAACAGGTTCGCCGAAAGGTTCCCCAAATGCAGTTGTTGGTGAAATCGATACAAGAGCACCTTTCCAATCGGTTAAGGCTGCTGTCAATTTATTTGGAGAAGCATCACCAAAATCAGGAAAACCTAGATTTAGAACTAAAACTGGTGAAGAGGTATATAAACATATATCTTTACGTTGTTAGTTATACTTTTTTATTTCAACACTACAAGAAAGTTGGTTTTTGGCGACCAAACTTTCGGCCACGACATGTATTTGGTCACCAAAAAGCCACTAAACGACAAAAAACACAAGACTTTGACCAAAAAAGTCAAAAATTATTTTGTTGTAGTGCAATATGCATGCCTTTGTTTTCTCATCTTTGAGCTTTATGTGTTTGTGATAGAGAGTGTTGGAGAAGGAGACACAACTACATTGGACGTTAAAGGAGCTTGACAAGTATAAAGAACTTCTAAAAAGTGCAGAAAGTACAAAAGTGCAAGCACGACGAGACCTAGAAAAGGCTAACAAGTCATTGCAGGAGCTAACTAATAAGTTAGAGATGATAAGTGAAGGTAAGCAAGCAGCTATTGAGACCGTAGAGGCTGCAAAAGCTCGAGCTCAAGAACTAGAGTTGTTAAAAACTAGCCAAAGCCAAATAATCAATGACGGTTGGAAAGAAGACGTGGACAATGAAAGGAATCAATATAAAACGTCTGCGAATGAACTTATTTCAATCAAGCAAGAATTGACTAGCCTAAAACAAGATTTTGATGCTGCTTTAGAAGCTAAGTTGGCTGCTTTTCAACAGGCTGCAGATGCCCAACATGCTGCAAAAGTCAACCACCAGAAAATGGTTGAACTCTCGAAAGAAGTGGACAATATGCGGGAAACTCTTCACCGGGTGAAACTTGCTTCTGAAAAAGCTCACGAAGAGCACGTCAATCTTATAGAAGAAAAAGAAGTTCACATAGAGACAATAAAGAAAGCCAAGGAAGATATAGGTTTGAAGATTCAGTCTTTGAGAAAAGAACACGAAGTTTCAGAACTTAGGATTTTAGGACAGAAGCTAGAAGAGAAGAATGAAGCCATTAATGTTTTAGAGGAACAGTTGCGGGAGGTACGTGTTGCAGATATGGAGACATTAGAAAACGCTAAATTAGAAGTAGAAGAAGCCAAAAAGCGACTTGAAGAAATAAAAGAGGAAGAAGCCTCACTTGGAGGAGTGGTGGAAACATTAAAACAGGATCTTGAGAAAGTGAAGCGGGACATTACTTTATTGAGGGGAGATGACTTAAAAAGGGAGCAACAACAAGTCGAATTAGACAAAATTAAACAGGAAATTGAAGACGCTACGAAAGAATTAACCAAAGCAACAAATAGTATTGAGGAACTGGAGTTAAAGATAAAAGAAACAATGTCTGCAGCCGAAAAGATGAAAAAAGAAGAAGAAGATGTTAAAAGAGAAGCAGAAACACTTAGGAAACAAGTTGAAAACTCTGATACCGCCAATAAAGATGCAGAAGAGCAGCTGGAGGCTGCTCTTAGAGAGCTTGAAAAAGCGAAAGCAGCAGAGGAGCTTGCAAATGATCAAATACGTAAAAGGACAAACAAAGATTCGGGTTCTCGGACGGATGATAAAATCAAGTTGACAGCTCAAGAATATGAAGCTTTGAAAAAGAAAGGTGAGGAAGCTGGAAAAGCAGCTGATTCAAAAGTAGCAACTTCAATGTCGCAGGTGGAAACAATTAAGAAAAAAGAAAGACAAACACTTATGAAGCTTGAGAAGAGCATAGAAGAAAGTAAGGATATAGAAGCTGCACTTGCTGATGCTTTAAAGATGGCTGATATGGCTGAAGCAGCAAAGGAGGCAATAGAGAGTGAACTCAGGAAGTGGAGAACAGAATGATGGCGCTGCTTAGGAAGATTCAAATCGTGTTTTCGCATTAAATTGTCGCCCGTTGTTTTAGCTTAGTACAAGTAGTTAAATATCAGCATGAATATAGAGATTAAATATTTAGGAAATATAAGATAGTACAATAGGATTACGGGAATCCTTATTAAGATGGGTCTGAATTGCGAAAGCAGTTCTATGTACAACCAATCCCGGGCAATTACTAGATTTCATTGCTATTTTTCATCATGTGAACAAGAAAACGTGCACATCAAAAAGGATGGCCTATATATGCCATACATACGGCGGCTTTACTTGAATTCAAATATGTTATGATCTTTAGAGCTATGGTTAGCACATTCTAATCACTGATTTGTATATCATGTAACATGTAACTATCATCTTGATTTTGAAACTTCTTCCACTCGGACTCCAAGGTTTTGCAGAACTCTGCCTTTTTGGGATCTGCCAAGGGTACCTCAACATGTACAGATCCATGCTTCAGCGGTCTTGTAGGTTCACGAATCCCTGCTTGCTTCTTGATGTAGCTGTATAGTTCTTGATGGAAATGATGGTCTAATGAAAAGCAGTCTTCCGTTGTATTAACAGAACTTCGTGAAGAGCCAGACCTTTCTCTTCGGCAAAAATGTGGAAGGGCAGAATAGTCCATTATCTACATAAGATATAGAAACAAACATTAATTATTAGATTCGTTTAATGATTTCAAGAACCTAAATATAGGACTAAACTAACCATGCAGATGTTGTTATACCTCATTACTGAGTGTTCACATTGTTTAACAGAGCTTAGCAATACAAATATGAGAAGTTTCAAATATAAAAAACTGACAGTTTTCTACTCTCTCAGTCCTAAGATAGAAGGAAACAACTTCATTGTAAGGGAATTCAAATAAATAATATAAGTCCGATCCCTTTGTAGATTAACTCAAAGTAGACATGGACAGACACCCGATCTTGCTTGATGGGTCACTCCGATAGGCCAAGGGCTTTTGGGTTTTATGATCTTTAACTTTCCTACAACCTTCAATTAAAACTATATAACTTATATTATTTAATGTAACTTCATATAAATTGTCACCTTCAACAGTTCATCACGGCCAGAACCTTGCAACACTTGAACTTTTAACTTTGTCCGCTCCTGCAAAAGTGGTTTTACAACCTACAGATCGATATCTAATGGTTACATGACATGTTCAAATGATTGTTCATATATTTTAATAAAATGAATTAGTTTCATATATCTAATTAAATGAGGTTCACCTTCCAACATGCTGAGAATATGTATGGAACATTGACGATATAATATGTGACTGTCTTCTCCGGATAGTTGAGATCATCAATGGTAGAGATAGCTGTCAGCAGCTGCAGTCACAGAACTCCGATGATGCTTATGTTTTTTTTGTCTTAAGTTAACTCTCTACGACTATATCCGAATTCTTGAAAGATTTGTAAAATCATTTACCTTTATTTGGTTTAGTGCAGAAAGTTTTAAGCCAGTCATATCTAAAACCTTCACACACTTGCCAATATATCTTCCATATTTCCTTGTTGCGGCAGGCTACAATAACTTCAATGAGTCAGTATAACATCTTATAAATTACAGGTTAAATACAAATACAAAGGCATGACAGACGACACACTGTCCTCACCAATAATACACGGTCTCGGTATTCATTAATTTGAATATGTGATTGAACATAATAGTGGACCTGCAATTAGTAAGCAAGTTAAGTCATACAAAAAGTTAAACAAATTAGCATTTCCTCTCTGCCGAACTGCAATCCTGCAACTATCCATAAGATATTAATCTTATGGATAACGTAGACAGAGTTTTTCCAATCATTTTTTAAATTGTTACAAGAAATACGGAGACGCCTTGCATACGTTTCGGTTAAAATGTCATCAATTTAGCTGTCATTTTATGTATTTAATTATGGAAAAAGAAACACCAGAATTACTATAACATAATCTTACAGATGCTTTGTCAAATGTGCTGAGACCTACGCCTATAGCAAAGACCGGAAGGCCCTGTCACAGAAAGCATGAGTGAGTGAAAATAGTAACAAGATTTTAATGTAAAGTTAACTTAGTATTAATTGTATTTGTAATGTTAAAATGTGAACCTCTCTTGTATAACCAGACATTCCAATCAGCTGCGAATCACGGACTCCTCTATAGAAGTTAGTAGGAACTATGGGCTTCTGCACGAAAGAAGTTGCAAGTAATTATCAATTTCACTTAACTATACAGATTCTATGAATTAACCACTCGCTTAATGGCGCAGTGGCCACCTGCCCCCTCATAAAGGGGCCTTGGGGGAACACCACCCGGGTTCGAATATTGCCGAAGGCAGATCACGGCCCAACCAAGGTCTCTGGGGAGTCATCGCCAGACAGCGTTGCAGGGTCGCTAGCTTGTGAGAAAATATTCTCTAAGGGACTAAGGGGTTCCCTTTTTTACGGTTTCTATGAATTCGGAATACAATATTTATAAGATCCAAGTCTATTCCAACGGATGATTTGGGTGACGAGTTAGAAGTTATTAATACTAGAGTACTAACACTTACAGTTAAGATGTCATCGATACCATTTTCCAGCCTCCAATGTAAACTATCTACCAACTGTTTTTAAACAAATTCATGCAAGGATCTCCAATCAATATTTCGGGAAAATAATATAGTTTAGTGGTATCTGAAAATAATTAGGCATAACCAAATTTAGGGGTTAAGATTAGACCATCTTGTGGGCTCTGGCAACAATCCCATCTCTTGCTTTTAAAAACCTTTCCAATGTTTCCACAATATATCCCTGATGAACGTTCTGTAGATAAAAGAATACAATCTTTAGTTAGATGTTTAATTATACCAAAATGGACATTCCCGGAATATATATATATTTTTATTTTATGACATTTCCCCAAAACTTAGTTGAACAAACTTTGTACCAAACTACCATTATCTATAAGAGTGGATATATGTTAGTTTGATTACCACTACAAGAAATTTGCCTTTTGGAGATGCCACACTTTTGGCGACGACACTATGTCGTCCCGGAAAGTCACTAAACGACAAAAATTTTGTTACTTTTTGACCTTTTTTTGTCAACAAACATTCCGCGACGACATGTAGTCCCAAAAATCAAAATTAATTTAATTTCCATTTTTTTAAATGCAAACAAAACAATAAAATATTGTTAAAAAGTCGTCGGGAAAGAGATACAGGGACGACATCGAGACATTTGGAGACGACAAATGTCCTTCCCGAAAGTCTTATTTCTTGTAGTGTACATGGATGAAGTAGTATATATAACATTTGTCTTCAAACAAGACCAAAGTTTCCAACTAATCTATCCATACAAAGTTTTTGGTAGCTAACGATGCTACATAAGGATGGAAGACTTGAAAATATATATGCCATAACAATAGAAACAAACAAAAAAAAAAAGGTAGAAATTAATATGTGAGAAAACCACAAAATTATGATAATTAATAACGTTCGAGGTGAATCAATACGCTTGTGCATAACTAAAAGGAAATGTGTGCATGATTAAGATTGGTAATTAGTAAAACGTGTTAGTTTAGTTGTCTTAACATATATAATCTTGATTAATTATAAAACATGATATGACAAAATTATAAAACAACTGCACATTAATCATGCAATTTTTCCTTAAAACACCAGATGATCAAGCAAGATAAATTTAAAAGTGTACGTACAAAAAGGACAAATCAGTATTAATGGGGACAACTAATTAACATGCAAACCTGAAATGTTCTTTTGAGAGGCTCGTCAACTGCATATATAATGATCATTTGATTAATTTTCCCAGACCGGCCAGAAAAGTAAAGTCAAGATAGAACAAAAGTTAGTATAACAAATATAAATATTATCGGTGATGATCTGTACACCAATTTTTATCCATACATCACCAAATATGTTTTAAGGTGTTGTACAGTACAACAGTTTAAAGCATGTTTAGTGGTGTACGGCTAAAAATTGATGGTGTACGGATCACTGCTGAAATATTATTCGCTGGAAACAGTGAAGAATGAATGAAAGAAGGAAGGAAGGTTATATACCTTGGTCCATCAAGGCTTTCAACTGCTTGATTGCTTCTTGAGAAACCACACCCATATTTGTTATCTTGAGTGAAGACACCACAAATTTCAGATGAATATATGGCTGTTTTTAATGAAGAAAAGTCACAATATTTTAATTAGAATCATTATAAATAGATTGAGACTTTTCTTCTATCTTCTCTTTAATCAAGCATTTTTTAAGTGTACGTGTCTTGTTTTTCTGGCGACTTTCTATTTAACGAACACATGTTCCATTGTTTTATGACTAGCTTGAAGGTGGCGGGAGAAAAAAAAGTCACGCAAAGTGGGGTCAAGAAAGGCGAATCAAGAAAGGCGAATGTGTCATATTGTTGGAAAATACTTTTAAATTTTATAAAAGCAACGAAAGATTAAAATAAACATATTTTATTTTAGGGCGTTGCTATTTCCACCATATAAGACAAACGATAGTACAATTATTAATACTGCATACCGTATAACTGTTTAAAGCATAAAAGTAATAAAAGTGATAGAAATAGACAAAAAGATGGTGAAAATAGATGGACACTTATTTTATTCAACATTTACACGATAAACTTTTCCATCAAAATCTAGTTACAACATAATAATTGTCGTAATTGGCACGAGTTTTTTCACCTTTTTTGTAATCCTCGTAGGTAATGTCTTGGTTTGTATCTAGATTTTGGCGTGTATTTTTTTCTAGATTTTGTATTTGTATATTTGCAACCAGCGCCTTGCTGGTTGCCTGTATTAATATAATTTGTCGTTCTAAAAAAAATAATCATTGCGATAATAATTCACAAAGTGTGGGTTAGAAAGTATACCTTGCGAATTGATGAACAAAAATAGGATGAAATAAATATTCAATATTATGAATATCTTTACAGATAGTCCACGTATGTTCAACGATCATCGGAAACTGCTTTATCTTAATCACTAAAATCAAACTCCGAGTTTGACTTTTGCTTTTTGTTCCAATCAATTAAGAAAGCAAAAAGCTTTTATTTTTCGTTTCCTCCGTTCGTCAAAAAAAAAAAAACATAAACCGAAACAATAATACTATTATTATATTATACTAAAACAATCAAAAGTAGGATTGTCTTTTACGGCTGATAGGAAACCAATTTTTTTTAGTTTCTTTGTTTTTTTTTTTCGAACGTATGAGAAAAAGACGAATGATATCACTTTTTGTTTTTAGGCTTATTAAGATATATATATATATATATATATATATATATAACAAATAGATATATCCTGAAACCTATTTGAGTTGGACTATAATTCTTTTAAATATTATGAACATTTAATTAATAATTGATGTTTAATAATTAATAAATCAAATTTAATAATTAATAAATTATAATAATTAACTCAACTAGTGAATTAAGTTCAATATCATTTCTTTTCATTTGGTGATAACAAATATATATATATCATCATATATATACATATAACCGGATATCTAAGTGCTTTTTGTGTGTGACCCTGTAAGCTCGTATATAAGCGGTAGTATAGATTTGTGTTGTGAGGGGTAGAGAGCACTCACAATCTAGTGCGTTTGGAACCACATTTAACGGATGAGAACCATTGAGTATCATAATTAAATCTAGTTTTAAATGTGTTTTCTTGTAATCATATAACAATGTTTTTATTTTAACAAATAGTATAAACACTTTAAAAATATAAATTAAAATCAACATAATAAATTAATCTATAAATTTTATATTTATATATTTAAAATATATGTAGATGCATTGATACACTAATGCGAATTTTCATATTTGTTGCAAAAATAAAAAATTGAATCAGTAGATATAAATGCATATTCAGTAGAAATAAATGTCTCTCCGATAGCTGTACCAATTGAAAGTTATGATTTTGAATAATAAAATGAATCCAAATGTTGCTAAACACTTTATTTAAGATGTTAATATTTGAATAATATTGTATTATTGAATTTTTAATGTTGAATTTTAAATTTTTTTATGTGCTCTGACCGTTTATTAAAAAAAATATTTTCATGAGAATACAATTCTATATACATTATGTAAATATAGAATGTATTTAAAAATCCTTTTTTGTCTGGTTTGGTAGCATGTTAGTTAAGTTGCCACAAACCTAGCGGCCCAGCCTAACTAAAGAAAATGATATCATAATTTAAACCAGACCGAAGATGCCATCTAAAATAGAAGAGTTGATTTTCTTTGGAAATTTTAGAATAATTTGATAAATATATGATACCAAAAGTAATGGAGGTATATGAACCATCACTTTATATATAGGAATAAAATTCAACTTTTTTCTTTAGAATATAAAAATTAAATAAAACGATGTCTACTAAGGGGGTTGGCAATGGGCACTATATGGGATGCGGTATCACTCCATACCGCGCGGTAACACCGCCGCCGACCACGCGGTATGGGGCATGGTATGGAGGCACTACATAGATTGCCGCACGCGAGATGGAGAGAATATATCCGTTACATGTTAAAGAAAAGGAAGTGTGGTATGAATTGTAGCGTGGTATGCCATTGTCAATGAAATAAAGAAGTGTGATATGAAAAAGTAAGGAAATGAGATGACATAAGGAGATTGGTTGAAAAATGTGGTATGAATTGCAGTCCCAAAGTTCTAATAATTGATTTGACATATTGGTTTTATAATTGTTTTATAAACTTTTGCTTTTGATAGAAGTGGACGGCTCTTGTACCCCCAAAACAATATATACTTTAGCTAAGTTTCTTGGAAGTGAAGCTATCGCGTAGGAAAGTAATGCATGGAGTATCTTTCAAAAAGGCAAACACCATTACTCTTTTTTCTTATGTCTAATCAAGAAGGTTTTGAACTAGTGGTTCTCTTTCAAAGGCAAATACCATGCATCACAACCCTTCATTTTCATATAAATCATTAGTTAAGGTCTTAAATCTTTTATAAACAATACACACATTCAAAAGAAAGACATATTTTATACAATGTATATACAAAAAAAGAAAAATCATAATCTCAAAAATTTCATGTTATCAGAGCTTCAAGTTTGTATGTATTTAGAAACAAATTATAATAACAATGAATTTGAGACATTTGAATATTGTAATCGGTGTTGAAATATGATCATATTAAACATGTAATAATAAATACGAGTATACGCAGCGGAAAATAAGATCATGTATAGCATACAATTAATCATCATAAATAATAAAAGAGTAACCTTGATTACCTTACTTGTTGTGGATTGAATTAAAACTGGATTCAAGAATACGGATAGATTGAAACAAATATTCAGAAGTATGAATATCTATACGGATGGTCCATATGAACACGTCAAGCAAACACCGGAGATTGCTAGATCTTGAATCACCAAAGGCCAAAAGGTCGAACCTTGCCTTCTCCTTTGTTTCGTCGAACACAAGTAGGAAACCAAAGAGTTTGTTTCCTTCGACCAAAAACTGTTGGGTTTTATAATCAATTTGTCACATAAATAAACACGAGTACGCAGCGGAATAAATAATTATGTAATATAGATATTAACAAAGTTAGTGAACATGTACCTTTT
>JAOXNX010000026.1:5387816-5399093 GCA_028566075.1 Solidago caesia | reverse complement strand
GGTTTATGTAAAATTCAGGGGGGGCTGTGTATGTTTATCTAATTCAAAGGTTTAATTTGTAACTTTTTTTTAAAGGGACAGTACCTAAGCTTATGTAAAGTCTGAAGTACGGATCATTTTCCCAATAAAAAATATATAAGATAGATATAGATATTTGGAAAAAGAAAAGGACAGTTGGGATATTATTATCATTATAATATAATATTATAATATAAATTTGAGGCTTGAAAGAACACATCATTATCTCACAACCCATCCAACCCACCAGTGGAGCACGTGTCGTGTCTCACCGGCAGACCACAGAGAAAGAAAGAAGAAGAAGAAGCAGCAAAGTGGTGGACATGAAAGGTCTGTTCAAGTCAAAGCCCAAGACTCCCGTTGACCTCGTCCGTCAAACCCGAGATCTCCTCATCTTCATTGATCGCAATTCTGAGACCCGCGAAAGCAAACGCGAAGAAAAGGTTTTCTTTTTCATTTCATTTCTGATTCTGATCTCTCCCAATTTTATCTACTCTACTGCTGATATCTTAGATGTATCTTCTTTTTATTTATTTATTTTATTTTATTTTTTTAAATCCAAATCTATCTAATACCATATATATATATATGTGTGTGTGTAAACTATCTTGATTTTAATAGTATATTATTATGATGAGCTAAATATACTTCTATCAGCCGATGTGGGGTTAGCCCATTTGGTAGAGGCTCTTGCTTTTGGGGTGAAGTCGAGGGTTCTATCCCTTGCAATGGTGATTTTTTGATTATTTGGGATAGTTTAAGAGTAGGATAGAATTGCCCTTCAATAAAAAATAGATATATACTTTTATCAAAAGTTGAAATCCTAACATGATTGCCCAGGTGGAGAAATGGAATTCGGAGGCCATGTGCGGTATGCTGTTCTGTTTTTCAAAATTTGGGTCGAACCAACATTTTAAATCAATACTTTCTAATTGATTGCTTTGAGTCGGTATCGTTACCAGTTACCTTTTAAGTATCTCTTGTGACAATGCGGACCATAAGTAGAAATTTAACAACTTTAAGGTTAGAAAAACTTCATTCTACAATTGTCTCAATTATGAGAAGAGCCTAACGTTGGTTTGTTGTTTTGCCTAGTTTAGATTGTATGTATCAGTCTATATAAGACCGTTAAAATTATATACATAATAAATCATATATATCACTTTCACTTATTGGTCCAGACTATCTAAGGAAATAAACTTTTTCGTCTTGTCTCCTCGCCCCTTTTGTATCCAAAGTTCTATATCTAAGGAAATAAACTTTTTCGTCTTGTCTCCTCGCCCCAATGCACTAGGGGTTGTGTTTAAGAAATTACAACCACGACTGCTTTCTTGCTGATCTTGTTAAGCAGAGGCTCATTCAGTTAATGCTTTGTGTTGCAAATGCTTAAAGGATATTCGATTAGATGTGATGATCAGATTTTCATTACTAGCATTTCATCTCATTATGAAACAAATTACTGAAAATAATATCTTTTTTAGTCATCTCAATTATAATTTTGCAAATTCCATGTTTTTTTTACGTTGTAACAAAATGTGTTTTATTCCTTATTCCCTTAACTCAACCAAAATAATTATCATGGTTGTTTCTTATAGATTCGTCAGAGATGCCTTTTGCCAATCATGTAAATCTGAATTTGGAAGAAATTATTCCATTCTTTCTCTAATCTCAAATAGCTTGAGGTATGCTAATGTGAAATCGTGGTATATAGATGGTAGGGTAGTTTAATGTAAGAATGGGCTAATACCTACATGATGCTTTACTTTTCTGGGACCTCCTTATCTATGTTTGGGTCAAGTTTTGTTATATGATCTTTTTCTTTTGGTTTCTTTTTGCTGTAGTATGATAACACTAATTAGTTATTGGAATAAAAGTTGATATACCTTCATAGCAGCTATGAGCATATGTTGGATGTAGATGCGAAGTTTTATTCTTACTTGGGGTATAAACACAGCTCTATTTTGGTTCATTCATCTTCTTTCTCCCATCTCGGCTTGTTCTTTGATTTTTAGTTGTTTGAGTTTGCGGACATTAACTGCTATCTGCTGTTGTATTTTTTATACTTAACTTTGATTATGTTTGCCCACATATTCTACATGCATAGAAGTCATTTATTATTTATTTTCATTCATTTTTAGGAAACAAGGTAAACCACAAGCATGATTACCGTTCTTCACCCTTATTAAATAAAATCATAATGGCAATGTTACTGCACATGTGGACCGATACCTTTATTTTACCTCATATTATGACGTATTTTCATTTTCCAGTTTGCAGAGTTGGGAAAGCTTATCCGTGAGCTAAAACAAATACTATATGGGAACAGTGAAGCTGAGCCAGTTTCAGAGGCTTGTGCTCAACTCACCCAAGAATTCTTTAGAGAAAACACACTTCGCTTGTTAATAATCTGTCTTCCAAAGTTAAATTTAGAAGTAAGCATCCATTCAATCTGCTCCACTTTATTTGGAATGTTTGGTTTTGCGTTCTGGTCATAACTTAAAGTGAAATATCACCTTGGTAGGCTCGTAAGGATGCTACTCAGGTGGTCGCCAACCTACAGCGGCAGCAAGTACAATCACGCTTGATTGCATGTGACTACTTGGAGGCAAATATTGATCTTATGGATATTTTGGTATCAGGGTAAGCTGGCAAGGATGCTTATATTTTTGCTTCTCTTATCATTTTTTATTGCATTTTGACTCTGGATCTTCCTACATATAGTTACGAAGACACTGATATGGCATTACATTATGGTGCTATGCTAAGGGAATGCATACGTCATCAAAGTGTTGCTAGGTGCGTGATTTACTTCGAAACAGCTAGATATGTTTTGACCAAATCGAGTAACATGTAACGAGATTCTATTTAAGAAGCAGATTAGAATCTAGACAGCTATTAGTTTAATAAACCTAGAGTTTTCCGTTGATGTCAAAGTGTCTTCTAATAAAAGATATTTTGATCACAAGGATCTTTTTTTAATCCCTAGAGGCATATGTAACGCGTTGGTGGTTAAACTCTCCTATACGGCTCTAAACGAACAAGAACACGAACAGAGTCTTGTTCATGTTTATTAGTTCAACTCAACGAACGGTTCACGAACGGATAAATGAACATAACTATGTTGATGTTCCTTCATTATAGAAAATTGGTTTGTTCATGTTTGTTCATTGGTGTTCTTAACATAAACAATCAGACATATAATTAGAAGCAGTAACATTCAAGTTCAACTTTACAAAACATCCATGTTCTGAAAATAGTTATCCAACATGCTTAGCCGTGATTTTAATATTAGACATCCAACTATTTAAGTAGTTAGAAAATGAAAGTTGATAGGTCATCATCCAAAAAAATTTCTCCAAAATGCATGCTTAAGTAAGAAAGGCTTGTGGGAGGCACGTGGTCCTCGAGAAGGAAGCCTAGTGGGTGGGACAAAAAGTTTAAAATTAAATGCTGTTAGGGTTTAGAAGTTATAAAAGTATTGATATACATCGTTTTTTTGTTCATTTAACTGAACGAACATGAATGAATGTCCCGCCGAATGGTTGCTCGAACGTTCAGTTAGTTAACTGCCCTACTTTCCTATGGAAAGAAAGAAGCTTTGGAAAGGTATATAAAATACTATTTCTGTATTTACTTGTCATTTGAGTTTCAATGATTTTTCCACAGATATGTATTGGAGTCTGAGCATATTAAGAAGTTCTTTAACTTTATTCAGCTTCCAAATTTTGATATTTCTGCTGACGCAGCGGCAACGTTCAAGGTTGAGTTTTCTAGAACTAAAATATGGACATATATTCCATCTACAGTTGTGTGTGGCACATAAGTATGCGTAATGTCTAGGTTTTACAATGTTGCGTGTATCCATAAACAAGCAATGTTGATGGATTATTGTTTTGTGTTTTTGTTCTTAAATCTGGAGTAGGTGTGGCAATATGGACAGGCCTGACGGTTTGGGTAACTGGTTAAAACCACTTATTTTTAAATTCTGGTCCAAAATAAGCAGGGTGAGGTCAATTTGCAAATGCTTTATTCTAATAAAAAGGGGTGGAAGATTTTATACATTTAAGTACATTTCAGATTTCTTGAACCCGATTGATCCACTCATACCGTTTCTCACTATTCCTTTTTCGTTCAATTTTTATGCTTAACCCATTGGGCCGGTAAAAGATAATAATAATAATAATGAAAACTGAAATTAACCTATATGTATATCAGTGAGCAAATTTGCCACCTCTAGTTGCATAGATGGCAGTTTGATATAATAAATACCTTAAGCAACATGCAAATTTATGTATCACCTATCAAGAATCGCCAAACCCAAATTGACTCGTTTTAGAGCTTCTATCTACCAAGTACATTGGGGGTTCCCATAAATAAAATTCCCATAATATGCACAAAAATTTGGGATGTATGACTGATACCATGAATTAAATTTATAACTCTTTTATTTTTATTTTTTATTTTTTTATTTTTTGTATAATAGCTTTTGAAACACAATCTACATTAATTGAATCATTTTGAAATATGATGCTGATTAAATTGGTGTGCCACAGGAATGGGACATCATTACTATGACAAGTGTTATACTTAAGCAATATGTTCATCATTTCATATGTAATATTATTACCATACCTTAGTATTATCATTTTTGTTGCAGGAGCTCATGACGCGACACAAGTCTACTGTGGCAGAGTTTCTGTCTAAAAATTATGATTGGGTATGTGACACTTTTCTGGTTTCTAGTAATATGATTCGCTCTTTAAGTATTACACGATTTAGTTTTTAAATATCCCAGACATATAATCTCTAACGAAATTTGGATTTACTATTAAATCAGCTTGTGTGTGGCTTCGCTCTATACTTCGAAGGAGAATGAAACAAATCAAATAGATAATTAAAAGAGAGAAATGGGTCCAAGTTCAGTGTCTTAAGCAAGATGCACTGCTCATTAGTTTAAATTACAATATTTATGAGGCTGTCAAAACCCATGCAAAGTTGTTGAGTGTTCAAATGTAAGTGGTTACCCGACTTTCGAGAGGTCGGTCGTTCATGTCATTCAAAACTCTAGAAACTATTATCAATCTCACCAAATAAGTTTCCAATCTTCTTAATAACTTGGTTTATTTCCTATATATAGGGACATAACATACTCATAAGTCATAACTAGACCCTAATTGACATAACAGGCCACGGCCAATTACTAAACCTAATTATTCAATCAGTCTGAAGTACTAAACGCATAAACTTTCATTAGTAGAACAGTTTGAGGCCCACCCATAAGGCTAAAGGATGGTTAAACAAGATTTGCTTCTCACAAAGTAGTGGTTGTGACTTGCGACTTTGACTGTACTGTATCGTTTGATGATTGAATAAAAGAAAGTGAGTGGTAATAGTCATCTCATCTTAGTAATGCAAATTAGATTTATTATGCTTTTTTCTGTCTATTAAGAAAATCGGTATGATGAAGCTTATCGTTTATCTGTTGGTCATTTTCACCAAGAATATATTTTAGCAAAGTCTTTCTTAACTTCAAGGTGGCAAAGGCTATCAAATGATATCCTAGATGATAGATGTCACACCTAGAGCTACTGTAGTTAGAGTAGCATAATAATGTCTTATTATTGAGCATAACATAATGTCAAACAGTAAAACGTGTTTTGTATGCAGTTTTTTGCAGAGTACAACGCAAAGCTTCTTGAGTCGCCAAATTACATAACCAGAAGGCAAGCTATTAAGGTAAGGCGAAAATATAATATTATTTGTTCAATATCATATTTTCTTGCAATATATAATTTAAGGTTTTAGGTGTAGGAACTTGATTCATGTTTTGTTAAAATAATTCCGCAATACCAAGTCTTTGTTAAATTGTTATGTTTTCATCCAGAATTTTAATATTTTTCATTATTATTTAACTTACAGGGTTTTCTTTTTTTCTTTTTTTTTTTTAAACTATAATGACAGTCTTATTGCTTACCATTTGTTAAATGCTTTTTGAATTTTGTGATTTACTCTTTTTAGTTAGTATTAGTATTGGAAATTTATTTTGAAATTGTTTATTTATTAAGTTCAGAATTAATTTGAGACATTATATTATATTATATAACATAAACCTTATTTGGCAAAGGCCAAATTCTTATCCCTTGGTGAGTGTGAAGTCACTATTCATTGAACACTGGTTGATGGCTAAGCAGCCTGCCAACCTGCTAGCCTTTTCTTTTTCCTTTTCTTGTTTTGTCTGTTATCTTGTTTTTTATTTTATTTTTAATTACATGTTTTCTTTTACTGTTATAGTTTATTTTAGTATAGGATTTATAATAATATCATGTACTCACATTCATACAAAGGTCGAGTATATCTATGTTATCAATAGCGGCACTCTAGCGGTTAATGGGCCTCAAGCAAAATAGTGGTCAAAATAGTGGTCCTGCTATCATCGGCACTATTTTACCGATATCGGTGCTATAGCGGTGCTGCGTTTTTTACTTTGGCCCTAACTTAAACACAACATAATAAATACTAATTTTTGCAAGTATTAACACTAATGTTTCAAATATTGACACTTTTAAGCTTGACTTTTGAAATTTCTATTAATTATTAATTGCATATATATATATATTGCATAATATTAAAATCACCGCTATCCCACCCCGATAACCGATATCTCAAATATCGGTCCTTGACCGTTATTTGAGTTTGGACCGCTATAACTACATAGGAGTATATACACATCTACATGGTAATTAGCTATTTAGCTTCTTCATTTAAATATCTTCAAATAACATAGAGTCGGTGACACCGGTTTTTATTTTGTGTCTTATTTTGTTTTTTCTTTAGTTACATGTTTTATTTTATTGTTAGATGTTATGTTGTTATAAGATCTATAATAACATTATGTATTGAAAATCAATATTAGGATAAATATTCATATTCATATTAACATCATGTGTCGACAACAATATAAGGGTATATCTTGAATCAACATATTAAGTCAGTAACACCATGTATGGAAAGTCAATATAAGAGTCAACATATCAAGTCAGTATAATTAATTTCTTCATTTAAATATTTCTAACCAACCTACAGTAGAAACTCTTTAAATTAATACTCATGGGACCACCTAAATTTATTAATTGGAAGAGTTGTTAATTAATCGAGTATTAATTAGCACCCTATCCTTGAATGGGGACCCGCAAAAAAAATAATATTTTAGAGAGTTTATTAATCAATCGAGTGTTAGTTTATTGAACTTCTACTGTATAGCTTAACATAGCTTTATTCTTAGTCTCTCAAAACGATGAATATATTTTTTATATTAATAAAACATGGTCGTACTATTTCAGTTAAATATATTGTTTTCTACTGAATCACATGTCTTGTCATTTTTATTGATTTGAATTTGAGTTTGACTATTGTGTTTATCATTTTAACGTCATAATTTAGGCTTCTTCATCATTAACACACTAATTATATCATAATCAAAGTATCGTTATTTGCGTTAATATAACTATTTTTTACATTGAACTACCTTTTAGTCTTGAAAAAAGGTTACCACAGGTTGCTGCGGTACGCAAATCCTTGTTAAAGTAGTAAGGACTAATGGACAATTATTTTTGGACAAAGGAAGTATTAGTTTGTGCTGATAGTCTATTTATTTTACAGCTATTGGGAGATATGCTGCTAGATCGTTCAAATTCTGCTGTAATGACGCGATATGTGAGTTCCAGGGACAACTTGAGAATATTGATGAACCTACTCAGGGTACAATTCTTTTTCCTATTTCATAGATCAATGCTTGCATATCGTATCATATGGTAAAAGATAAATCTTTTGCAGGAGTCGAGCAAGAGCATTCAGATAGAAGCGTTTCATGTTTTTAAGGTAACACATATATTTATATTGATCAAGGTGACCAGTTGGCCCAGTATAAATGATTAATTCTGTTTTGCAGTTATTTGCAGCCAATCAGAATAAACCAGCAGACATCGTTGGCATACTTGTGGCAAACAGGAGCAAGCTTCTCCGCCTCTTCGCTGATTTTAAGCCAGATAAAGGTCAGAAAATAATAAAATGCATTCAATTAGAGGTTAAGTTTAAATATGTGGGTTGGGCTACGGGTGAATAGGTTTTTTTGTTTTTGCAAATGGTTTGTAGACCCTAAAACATGTTTTCATCCAAATAGAAAACTTAAAATTAGGGTGCTCAGCTGATAGATAAAAACTAATTTAATAACTGTTGCCTGTTTCTTTTTCGCAATCACTTAATTTTTTTAATTTGGCCCAAATGGTTTGTTTTTGGGAATAGGGTTTCCCTGGTAAGTAAGATGACTCGTTTGAGATGAAACATAACCCAATAGACCCATTCATAAGTTAATTGACTAACATTGTTCAAAATTGATCCTCCACATTCAATTATAATGCACGGGTCATCATCTGTTTCTAAACTTGATCCATGTATAGCTATGTTAACAGTTACAACTCATATGCATCTCGTATGATTAATTTCATTTTCAAGGGTTTTTTTTTTTTTTTTTTTGGGTGATGCAGAGGATGAACAGTTTGAGGCTGACAAAGCCCAAGTGGTTAGAGAAATTGCCGGTCTTGAACCCCGAGACTGAACCTGATCAGCCCATATTTTTTATGTTATAATAATAGTAATATTTGGTTAATGTATTGGTTAATGTTATCCTTAAAGTTATCTGTCAACTGGGGACAACTTTTCTTCACCATTATGATCCTTGTATGTCTCTGTCCCAGAAAATAAATTATTTGAATTTATAAGATGATGCATGTTACTGTAGTATACTAGTCTTTGTTGCAAGGATGATGAAAATTCTTTCATGCAGTTTTGGACTCTTTTAGTTCATTTTCATGGTTTTGTTCATGATTAAATGGACTCTTTTTTTTTTTTTTTTTTTTTCTCTATTAAAGCTTTTTAATATGTTATTTCCTTTTTTCTTCACTCTCTAGATTCTCCAAAATATAACTTCTTTTATGAGACATTCACTTTATTCACGTTTTACTGGGAAAAAAAAAGAAATTACTTTTTTGTTTTTTTTTTTAATTATTATTTTTAATCTGAATGTTTGGAAATTTCCCTTTTTAACCTTCTTAATGTTGCAATTTTATTTAATTCATAATTAAATGTGTTAGATAAATATTTCAGATTTTGGATGTTTTATAGTGTCGAATTTGTATCACTAGTCATATACTCCTATGGTAGATAGTTTGCGTTATTTATTTGTTACCTTTTTTCAAAATCATATTTGTTTCATCTTCGAAATCAATTCTTCCTACATCATTCACATGTGTGGGTCGACTGTCGAGCAATACTCCATCTACCCTTAACATTTTTGTACTCGAAATACGTGGATCTTTGTGATTTCGATCGCGGCACACATCTAATATATGATAATTGTATCCAGGTTGACTTGGAAGTAGCCTCACATCTCGAGGGTTATGAATGTTTTTGTTTCTTGGAAACATATTCAAAGTACAATGAATTCTTGCAGTACAAAAATCGTGTATCAAAAGGTTAAAGCACTAACAATTCCTGGGTGAGCTGAATGCAAAACAGTAACCTGCCCCTTTTCGCGCATAACAAAATGAGATGTTCATCCTCGTATACTTGTTGGCTTCCACGTAATAGAACATAGTCATTCATGGAAATTACATGTGTTTGTCCACATAAATACAGGTGAATGTGAATGAATCGGCATTTGTTCGGCCGACGGCGGTGGCCTATCCATACAAATGTCGATGGTGATTAAATGTAATAAGAGTTTATACAACAATGAAAAGTTGTATTTGATAGGAGAGTCGATTGAATTGAATTTGAGGTGAGAAAGACACCAATGCCACAACCAAGAGTCTTGTGACGAGGCTTTGGATATTAAATAATAATAAGGTTGTTGAGCGTCCTTCAACTTGATGGTAAACAAATAACTGTCACGATGTGCATGTAGAATATCAACACCATCTTCGATTTGAACCTTACTGATTGATCACCAAACCGCGATTACCTTTGTCGGGGCTAGGATACAACGAATGGTGTGTGTTGTGATGTTTATTGGCGATTCCCCGAAGGTAAGGAACTCCTTTTACGCCAATTGTGTTATAGGTGTTTTGTTCGGTCATATGGCATACCGAATATGAAGTAGAGAAATCTCCTTTTATAGGTGATTCAATCCTTGGAGAAGAAGATAACTTAGTAATTATCTCTTTCCATTATATAATGAATCAAGATAATATTTATCTTGATTTGGTTGGTATCCTTTATTATAGAACGTATATCTCATTCCGGATTTAGCGTCTGTATTTTAGGAGAGGATTATGATCTTTTCCTTGTGGTTAGCTTCCGCTATATGGCTTTGTATGCACGCCCCTTCGTATGTACGAAGGAATATATCATCAAGCCCCCAGTTTAAAGTGAGGGACTACGCAGGATATTACTTTAAAACTTAAAACTGAAAAGGAGGTGCACCGGGTCAAGTGTGGTCAAAGGGGGAAAAGTGAAAATAATTTAAAATTTAAATTAAGGGTTCTAGGGCTCCATTTGGTATTCCATAAATACCGTCACCTACCTTACGAATCCCCATATTGACGATTCTATTGCCGGCGATTATTAGGCACGACGAGTGAACGGCTTTCGGCGATTTCCGCATTGGTCATTTGTGTCGCGTGAAGCAGGTAATATACCCCTCTTTTTTTCCCATAAGGAACCCTAGTTTCTGTATTTATTGAGAGATGACTAAGGTAGGTATTAGTGTATTGACGTCAAGTATGACCCAAGCCAAGTTAACTGAGTTTGCTGAGCGATTCTTTCCTAATCATACTGACTTAATACGGCTTCCCACTAGGAACCAGACCGTTACATCGCCCCACGGGGGTTTCGTTGGGATGTATATAAAATCATTTACCGTTGGTAGTGTACGGTATCCGTTCTCCGTGTTTTTTCTAGATGTGCTAAAGTACTATGGTCGTCATGTATCACTGATGCATCCACAAGGCCACTCGAAGATTATAGCCTTTGAGATCATGTGTCGCGCCCTTGGCGGCAAGCCCAATGTAGACTTATTTAGGCGTTTTGTAACAATCTGTGATGCTGGAGAGTGGATGACGATTGCTAATAGGGCCAAAGGTGTGGGTTGCTTTGAAAGAGGGGGGTTAGATATCAGGAACTGGAACTTTGCTGGTCGACTGCAATTAATAAGATCAGTTCTGTCTTCGTTTCATGTTTACTGGGCTTCGGTTTTTATTTTGC
>JAOXNX010000026.1:5375626-5387716 GCA_028566075.1 Solidago caesia | reverse complement strand
ATTCAGTGTTCACTATAACCTGGGCTCTGATACCAATTTCTGTAACACCCCGCTAAAGCGGAAACACGGGATGCACATCAAACATAGTACATTTTTTTGGGTAAAGGGGAAAATTTCCCGTTGACTTTTATATAACACCCAAACATTACAAAGCAAGTAGTATGACAATATTATCATACTAATTCATATATAGGACATGCCCCATATATGTAAACATAGAAACAAGCTAATAGCAAACCAATAAACGAGCTTACACTACACTATAATTACATATAGCATAGACAAGCAAAAAGAGAAAATAATAATGATTCAGCCATGTTGATATAAAAACTCTCCATGTACTCCCCAAGCATCCAAGGTGCGAATCACTTGGGCTGTTCTCTTAAACCGCAACTTCCACAATCTCAATCTAACAGTATCTTGTATTACTTGTACCAACTGATCTGGAGGACGAGCATGGTTAGTGAAAATCCTATTGTTTCTCTCTTGCCAAACGAAGTAAGCAGAAGCAGCAACAATTAACCTTCCCACAACATGAGTAATCTTCCTAGACTTAGCTCGGTCAATAAGCCATTGCATAATACAGTGCCAATCAGGTGGAACAGTATGCATATCAGCCCAACCTCTCACTGCACACCAAACCTGGACAGAATATGAACAATGAAAAAATAGGTGGCTATGAGAATCAAAATCAACAATGCAAAGACCACAGCACATCACATCCATAGTTTTCCGGCGCATAGGACTCCAATTTAAGATTTTATCTTGAGTCAATAGCTTTTGGCGTATGATAAGCCACATTATAAAAGCATGACGCGGGATACAATGAGAAAACCAAACTGTTTTAGCCCAAGTCACACTCTGTTGCATGCTCCGTAACGAGTTCCAAGCAGTAGCCGAAGAAAAAGTTGTCTCCACAGTGTTAACCTTCCAAATAAGTTCATCACATTTATCAATCAACATAATGGTTGGAGAATTGCGAAGGATAGGAAAACGATCCAGCCAAGTTGGAGGCCATTCCCAAACCCCATTGTTGTTTATATCCGACACCTTTGTATGCAAAGTAAAACCCGCTCTCCTGATTTCACTTGGTTGAATAAAATTAGCCAAAGGGCCCATGTCACTCCAAGTATCAAACCAAGCTGAAGTATGACAGCCATCACCTAGTTTCATCCATATGAAGTCACGAATTGAAGGCCGTAGTTGAAGGATCTTACGCCAACCCCAACTTCTCGATGCTCGAACAGGAATGTCCCAAAAATTACGCCCCCTCAAGTGATGATCATGTACCCATTCTACCCATAAAGATTGCCTGTGCGACAAGATGCTCCACACATGGGACGCCATAAGAGCCTTATTCATGTCATCAATACGCCGAATACCCAGACCCCCTTCAAATTTTGGCACACAAACCTCTTTCCAAGACACTTTCGCCTTACCCCTTTGCATCGGACCCTGACACCACAAGAAACCACGCATCATTTTTTCCAAATCCTTAATAATTCTTGAAGGAAGGATGAAAACAGATGCCCAATAGATGTGTAAGGCTGACAAAACCGAAATAATCAATTGTACTCTTCCTGCAAATGATAGAAACTTATTTCGCCAATCCCCTATTCTCTTCTCCATCCGCTCAACCAGGATTTTGCAATCTTTGTATAATAACCGAGAAGAAATAAGCGGGACACACAAGTATCGCACAGGCAGTTTCCCTTCTTGAAAAGGCAAAATACCAAGGATAGCTGTTTTAACAGAGTCTGGCACATGACAAAAGAAAACAGTACTTTTTTGAACACTAGGAACCAGCCCCGACATCTTGGTAAAAGAATCCAACGAATCCATAATTACCCTAACTGATCTCGTGTCCCCTCTTGCAAAAAGAAAAAGGTCATCAGCAAAACATAAATTAATTATCCTTTGCTTGACACACCTATTATGAAAACGAAAAGAAGAATCCAAGCGAACCGAGTGTTGTAATATAAGCGTAAGCACCTCCATTACCAAAGTAAACAAGTATGGTGAAATCGGATCCCCTTGCCGAAGACCCCTTTTTCCTTTGAAATAACCATGCAATTGCCCATTAATACTAAGCGAAAAAGAAGTAGAAGATACACAACACATGATCCAATTTACCATAACCTGATGAAAACCAAAACCCAACAAGACAGCTCACACAAACGCCCAATCAACTGTATCATATGCCTTCTGAATATCAACTTTGAACGAACATCGCGGAGGACCAGTTTCTCTATGATAATTATGCATAATCTCCTGTGTAAGCAGGATATTATCTGAAATTCTCCGGCCAGGCACAAAAGCAGATTGATTAATGCCAACTACATCCTTAAGCCCATCTTTAATTCGATCAGCTAGAATCTTACTAATGCATTTGTACAACACATTACAACAAGAGATAGGTCGATAATCATTAATAGAAGAAGGAGTTGAGACTTTGGGCACAAGCGCAAGATATGTATGATTCAGCTCCTGTAGTAGTTTACCCTTTCTGAAAAAATCATGAACAGCAAGCATCACATCCTTACCAACAGTCGACCATGCACTCTTGTAAAATGCCGAGGTAAATCCATCAGGTCCAGGGGCCTTGTTTTCACCAATTGCGAACATAGCAGCCTTGATTTCATCATCCGTAACCTCACGTATCATACTACTAGCAGAATGTTCCTCCAGAGTCTTCGTAGATAAATCAGGAGAAGGTTGGCTAAGAATCTCACCCTCAGCGCCCAAGAACTTCTGATAGTGCTGAACCAATGCATTCTGGACATTACTACCTTCACAAATCACACCCTGAGCATCCGTGATAACATCAATGTGACTTCTATGATTCCTGCATTTAAGAGAATTATGAAAATAAGCAGTATTAGCATCTCCAACAGCAAGCCACTCCACTTTAGATTTTTGCTTCAGAAATGATTCTTCATCATGGGTAGCTTCTTGAAATCGTTTTAAGCATTCACTTTCCTGCTCACGCAAAAGAACATTGGCCGGGTCTTTATCAATAGCCTTTTGTAATTCATCCAGTTCCCCGCGCAAGCTATCAACTCGTTTATGTAAGTTTCCTTGTTTAAATAAGAGACCGCGCAATGGAGCTTTAAGATTTTTCAACTTCTTTACCACCCGGAATTGATTAACCCCATGCACATCAAAATCCCATGCAGATTCCACAATATCCTGAAACCCCACTTTCTGTACCAAGAAGTTTGCAAACTTGAAAGGTTTAGAGCGAGCACGAGCAATACTAGGCAGTTTCAAGACACAAGGAGAATGATCTGACACTCTGTATGGCTGGAAAATTGCACATAAAGCAGGAAAAAGATCCGTGAATTGAGTGTTGCCCATAATACGATCAATTTTCTTTAGAATCCCCACTCCTTTCTTCGGTTTCTGATTCCATGTGTAATGTAACCCCATACTATTAATATCAAAAACTTCAATACTTTCAACACATTCTTTAAATTCCCGCATACCAATGTTTATAGTTGATGCCCCAGAAAAACTATCTTCCAGATTCAAAGAAGAGTTAAAGTCTCCAAGTAAAACCCACGGACGATCATTCACAAATTGTTTATGTAATCCTAGGTGCTGCCAAAGAATCCTTCTAGCCTTATAGTCATTATCCGCATAAATAAAGGAACAGAACATAGCTTTTTTGTCAACTTTAAACACTAATTGAACATGCATAACTTGGTCAGTCTGAGATAAAACCATAACATCAACAACATCAGAATTCCAACCAAGAATAATACGAGTACCCTTACTACATAAACCCCCATTGGATGTCCAATCCCAAGTTCTACAAATCTTTTTACAAGCGTTAAATAACCGGGAAACATCCATATGCGACTCCAAAATAGCACACACGTTAAGATTATTATCCTTCACTACCTGTCGAACCTCACTTTGTTTCAGGGGGCGGTTCAACCCCCTAATATTCCATGAGGCTATACTACCCATGGGAAACCCCATGAGCAGGAGTGCTTGCCCCTGTTACTGGTTCCCCAGACTTGACTCCCGATTCCATGAAGGTAGCAGTTTCATTATCAATAATATTTATCACTTCATCCCCATCAGAATCAATAGACACATTAAAAGAGTTATTCGAAGATTTACCTGGCTGATTAGAATTACTGTCATCTTTTGTATTATCATCTCCGAACACAGCAAATGAGTTCTTTGTAGTAACAGTAGGTTTAGTAGCCTTAGATACTCCCGAAGTGCTTGGTACATCCTTCTGTTGCTTAGAATTCACCACCGACCTATACTCCATTTTAGACTTCTGTTTAACAGGAAAACCATTTTGAAAATGCCCTTTCTTCTTGCCGTGGACCTGAGTGAAACCATCCTCATCAACAATCTCCTTCTGTTTTGCGGGACGAACCTGTTTAGGACATGTATCATTCTGATGGCCAAACACGCAACAGTGAGAACACCGAGGTGGCCTCCATTCATATTCTACCTTCATTGTTTCCTTCGTATAGCCATCACCATCCAAATCTAGAATTGCAATAGATAGAACATCTTTAAAAGCATCAGTAGCTGAGATATCAATTAAGGCACGAGCATAACTACTCCGTCCCCAGGATTCAGTACACATAGAACTGGTGTATGTATCAAGGAGTTTCGGAGTTCCAAGTTTTGAAGCAAGCATACTGAGTCCATCATCTGAATAAGCAGCAATTGGAACATTGTGGATCTTAACCCAAACCGTAACCTCTTTAACCTCCTCTTTCTTCAGCTGCACTGTCGGCATCCATTGTTTAAGAAAAATGGGCATATTACGGATAACCCATGGACCTCCCTCAAGAACATCCATCATTCCCTTTTTTTCTGAAAACTTAAAGAAAAAGAACCCACTGGCATTCATCATTACCTTCTGTAGGCCAAACCGCGTCCAATTGGTTTTCACAAAATATTCCACCACCGGGTAAGCAATTCTATCCCCCAAGAAGTACCCATAGAGCGTGTTGGCAAATTTACTTTGAACAATCCGGACAGATTCTTTGGGCAACACAACATCGACACCATCTTGTACCTCCATGTTTTCAATCTTCCTGAAATTAATAACCTGTTTACTCGACCCCGCCTTCACCATAGAAGCATAAGAATGAGGGACACTCTGATTAGTCTGTGTAGACGCACCAGCAGCAACATGTTCCTGGTTCTGAACGTGATCAACAGGCTCTAAATTCTCCACCCCTTTCCCTTTAATACCACCATCAGTTTCCACGTTAAGGCCTTCAGCTACATTGACCTCCTTTTCCGCTTGCAAATTCTGTGCATCAACATCATCTGCCGTAACTGGCATACCCTTAACGCACCCATATTCATCATATTCCTGGTTTCCAGCCTCCCCACTCACCCCATCACCACCCACCTTCACCTGTTCAGGTGGTGTCGAGACCTTATGCACATGCACCGGTGGCGGCTCTTTATTAGGGTTAGGATCAGAATTATCAGAATTAGGGTTTTGCATGGAACCCCTAACATTATCCCCCCCCCCCCCAGCAGCCGTCGAAACCTTACTTTTAGGGCTACCACCCTTACCACTCTTACTCTTCCTACCCGACATCAAAGGAATAGTAGAGGAATCCGGCTGGATCCCACTACCAGAACGCAACCTATTGAATCTTTCTTCAAGAGCTTGTAAATCAAATGGACTATCTCTCTTCATACAATCAAAACACCATGCATACAAACCCGACCACACCAACAACAGATACGCAAACGAAACAAGAAACCCTAATCCTAGACAGAAAACGGAAAAACAAAGAACCCTAAAAAACAACCTAAACAAACTCCAACATGCACATCAACCAATCCGTAGACACTAAAAGAGTCCAAGAATCAGTGAGAGGGACACATTGACAAGCTATTCAGATCGAATTAAAGAGAAGAAAGAAATCGCCATTTTCGCCTAAGATAGAGAGAAAAGGGTTTTTTGAACGGGCATATTCTCTAATGTCTGAATTGTACGTTCGCTCTGTTTTAAAATAAGAGTTTCCGATGAAAGTTGCATGCATAAAACATGCATTGCTTTCTTACGGCTTTATATTATAGTTATCAAGATTGTTTTTCCCTCTCAGGTGTTTTAGTGACATATATATTTCATCTTCCATATTATATATACATTGTAGTTGTTATCAAGATCTTCTCTATTATATATAAATTAGCGGTATGATTAAAGCACATTTTTCAAAATATGAAATTGAAAGATTCATGTTCTATTAGTTTATACTTTTTTGGTGAACATAAAGTTTACTAATACATGTTAGTAGGTCATTTATAGCTTTTTAGGTTTTTCTACTTTTCTTAGCAACACCTAACTTGACACCGAGAATGGAGATATGCAAACATTACGATGGTTTGTGGTATATGACGATAATAGGTGAACCTTGCATATCATTGTAATTACTTGTGCAACTTAATTTTTAAGAATCTTGAATACACATATCGTGTTTGTTATTTGCAAGAAGGCTCGTGCACCCACTAAACTTTTTTGGTAGGGTAATATTGATCCGCAGTATTCGTGATTTACAACACCTGCTTTATAGGGTTGAAACTAACTATTAAGCCGATATATATATCTAATACTAAAAAACTTTATAGCGTCGTGTTTAAAAACTTTTTAGTGTGATGTATTTTCAAATGTAGTCAATATTTTCAAATTTCCATATAACATCAAAACATACCCGGGTTGAACCCGGGTTGATTAGCTAGTTGAACCCGGGCTGCATCAAAACTTTATAGCGTCGTGTTTAAAAACATCCAATATTTTCGGTATACAATATTATCAAAACTTTTATTAAAATGTCCGGGTTAAACCCGGGTTAATTAGCTAGTTGACAAATGTAAGGAACACATGCTAGTATATAAACTAAAGATCCACTTACTCTATTACAAATTGGTTTTAGAGCGAAACCTTATTAAAGTTGTATGTTGGTCATTGTGTTAGTCTAAATACATGTCATAACACATTTGTTAAATGTTTCCTAATAACATAACTTTCAAGCAATCTTTTTTATTTAATTTAACTTGGACTAGAATTCATTTAATTAATATTTAACATTTAATTACTAATTAACATTTAATAATTATTAATTATTAATTATTAAATAATGCTAATTAATTCAATTAGTTTTTTTTTTTTTTAACGGCAAAATATGATGTATATTAATATTGTCCAATATCATTTTTCTCCATTCGGTAATTATAAATTTGTAGATACAATATATATATATATACATATAATCGGATATTTAAGTGCTCATTGTGTATGACTCCGTAAGTTCACGTATATTCCGGACATTTATTTATTTGTAATATGGACATATCACAGCAGTATCATTTTCGGGCCACAAAACTTTCTCACCCTTCTCAAAATCACTTCAGATTCGGGTATTGTAATTTGGATTATATTCGTACGAATATGTGAGTCAATTAAAAAAATGGTTAAATAGTTTCTGTCTATCAGCATCTTACAAACCATATCCTATAATGATGAAGTTTGAGGGTCAAGCACTGTAATTTTCAACTTTAATATCAATGTGCCTTCGTTTCGTTTTATCAGAATTTGTAGTGATCCTATATTCCTATGAAACTCTATAAGAATAATTATTGCAAATAAAGAGAGAGCTTTAGGTTTATGTCAAAATTTATCTGTAATTCGAATTTAGGAAAGTACATGTTTGACTGTCGAAGTCAAACGTTACATTTTTGCAGTTTCCAATATGGTCATTTTAAGCTTAGATTCAGGGTATATCTGGTAAATGTTTGATTGAAAGAAAGCTCAGTTGCTTCTAAATGTTAGTGGACCGCATAGGCTATCTTATATCCAAATGGCTAAGGCGGTAGCTCATATCAGAGGTTAGGACATCGCACAACAAGAAAAATGGTTTTTTTTTTGCGACGAGACCTATGTCGTCGCATTAAATTACAATAAACGACAAAAATAGTTGCTTTTTGACTTTTTACGACGAAAAAAATCTCCGCAAAAAACCTTTTTTCTTGTAGTGATCTCATTGATCAAACCAGTGTCAGCATCATAGTTGAGTGTATCTTGCTAACTTTTTATGTGTGGTTTCTTTAATTAATGCAATGGTTGATAAGTAACAGTGAGTTGATCTTCATTTCTATAGTATTCATATGCGCCTCTTTTACATCTATAGTGTGTTGAAAAGTGCCTCTCTCGCATGTATTTCCGCAGATATGTCATGCAACTGCTGATCTCTTGGTCTTATGTTCGTCATACATCACCCTGCCAGGGAGTTTGAATGTGAGATGCATCAATGTGGGGTAATCATGACCCATTTTTTCATCAAATCAAAATGAAATTTCAGTTAGCCCTTTGATGCGTTTCCAAATATGACTCCTCTCTTTTCCAATCGTTTTCAGTACTTTGTTTGAGATGTTTTCTTTGAAAAGCTCCTTTCCTAATCGACCTTTGTAACATCCGTGAAATTTACGATTTTTAAATCACGATTAATTAAGTTAATCTTTCGTTTATGAGATATTTAAGAGAATTAAGGCATGATTAGGTGATTAAGTATATATTAAGCTGTTATTGATTTTGAACGAATGAATTGATTATATGAATCGCCTTAACGAAAGTTTAAACTATTAACGACAAGCAACTAAAAAGTCTAGTATTCTAATTTGTTACAAAAACGTTTATTTGGCCTTAGTTATTTTTAATAAATTTTATATGGATTGAAACTAGTGAATATGAATGACTTTTATGTCACTTTAACTATATAAAAACACCACTTTTGAACAATCTATTTAATCGTCATTCGATAATGAGAATTACTAGGAAAAATCGATCTTTCCTTCTTGTTTCTTGGGTTCGGTTTTAAGCTCAAGTATATAGATAGTTTTGCCACTTAAAAGCTTCCATTAAAGACATGTTCTACTTCAAGTGTTTCTTATTAAACAACCATGAGATCTTAGAACTTAAACCACACACAACATGCAAGATTTTGGCTAGTAAATCAAACAAATGATTTTCCTTTTTCTCTTGGTATTCACGGCTTCAAACACAAACATAAACACAATGATAAGTTTGCAACTTGATCATCCTAGTATGTTTTCAATCACTTTCAAAAGTCTTCCATCAAATGCAATCTTTGTACTTCCTTGATTCACTCAACATGTTGCAAGTCTTGAATCTTCCCTACTTGTTCTTGAAGTGGACACACACACATGACATTGCAAGAAAATTGATTCAATCTAGTTGCTAGTAAATCTTGTTAATCATGAACCTTTCTAAGCCTAGATATTATGCACAACAACACAATTAAGAACCTTCCATGAATCACCACTTGTTCATACATCAAGTCACAAAGATCTTAGGCAAAAATCTTTCTTTCTTTCTTTGTTGGTTCACTGCACAAGACACACACAAAAAGAACATGATAGCTATTGAATCAAGCCTAGTATCTTATGTACATTGCTACACACTTAAGCCACCATCCCATCTCAAGCCTACACACCACTTGATCAACATCTAATCACTAGGATTTTGGCCAAGAAATCTTCTTTGTCCCCTTGGAAGGTCACGGCACACACACACCCAAAACACTCCATTAGATTTTGGCCACTATCTAGATCTTGAAACATCACAACACATCACTATTCTAGCTATGCAATGAGTTCTCTTGTGTTTTCTCCCCCCCACCCCCCACCCCCACCCATGGCTTCATCACCACCCCCACCATCACCTTCATTCTTAATTCACTATAAGTACTAGCTTCCATGCAACACCATTCTTCACAAATTCACAACAAGTCTTCAAGTATTCTTACTTCATACACGCAAACAACATAGTTCAAGAATCATAAAGCTAGTTATAAGGTTTTTCAAGTTACTAGTAAGAAAAGTGTGCAAGAAAGCTTCATTCGATCTTCAAGTTCTTCGTTTCTTCAAGAAAAGTTGTAATGCATCTCCAAGTCTTCAAATCTTCATAAATAGGGCTGTTATTATCATCAAGTTATTGAATCCAAGATCAAATTATGGCTATGTTCAACTTTTTCCATTGTTGTTCTTGCTAGAAAGGTTGTTTTGATCTTAAATCTTCAAGTGTGTTCATCGAAAGTCGTTATGATCTTCAAATCTTAAAGTAATCTTTAAAGAGTTGAACTTCAATCCATCCACCATTTATTTTGGTGTTCTTCCCCTTTTAAGATCATTAAGATCTTGAAAGTGTATAAAGCCTTTCTTAATCGTTGTGAGTTATCTAACCGATTTCAATTACTTTAAATATTTTTATTGCATATTATTGTTCGGGGTCAAATTTTACTTAAGGATCTTGACTTTGGAGGATCCTGAATTAAGTTATTACCAACGTGCTACATATAACATTTTGGCTTCGAAAGATATTTTCTGTTACAGGATCTTGATCTAATCAACTACATTGAAGATTCTTATTATTAGTGTCACGAGGAATTATCAACAATTGTATTTCAACGGATATAGTAATGGACGAAGTCAATAAAGAACGAAGTCTAAGCAAGAATATCGGATTCAACATTGACTCAAGCAATAATCAACACATGTTGAATATAGCTCAACGTTCACTTCACCAAGTCAAGGCACGTTCAACAACAACTCGGAAGATCCCGGATATCTCGGATTGATAGTTAGACGCTCCTTATAGCTAAACTAGTATAAATACGAGGCTTTGATCGAGCATAGAATATCATCAGCTTACACATTCACTCACTATTCTCTTCTCATCTATTACTTTTGCAACTTTTACACTTAGCTCTCGATCAAAGTGCTCTTTTAGCTTGTATTATCTTTACATTTTTCATTAATAAAATTAGGCAGGAACGATTGTTTCCTCCCGGGGTTTTTATGCCGGCGAACCTATAAATGATCAAGGGCTTTTCCTCGTCAACAAATCGCTGTGTCATTGTTCTTAAGTTTTTCTTTACTTTAAACACTTTATATCTTGATTATCTTTACAAAGATCTTGATTTCAATACTTTATTTACAACTATATTGTCTTTCAAAACATTTTTAAGTATTTTACATTGATTTTATACTCGTAGTATTTCAATATCTTGAAAGCAATTAGCACCTACCCCGCGAATGAAAGTATTGGTCACTTAATTATCTTGAGTAATTTTTGCCCAAAATAATTTGGCACCACCGTGGGGCAAAAGGGTGTTTTCTAAAATTAAAACCTCTTTTTCGAGTAATTTTCTTATAGCATCTCAGATCTAAAATAGAAAATGTCGACTCAACCTAATACTTCTTCTGCTGCTTCATCAAACCCGATGCCATCAAACACTACGCTTGTGTCTGGTCTCTTCTCTGCTTCTGAAAAGGGACGTATTGATAATCAAACTCGAAACGCACCACTTGGAGCGGGAGATGGTGCAAATAACAGAATGAATCCACCACCGGAATACTTTTCAACCAGATCGGTGGTAACACAACGAAATGTTGGCGTTTCGGATACTAATACTGTTCTTGGTATGTTGCAGGCCTTGTCCGAGAAAATTACCAAGAACCAGCTGGATACTGAAGACAAATTCAGGAGGCTTGAATCTCGGCTTCCTATAACAACTGAACCCGCTCAGGATCCTATCCAGCCGAGAAACTTGCGCCCGCAATTTGATAGAAGCCCGGTGACACCGACAAACAACTCTGGGCCAGATCCTAATGTGCCAGTCAACCATTTCTTTAGCACAACTAATCCTTTGCGAGGTGATGGAAATGCTCCAGGATCCTTATTCCGGAGCTCTGGTCCAAATCCTTCAAACTTTGATCAATCTATACCTGCTACTAACGTTTCGCAGGATCCTAATAACCATATGGCGAGAGAAATCCAAAAGCTTAAGGCTATGATCTCGAGTGTACCAGGATTCTGTCAACGAACACCAGAAATGGATCCAATGATGTATAGGACATCAAGATTCGTGCCGCAGATTGCAGGAATAGAGATCCCAAAGAAATTTGAGGCTCCTCGGATGAAGATGTATGACGGCACCAAGGATCCTGAAGAACATGTAGCCCAATACATGGAAAGGATGGAAACAATACCCATCCCATCAGATCTAAAAGAGGCAT
>JAOXNX010000026.1:5354423-5368352 GCA_028566075.1 Solidago caesia | reverse complement strand
TAAATAGAGTTACAAACGTTGGTGGTACCAGTTTGTGTTTTGTTTGGTCACGGTTATTGTTATCAACATAATTGAATCGGTTTTAATTAAATGTGCAACCAGAACTCGTTGTGGAACTGACTCTTGGTGGATGACCTTTTACATTACTGTTTTTCACAAATCAATCTTTTTCGCGATTTCCATTGTCTTAGGACAACCATTGCCCCGGTCATACCGGATACCGCTTTTAGTTTAATAAGTTGATTTACAAAACCCCCAACTGACCCTTGGTCATTAAACGTTACTTTTCTTGTATTACTTTAACTTAGCAATTTTCTTAGTAATCAGTTCCTGTGTTCGATCCCGGACTTACCTTTTAGCTATATTACATACGAACGGGTCCACTGCCCGCAAGTGTGTAGTAGTCAGTAATTAGGTAGTTCTTGTTTATAAATTTTTAAACTCGATTTCACACATCAAGCGGTTTAACGATTATGTATTTTTTTAATTAATATTAAATGTCATTTTTTTTATAATTGTCTTTTTTATAATTAATATGAAGCGTTGTGTTTTATATATGATTGTTTATTATGAATATTAAAGAAAAATAAATTAAATGGTGGGTTGTATCATGACACCTTATAAAAAATGATGAATTTTTATATTGATGGATTGAAATGACTTGACAACATGCTATTGGTTGATGGTGAAGGTTGATGTGGGTTGGTGTATCATGACACCCTTCACCCTTATATTTATATCATTGTCCTCCACAAATTTAAATTCTCAAATTTAGGGGGCATGTGTTATTGTGTTTTGTTTCCGAGAGAATAAGATATTATGCATGCTTTAAAATTACATACGTAATATTTGGTATCGTATTTGTGGCAAAAGGTTGATAACTGACAATCTAAACTGGTACACATTCGGCTACCTATTCTTATTATAGGTATATCTGACTCACTCAGCGGTTGTAGCCAGTTTTTTCACTACAGCAAAAACACTATTTGTTCACGTTTTTAAGAAGTATAAAATTTCCAACTTTTACCATTGGTATTTGGTCTTGTGTAGGTCATCATTTTAACATGACATAAAGATTTATAACCATGCCTTCTCTCTTATTTATCAAAACTACAATTTACGAAACCAAATATTTAAATGGCACTAACAAATAGCCCAAGTATAAAACTACAAAAGTGGAGGAAAATCCACAAAGTTAAGGATGGATTATGGGGATGGACACCAACTCTCGTTAGATGGTGAACAAATATTGGTGGGAGAGGTACAACCAACTGTACTTAATCCAACACAAACTGTTGGACAACTCTATCTGCATAACTTACAATATTTCGTTAGAGATTAGCCATTTAGCCCCACAGCTTCAAAGGTTTGTCAAATATAAGTTAATATTTGATATTGGTTTGACTTGCTCAACCACTTTTCAATCATTATTTAAGCCCTTTCGTCTTATTTTCTGTTAACTAAAATAATTCTTCTGTTTTATGTTAACTAAAATAATTCTTCGCACTTTGTTGCGGTTTATCATGTTTAGTTTTTGTTAACAACAATTTATTTAACATTTATTTTGAATATATTTTATAGAACATAAATAACTAACAATAAAATACATAGTTAATTTTATAATTGTTGGTCTTAAAACACTTTTTCTGTATTTCAATGATTGGGTCAAGTATTCTTTTACGTGTTTAGTACTTATCACACATGCTTTTGTTGCATGTTTAGTTCATGTTTCACGTTAAAGGGATAAAATACTCATATTATCTTTTTTATTTTTTTATGTTAAAAATACATCAAACTTTTGAAAAATGAAGAAAATAAAAGTAAAAGGGAGTTTACTCATTTTATGTGGGATATGGACAATTTATGCTGTGTAACATAGATTCAATGGGAAGACGACTCAAAATATTGTTTTAAGAGAGAAACATATGTCATGATCAATGACAAAGATATGAAAATAAAAAATAAAAATAAAAATTCACATGTCAAATATCTAATACATTAGGTTTATCTCGTCTTTTTTTTAGACCATGGATTAATCGATCGACGAAATCTATCATATTTTCCATTTTACATGTCTAACGAGGATAATTAAAGCCGGAGAACGCTAAATGCTAGTATGAAAGGCAAAAGAATAGCGGACATGAATCAAACTCATATCATCTCTCTCTCTCTCTCTAGATATATATATATATATATATATATATATATTTTGCTATCTCTAAGTGCCCATGTGGCATATCTTAAAACTCGCCACGTCAGCTTTTGTCTTACGTGTCGTATTTATATCGCTTTGGTTTAGGAGCGTGACATCTCTTCTGCCACATGTAAATAGTAGTTATGCCTTCAGTTTAAATGGGGTAAAAATTGATCCCGCCAGGATTCACTTGAAAGAAGATTGGAAGCAAACACAGCCATTACACCAACCCTTAGTTGGTGTTATTGTTTCCATTCTTAAACTTATATCTAGGATTTGACCCGATAAATTCCATTCGGCTCAAATTTATTACATACGCAAATGACTTAATTAAATTAAGTCATTTCTTCTTTTCTGACTTCCTAATCTCGCAGTCACACCACTTCACACTATTATATTTATTTGTTTATTTTAACAACTTAACACTTGACCTCCAATGAAATTATTTCTTTTTTTTGGTTTCTTCTGATGCGCGACTCACAAACACATAGTTTAGTTTAAGGCACCTTAATAATTAAAATCAGTTCCTTATAATCACATTCAATACACCTTAATAATTAATAAGCAAATTAAATCAAGACACCTTAATAATTTAAATTAGTTTCCTTATAATTCATCTTTAGTTCTAAGAGTTTGTTTTAATCCATAATTACTAATTTTGGATCATTTAAAACTGGGTAAAAATTAAAGTTTTTTTTTTTTAGAACGGCAATATATTAAAATAAAACAAAGTGTCTAGCAAAACACTAGACACCCAAAAGAGTACAAATACAATTACAAATATCAAGGATAATCGACTATACAATACTATCCTAGATACATCTTGAGACTTGAGACTTCAAACAAACTTTGTATAAATGAAATAGTGAATAAATAATACTGATTTATTGATTTGATACTTCATAAATTCTAACCATATACACAACTTTACAATCTGAAAAAAAGGGGAGATTTTGCTATGACAATCTTGTGAGTCTTAAATAATGGTTTTTTTTTTTTTTTAATAAATAATGTGTTATTTTTTATGCATGAATTATTGACAATCCTTAAAAGTTTTATTAACAAATTTCTAGAAAATATTGTCATCAAGCAAGGTATAATGTTTTTTTTTTATTTTCTAAACAGATTTATCATTTATACCAACAATGCTATTCTTCATTTTTTAATTAATCGTGACAACTATATTAACATAAAAAATGTTGAAGTCTAAATCTTTGCATAAAGTTTCTTAATAATATCTATAAACGAAACTTTCATTCATTAGTTTACATTCATACAATTTTTTTTTTTAAGCTTTAAATTATAACGTATTATAGATTTTTTGGAAATCTATTTATTTATATTAAGACTATATTGATAACTTATTTAGTAGTGTTTAATGTTATGTTAATGGTGTATATTTTGGTTTCGGATCTTGATTATAAGATGTGTTGTGTAAGTTATAAAAATATCATTGAATATTTTTTACACAACCTAATTTTTAGTTTCACTACAAGCCAGATCACCTCCTTTAGATAGATTTTGATTTAATACGAGTTATAAACTGGTTGACACGACTAACATATTTATTAAACAAGTTAGGATTAGATTCAAGATTTTGAGGCAATTGTAAAATCAATTGATTTGGGGGTTGAGGTATACAAACCTGTTAACATGCCAACCTGCAACTCACTAACCCGAATACAACACGATTACCACTCATCAATACAATATTGTAATTGACAAGAATATAACCAGCGACTGAAGGATAGCTGTGATCGCCAATAGAAACATAACTCAGAGCTCCACTACGTCGTATTAAACCTCTAATTCTTGTGGTTTATCGATCAATATATCAGAATATAACCCAATCCATCGCCAAAACATTTGTTTTTTATAAAATGATTATCATAATGATGACACCTGTTCATTGCACCTGAATGACTAACATAAACCAAGTTACATACTTGCCGAAAACCTTTAAGTCGTGTTACTAAATAATAATAAATATGACTTGACCCAAATTCAGTATGCGTTATCTAACGATGTATTTTGCTAAAGTTTCAATTTTTCTCGTACAACTATCTTAGGAGTTGTTTGTTATGTTTAGTTTCATATTAAAACGGCCTAATATGTTTTTTATTTTGTTGTTCGGAGTATAACATATGTTCTAGTTGGTATTATAAACGGTTTGGCGGATTATAAAAGGGTTTGAAATGCCGACCAAAACTTAACCCATTAAGTAAAATTATTAGTGGTGTTGGCTGGCCATTTATAACCCAAACCCCTTTAATCTTAACCCAAACCCGTTTATTTTCATGTCGTGTTGAAAAATATCAACCTCCCATTCCCCAAATGCCAATCATGCAAACACCACCGGACCCTTTTCCTATCAGTGAATTTACACACGTTAGAATTTTAGACCCCTGTGAAATAACCCTTATGAATTGTTTGATAACCAAATCGTAAGCTTAATAAAAACCCTTACAAGAACCCTTACTATGTTCAACCTATACCCTAACCGTGGGTTAGCTTTGTGACAATCGTCCCAAGTCTTGTACTTTCGTTTAGTCGAACGTTCGTTAATCAAGCTTGAACCGTATCTAATGTTCTTTCTAGACTTGTTCTATTGTTCATTTTGTGTTCAAAGTATGTGCTTTAGGGTATTTGTTCTTTATATGCTCGAGTTAGATCCTACAATGTTTAACAAACAGACTTTTAATAACTAACGGAATGTCCCCAAATCGTTAAATTTATTACGATTTTAGTCCTAAAATTAACGTTCCATTGTCTAAATTGAGAATTTGTTTAATTAATTGGTTTTAGTGCTTTCCATGTGCTGCATCTAAATGTTGGACACCTGTCCCAACATGCAAAAACACTGATCAAAACATATTTTTGGTTCATTTACATCTCATTTTGTTCACCAAAGGTCCAATCAAGTTCTCTCTAGTTGAACATCTTATGCGGTTCATTCTAAGGCCTGAAAAGATCAAATTTTCGATTGGGTTTTGTTCTATTAAAGTAATCTATGATCCTTCAACGCTTTCTTAAATGATTTCTTTGAAAAATCGAATTATAAAGTTCAAATGGTTCGTTTTTGCTAAACCTTTGGTTCGATTTCCTTATCAAAAGAATTTTAGTGTCAAAAGGCTTAAACCTTGTTCAAGGATTGAATGTTATGACAAAAATGTGTTTTCATGTACGAATCCCTTTCAATTCCATCTGTTCTTTTGATCAAAAATTGGTGTTCTGTGAAAACTGCGAAGTTCGTTTCGGAGCTGAAACGAACCTCGTTTGGGCATGAAACGAGGTTCGTTTGGTTTGAAACGAAGTTCGTATGGTCCTGAAACGAGGTTCGTGTGGGTTTGAAACGAGGTTCGTATGAGACTTAAAACGAAGTTCGTTTGGCTATTTTTAAACTGAGGTTCGTACGAGGTCATTTTGAAACCAGGTTCGTTTCAATTAAAGTTCTGGGCTGGTATCGTAACTAGTCGTCTGATTTTATGAATTTTGGTCAACTTTAATGTACAAGTTCCATGGCATTCCTAAGTTATTATTTGTTAAACATTGGATCATTATTCGAGGTGTTAACCTCAATTGTGTTCATTATTCTAGGTTCAAGTGCTCGTACGTGTGACTAGTTCGTTCTGTACTTATCTTAGTGCATTGTTCTATACATTGTTCCAAGTTCGATCAGGTGAGTTCACTGCCCCTATTCTGTTTTTATCAGTTTTGTTGCGGGGCTGAAAATCATGAAAAACTATTTTTTATAAATGGTAAATAGACGTTCAAAGACTATATTTTTAGACGTTCAAAGACTATATTTTTAGACGTTCAAAGACTATATTTTTAGACGTTCAAAGACTATATTTTCAAGCATTCAAAAGACTATATTTTTAGACGTTCAAAGACTATATTTTTAGACGTTCAAAGACTATATTTTCAGACGTTCAAAAACTATATTTTTAGACATTCAAAGACTATATTTTTAAGACGTTCAAAAGACTATTAATTCAATCACACTCGTTCTAGTGATTGAGACGTTCAAAAAGACTATTTGATCCACTACATTAATTCAATCACACCTGTTCTAGTGATTGGACCGTAGGTAAATTATGGACAGCGCTGTTAGGATAGACTACCTCTCTCGTACCAGTTCGCTGCGAGAGCATATTTACTTGTTCACTTCTCTCGTACCGGTTCGTTGCGAGATTATATTTATTTGTTTATCTTTATTTGTGATAAAATAGTTCAATAGTTCAAGTTCATAAACGGTTTGTAGTTGGACTCAGTGCAAGACAATGTTCAATTAATGAATAGTCAGACTTATAGACTTACAGACTTATAGACTTATTTAACTTTGTTTTTCGGATAATATTGTCATGTAAATCTGTTTAGGCCTTGTATGGGCGGGGGTTAAACAGGCATACATGATAGAATTATCTACACTTATGTACTTAGACTTATGTACTTATGAACTTATGACCACTGGTTCGGTCAATCTTTTATATATTATGTCATTATAACATATTTTATGATCTTCAGACTTGGTCGTTCAACTGTGATCTCACCAACTACTTTTGTAGTTGACATTTTGAACTCTCATGCTTTTCAGGTTCAGGTCAATAAGTGTAGTATCTATGTTCAGACTCTATGAGCGTTCATTGCGGATCCATTCAGACGGATCGTCTTCTGCTTCTTCCATCCTTTGTGCTCGGATGTAGAGACTTTTTGTTCTTATCAGCTCTATATTTATGTACAGTTCTTGTCTTAGTACATGTTCATTTTGTCCTATTTTGAGCATGACTCATGTACTTAAGTCTTTTGTACTGGGCACAGCCCTTCTAACATTGTAATCGTCGTTCTGATTTTAATGTTATTGGCTGTGTGATGATCTATAATTTGTGCTATGTACTATGTTTACTGTGCATCCCGTGTTTTCGCTTTAGCGGGGTGTTACATTCGATAACACGGTCACCAAGTTTCCGTACTTTAAGTCTGGTGCCATTACATAACCCACCTAGCTGATCTATATTTTTGAATAACATAACAGGGATACCTACTTTTAGAACCAAACGATGATTTGGTATGCCAGACACCTTAATTTCATTAAGAAAATCTTGAGTGTACAATTCACCATTAAAATCAGATCCGTTCTTAGATTCACATATTGAATCAGAACTCAAATAAACTTTCTCCTCACCGTCAATTTTTGACAAGAAATTGTCATTGATGATATCGACTACTTCATGGGTAGGTGCGAGAATTGCCCTGTCTTGAAAGAAACCACCAGCATAATTTCTTTGAAAAATATGTACCTACTCATTAAAACATAGAAGCAAAACAACACTAATATACCTGCTCATCTGCTAAACTAACTTCCAGCATAATTTCTTTACCAGGCGTAGCTTGCCTCCACGAATGGAATACTCGAACCCTTACATGAAGATTGCGTGATCTAGATGTGACATCTGTAAGCATAGTCATGGCTCTGTCCATATTTCTAAAACATGAAGTAGATCACATGTCAATAGTTACAATCTATTGATAGTGAAATGTTCAAATGAGTCCTTGTTTTTTTGTGGATATCAAGGGACAAATCTGGTCCCTTGATTTGATTAGATCAATAGCTTAGATTAAATCTTTTAACTTAATATAATAAAACACACTGAGGGGTATTATAGTAATTTCCCCCCTCCACAGCTTCTGTGTCTTACTCTCTCTAATTGATACACACACACCCACATAGCTTGCTCTCTCTAACCGCTACACATACACACACACACACAGCTCGCTCTCCGGCGATGATTTTTACCATTCCAACTCTCTCCAGCGGTCGGAAACGTAATTTTTTTTTTTCATTATTACACTTTTCGGCCTTAATAAAGTTAATAATCGTTACTTGGTAACAATGGCGGAATTGAAAACTTATGAAAAAAAGAGGAAATCTATCTCCGGGAGTATGAATCATGTCGTTCCTAGCATTTCTCAAGTTGCGGTTTCCGATGAAGGTAGTCTATTTCTCATTTCATTCCCTGTTTTGGTTGTTTTTAATATTTTCTAAATTTTATAGGGTTTTTTTTAAATGTTTCTAGGGTTTGATATGATTTTATAAATTTAGCAATACTTTTGTGTTTATTATAAGCTTAGTTTGTTGTTCATTTACTGTTATTTTTGCTAAGCATTTGGTATGTTTATGTGTTTGTTTCATGAGCCAATCATATATGATTATATACTTACACTTATGTTGGTTTGTTTGATTTGTTTGTTCAATCTTCTATGATTGTGTCTTCTTTTCTCGATTTTTCTGTCTACAATGTTATATGATTGTGTGTATGGTTTAAAGTAAGGTTTATATTATTTTGTTTGAAAGAATTTTATGTATGTTTATTTGTGAAATGTTATTATTGTATATTTGTTTGTATGTTTGTTCAATATTATTTGATTTTTGTGTGTTTTTGTTCATGATTTGTGTTTTTTAGTGTTGTATGATTGTATGTACGATTACCACATAAGTTTTATATGCTTTTGTTTGAGTTTGTTTATTTGTCAATTTTATGTTTTTTTGTTTGCTGCAATCATATATGATTGGTTTGTTATTTTGATGATATGTTTTGTTCAATGCTACGTGATTCGTGTGTTATTTTAACTCTATAGTTTTTGCAGCCAGTGCTGTTAAAGTTTCTAAGAAGAGGAAAACTGTAAATGTTGGTGAATCGCTTCAGAAGTCTCCAGTGAAAAACTTACCCTCTGTCGAGGGTTCACAAAAGTCACCTTCGAAGAAATCAAAGAAGCCTCCTTCAAAGAAATCAAAGAAACAGAAGTCACCTTCAAAGAAATCAAAGAAAGTACCACCCAAAGTTGTGAAACCCAGTTCACGTTTGGGTTCACATCTCACTTCAATCGTATACAGGACCGCACCTGGTGCACTTGCTGCTGCAATGGCTAAGCTTTCTCCATCACAGAAGAAGCTTCTTTGTGATTTAGGTTTTGGGTCATTGATAGGGTTTGCCATCCAAGATTTGCACCCAAAGCTTGTATTCTTTGTTGTGGATGCTTTCGATCCAGAAAAAATGGTCATTCACACTGCCAAAGGGGATATCAAATGTGATGAACAAGCTGTTTTGGATGTTTTTGGTCTGAAGAAAGGTTCTGTCAGTATATATTCTGGGAAGTTTAAGGCTGATCCTGATAACCAGTTTGACGATCCATCTGGAATAAGACACACTTTAATCTCAAGTCTTATTTGCCACTCACAAGGTTCAACTGATTTCTTATTTACAATGAACTTTCTGATGCTGTTTTGGAATTCAGTTATCTTCAGCGATAGCAACGGTTTAGTGAAGCATGATGTCTTAGATTATGTGTCGAGGGAAACCATAATTGCTAATATCGATTGGTGTGGTCATTTGTTAGACTCTTTAAAGCATAGTAAAGAAAAATGGAATCGAGATTTTCCTCTAAGAAGGCCTTATTGCGGTCCAACGATTTTCCTAACTGTAAGTGCATTTGTATATGTATATTTTATGTGTGTTAATCAAATTTGATTGAAAACAAATACATTTTCTGTATGCCAATCAAATCTGATTGGCTTAATCAATGCATTTGATAGGCATACAGAAATTGTGTTAATCAAATTTGATTGAACACAAATACATTTTTAGTATGTTAATCATTGTAAGTGCATTTGTATATGTATATTTTATGTGTGTTTGTATATATTTTTGTTGCTGTTTTTAACATTTATTTGTGTATTTTTTTTTTATAATTTTCGTAGTTGCTCTATCTTGACCGGACAAAGTTGGACAGTGTTCCCGTCTGCCGACAACGTCCAATATTTAGAAATTGGAAAGAATCTATCAAAGTTAGAGCTGAAAAGGAAATGGCTCTTCGACAGTTTGGATTGCCAGAACTTGCCCCTGATTTTGTTGAAGAAGAAGATATAGGTGAAGGATTTGTGCAAGTTACTGAAGCTATGAAGGAATCTATTTCAGAGAAGAAGAAGGTATTCCAATGACTACTGTGTTTTCGATGTTTTTTTTCATTTTTTTGGGATGCTTTGATACAATCATATTTGATTGTATGCATTCAATCAGATGATATTGGGTATACAATCATATTTGATTGTATGCATTCGATCAGATGATATTGGGTATACAATCATACTTGATTGCATGAATTCATTTAAGTTTTGTTAGCTTATTTTAACTTTAATTTAGTATGCAGGAATATTTGAATTTGATTGAAGACAATCTGAATGCGGTTTCAAGTATCAAGATGTTGTTGGTTGATGCTTTTAAAGATGTTTCATTAAAGTTTGGTGATGATGAGGTTTTTAGAATTTTGCGTAGGGAGATGGTAGATATGTTTTCTTTGAAAGAGGGGTTTGATGCGAAATCAGATGGCGATGATGATGAGTTGGCGTCTTTGTTAAGGAAAGAAGGTGTTGCCAGTGACAATGTAGACAACAAACAAGTTGATGAGCAACAATTGAATGATATTAATTATGTCGAAGGCGATGTAATTCTTGCTTCTTATGACACACATGTTTCTGATAAGGTGGATAAGGTGGGTGATGAAGGTAAGGAAGTGGTCGAGAAGGATGAATTGAACAATGTGGTGGGCGATGTAAATCTTGCTTCTGATGACACTTTTGTTTCTGTTAAGGTGGATAAGGGTGGTGATGAAGGCAACAAAGAAGTCGAGGAGAATGATGAGGTGGGTTATAAACTGAATGATGAGGTGGGTGATGTTGCCGAAGGTTCTGATTTTTATCAAACTGCGGATGAAGGCGAAAAAGATATTGAGGGAGGGAAAACTGATATTGTTAATGATGAAATAGGAATGAACAATGGAAAAGATGATGATGTTTGTGAAACGTTGGTTCAAATGAAACTTGGCAGTGCTGAAGTTGGTGTTCCTGCTGTTGAAGGCATAAAAGCAGTTGAGGAGGAAGTGGATGATGATCTATTTGAAGACGGAGAGGACGTGTATGATATTCCCACTGACCAAGAAGATGATATTTTATCACAGTGGTTTCATGATGATATGGATGAGATTATTGAAGTTTTTGATATACAGTCATTAATCAATCAAATTGGCTTCCACTTACCATGGAAATACCCAAGAAAGTTAAAGCCAGAAGTATAACGCCTCCCAAGTTTAACCTGTTGTCTCAAGATTCTGATGGAAACCAAAATAAATCTGAGGATGAGGTGGTTCCGTCAAGCCCAAAGGTTCTGCAACCAGTGTTTGGTAAACGAGGTCAAGCCGTCTTGTAATCTCCTTATATTAATGCTGTGCAGACCCCAGTTAATGCTCGTATTCTTCATTCAGAACTCTATGTCGCGATGCAAATGTTTTCTGAGTTGCAGCGCCCTAATAGGTAAATTTCCCATTTTTTTATTCAAATTTAACTTTATCATTTATCAACTGAATTTTTAATAATGCAAGTGTGTTTTCTTTCTTTTCTTTTTTCAATTTATAGTGATTTGGTGTTTGAGGCTCCCAGCGTATATGGACAGGCTTTTGGTTACCGTTTTAATTTTCAATCACTTGCTCCTGGGATGCTTATCGATGCTTGTGTGATTGATTGTTGGGCAGCAGTGTTGAATTATGAGGAATGTGTGAGGAGAAATTTTCGATCAGTAGTTAGATTGTTTTTGAGTACATCCATTCTTGTAAGTTTTAATTTTTTACAAGGTATATGAATTTATCTAGTAGCTGCAATTCAAATTAATTAGCTTCTTTTTTAACTAATAGTCGATGGAATTCTTTGAACAAAAGAAGAAGAGGTCCTTTGATGAGCATTTACAGTTGTTTCAGTCAAATTTGGAAGCGTTCTTCAGCGGTGCGTTCTTTGGCTATGATGATACCAATGGAATGTTGTTTCAAAATGTCGATCTGGTATGAACCTCTAATTGAAAATCATTGAATGAGTTTTAGTAGTAAATGTTGTGTATACAATTAAATTTAGAGTAAAGCAATCACATTTTTTGTATGCCAATCAAATCTGATTGGCATACTAAAAATTATCCAATCAAATACATTGACTGAGCCAATCAGATTTGATTGTATACAATCAAATACAATTGTACTCACATACATTTTTTGTGTAGGGTAATCAAATCTGATTTTCATACTAAAAATTAGCCAATCAAATACATTGAGTGAGCCAATCAGATTTGATTGGCTAAACAATTATCATGTATTTTGATATTGAATTAGTTTTTCTAAATACTTCTGATGATTCTGTTTTACATACAAACAGGTGTTTTTCCCTCTATGTGTTTGGGACCACTTTTATCTATTGGTTTATGACCTTAGGGAGAAAGCAGCATTGCATATAATTGACAATATCATTCCTGATAATATTGGAAACTATGTTGCAAAATACAAGAGTGTTACCACTGTTGTGGTAAGTAGAATCAATCCTTATCTTTTGTTTTTATGTAATTTTGTTATGATTTTTTTTTTATAAAAAAATACTTTTTATACAGACTAAACTGTTTGCGGCACATCTGAAAAGTGTGAAGCATCCTTTGGCTCAAACTGTGAAGAATCTTAATGCCAAACAAATGAAAGTCCCATGGAATACCAAACAAAACTTTATGGATTGTGGTGTATTTCTTATGCGTCACATGGAATGTTTTAAGGGCCAATCTGTTGGAGCTTGGGACTGTGGTCTTCCAATTGAATCAGAGATCAGAAAAACAAGTTGTTAAAGTTGAGGTTGGGGTACACTGCAAAGATGTTAACACACCAGGTTAATCTTCATGCTAACAAAATTCTGAAAGAATCTAGGATTTTTGCGAGAAAGTATTCAAGGGAAGAAATCTCAAAGCTTTTTCTAGAAGGCAAGGAAGAAAGGCAACGTAGAAATCGAGGTTCAAACTAGACTTTGTTTATGTGGTAGTGTCAGTTTGTCAGTTTGTTTGGTAGTTTAGATTTTTGGATTATGTGTTTGAAAATGTGGTTTTAGAATTTAAGGAAGGAAGGATAATTTGTTAGTTTTTTTGTTACAAAGTTCGTTGGTAATGTGGTTTTAGCATGGTGTTACAAAGTTCGTTTGAATGCGTTTGAATGTTTGATTGACACCGGATGGTGCTTTGATAATGTGGTTTTAGCATGGTGTTTGAATGCAATCATGGTGTTTTGATTGACAACAGATGATGCTTTGATAATGTGTATTTCATAATCTTTTGTTGAATAACGTGCATCATTTTAGTAATCGGAAATATTATTAAATTCTATGAATCTGTAATTTATATACACCTTGTAGGATAGGATAATCCAATCATGTTTGATTGATTTCAATATGGTTCTTTGATAATGTGCTTTTAGCATGGTTTTTTAATGCAATGTTGTATTATTTTTTTCAGAAACAAAACAGTTCAGTGACAGATATGATTATGAAATACGGAATGAAGATGGTTTCATTACTCCAGGCGTATCGTCAAAAGAGGCAGAATGTCATGCAAACGAATATGCCAAGGCTAGCGAACACTTTGATTCCCCTTATAAGCAGAGGGAGACAGATGTCTCTGCGAGATTGACAAAGTTAGAGTTTTCAGTTTCTGGGAGTGTGTTTGCAATGGATAAAGAGGCATCGTAAGTTCATTCTCTTATTCTTTTATATTTAATTGCACATGTGTTGTATATGTTGCGTATGTTTTAGGTTTTGTTGATATTCCAATATAATAGGTTTTTGTTTATTTTGTTAGGGAGATTGTTTTTGAAACAAGATCTGGAAT
>JAOXNX010000026.1:5239429-5249853 GCA_028566075.1 Solidago caesia | reverse complement strand
TATCCACTTTACTCGTCATATAGCTGATTCAATTGCGAAGGAATAGTCAAGCTAACCAAGGTAAAACCCATTTTACCAAAAAAAAAAAAAAAAAAAAGTGAAGGAATGGTCTGACTAATTCGATTGTCCCCAAAACATTTGGGAAATCATTCACTAAATGGAAACAAAAAGATCACAAGATCCTCAGTATTGAATATTGTAATGGGAAATCGGCCTGTAACTTTAACCTCTCAAAACTATTTGTTCGACTCCTCTGTTGACTTTATATACCTATTCTAATCTTTTATTTATTTGCGTAATCATCGTATCCGATTCTATTCTGTTCATTTAGTACTTGGTACAAGTTTCCCAATACATCTCAAACAAATGGGTACTGGTATTCTCACAACACATTTTAGCCATACACAACAAATATATGTATTTTACTGCACAGTGTACAACTGTATAAAACATAGATTGTTGTGGATGGCTAAATGGTGTTGTGGGAATATCACTACCCAAACTTTAAACCTTCCAACTGATATGACCAAAAAATGTTAACACTTTCAAAATGGACAATTACGGAACCCGTAGGAAAAAAAAAACATAAAATCACAGCTAACACAGTGTTAACTAAAACTCTCAACAAACAACATGACTCCAATGGAAGGAAGTTGACTAAGAAAAACACTAGAGGTTCGCAACATCCAACTACCAGAAGACCAAGAAGGCAAGAACTATGTAATGGTTTTTCAAAATAAAACATCACATATTCAAAGGATATCGGATAAAGATACCAATCCACAAATTAAGGATGTGGTCATATAATTTCTTTAGGATCAGCCAATGCATACTACATTTACAATTATATATACACCTTAACAAATGTACAATTAGTAGGTCAAAATGTGGTTTCTCGTGTCAAATGTGGATGATCTAATGTGATGATCATTTCGAAGAGAACATCAATTGTCGTTGGTAGATGCAATAAACTTGGGGTCAGTAAAAACACGTCTGAAATGACTTACATATTGTACAATATACATTTTATGCAGCCTGCCAGATGCTCCCTGTAAGTCAACTTTGGGGTACCCAGGAGATGTAGTGAGGCTACAAATCAAGTTATATGACCAACCTGCATTCAACCATACACTCTGATAGTCAGTTTATAGTGATAAAATAATATTTAACTTCTAAAATGAAACTTGGTACATTCCATTATTTAAACATATACACATTCACTTGTCTTTTGATAAGCAATTCATCATATTATATTGCTTGATGACAAACGCATCAAATATGAAAAGATTTTTGATGTAGAACAGAACTTATTTAGAAGAAAGAAACAGATAAACACAACAACTAACACACACAATGAACACAAACAAAGCCGAATTAAGTCGGCTGTTACTTTGATAGGATTAGACCCTCAGCAACTCCACAACTGGTTTGAGTCCAGCAACTCCTAATAGTTCTCAAGAACCGACATAATTTCCTATCCTAAACAATAGTTCTCAAGAACCGACTTATAATTTCCTATCCTAAACAAATGACACGCAGGCCTTATTTAAAGACAATATTATTAACCTAACTTGACTCCAAAGTAATTACCAATTATAATTAAATAACTATTGAAACTTGACACTTTGCACCCCTTGAATCTTCCAGCCGATTCATATCATTACTCTATGTAGCACTGGGATGGGAACGGGTACGGGGAACGGCAAAAATCAAAAATCCAAGATACGGGTACGGAAAAGGTACGGCAATAAAAAAATATAAAAAAAATAAAAAATATATTAAAGAAATTCCAAAATAGATAGATATATATATATATATATATATATAATATATTATAATATATATATATAATAATATAAAGACTCATAATCTTCATTTACAACCAGATTTGAGGAATAAATCTTTTTTACTAAACTTTTAGATAGAATAGTAATAATAAAATATAAAAACAATTAAAATTATTTAATAGGGAGTAGTGGACCATGTGCCACATACCGTCACTCTTTTTCTATACTATTTATTTAATTTATACAAAAGTAAATATGCCCTTTCAAACTCCAAGCTTCCAATAAATCCAATTTATATTCTTCTTGAAGTGTGTGCCTTTCTTCTTCACCTAAGACCGGACCCAAAAAACCACCATTTTCCTCACCGGAATTCCGGAAATGAAGATACAACAATTGTTCATTAGCGGAACTTTGACAAATACTTACTGACAATGAAGATAGTTAGGGTATTCAAAGCTTAGAAGAATTTAGTTTGTCAAAAAGTGATTCGCCGAACCAACAAATAATGACGCAATTTAGATCGTTGAAACGTGTAGGAAACGTCCCCAGACTCTTTCCGCCGCCGTCCCCGGAATTCGAGACGTCCCCCAGCCGTTTCCGTCTCTGGAACGGGTACCCTGACCTTAGAGCCGTCCCCGTGCATTATAGTCATTACTTCCATCCCCAAAAACACCTTGTCCTCAAAGTGTGGCTTCAAAAATTGCTTCAGGTGATCCCCGGATCCCATACCTTTCTTTCTCTTGGATATCGGTGGGTATGACTGGAAGACCTAAAAACATGTCCAAAACCATTCCAAGGCTGCTCATAAGAGACCCGATGCCCCCAATTCATAACACGTCTTTTTAGCTTCACATAACTTGGTGCAATAGGAAGCTCATATGGATGGTCAGACTTTGGAACACCATGTTAAGCCCATAATCAGCCACCGGTTTCTTGACCATTGTACGCAGAGAAAAGGCATCGTTTAATGGACAAACTTCAGGCTGTATAATTGTCATACGAGCATGAGTGAAGGGACCTTCCTTTCCTTGTAGTTGTTCACAGACCTGATCTGCAGTGCCACTGAACTCACCATCCCTTCCATTCAACTGATCTTCATTCCCCCCAATACCTGTTACTTTGGAAGCCAAAACCTTAAGGGTTGGTGCTGTCATCGAGGTCAACTGGCTGAGTCGGACCTGACTGTGACACCGGTTGTTTCTGATCTGCTTTCTGATCTACTTTCTGATCTACTTATGCAACAACATCCGCTACTTTCCTTGACCGCATCATATAGAAAAAAACCACAGGCTGCAATAGTCAATGACGTGTTTCGCCGCATCTCGTCCCTGAGTTCCCTTGTGTTGCGCCGCATCTCTTCCCTAAGTTCCCTCACACTGATCAAGGCCTGTTCTATATTAACCAATATGGCAGCCATATTTTGCTGTAAATCAGCATCGACATCAACAGCCATACACATAATACCCACAAGTTGCAAGATCAATGACTCTGATACCAATTGATGTAGAACAGAACTGATTTAGAAGATAGAAGAAAGAAACAGATAAACACAGCAACTAACACACACAATGAACACAAACAAGCCGAATTAAGTCAGCTGTTACTTTGATAGGACTGAGTTTGAGCCTCAGCAACTCCACAACTGGTTTGAGACCAGCAACTCCTAATAGTTCTCAAGAACTGACTTATAATTTCCTATCCTAAACAAATGGCACGCAGGTCTTATTTAAAGACAATATTATTACCCTAACTTGACTCCAAAGTAATTACCAATTATAATTAAATAACTATTGAAACTTGACACTTTGAACCCCTTGAATCTTCCAGCCGATTCATATCAGATTTGTGGTAAAAAGCTACATGAACTTGATCATAATTTAGCATTTTGAAATATAAAGTTTGGCATCCAAGATCAAAACACGCCCATTATAATTTGCAGCATTACCATTTTAAGATGTCCAATGACTATTTTAAAACTTCCCTAGAATTACCTAATAGTCATCACTCATCATCATTACATAAAATGTCACTCAGATTATATTAGTTAATTTAAGAATTACCTGAACAATAAGTGACCGGAAATTGTATGCTAACAGGATGTTATTAGAATCTAGTGCAATAGTATCTTTGAAGAATGCAACTGTAATTTCAGAGCAACATTAGTAACGGATGGATGTCTGCACTTTCAAGCTAGGGTTTGTTATTGATCATTACTATAGTGCAGACCAGCCCATCAGGCTCCCGCTTAATTCCAAGACATGACCCTCTCTTGTTAACCAGATCATTGAAACTTCAAGCAACATTTCATGGCCATACCTAAAGAAAATCACAGGCCAACCAAGCCTGCTTATGTTGCAATTTCCATACGAGATCCCCAATCTGATACCGAAGTAAGAGAGGAAGTGGAAATGGTTCAGAGATATCCATTTTAATTATGGTTATTCTGCTTTATAAATTTCACACATTCATGTGTTACTAACTTAAACATCGATGTTGATGCTCGTTCCTTTCGCAATTAATAATATTGTGTCACTTGCCTATCGTGAAGCCATCAGCTTAATCTATTTTAAGCCCAATGACACCAAGTTATGAGGCATTGAGCTTAATGTATTGTAAGCCATTAGCAATTCTAGGAAGTAGTTTTTTAGACATATCATGCAAAATTAAGAAATTAAATGACAGGGTTTGTTTTCTTAATCAAAAACTTGTAAACTGTTTATTGACAGCACTTCTATTGTGGTAAACTTGTAAAATCCATTCTCAAATGCTTCTATAATTCGGTAAGGCCCTTTCAACGACCCAGATCTGATCATTTTAGTTTCAGCTTGTTCTATATTTTATAGTCTCACAAATATGATTTACTTGGTCATTTGGAAACTATTTACAAAATCTGCGTAGGTTTATGATTTTTGGAAACTATTTACAAAATCTGTGTAGGTTTATGATTTTTATTACCCCAAGCTATTAACCACCTATGGGGTTAACATAGAGTCATAGACACATCATTGGGGCACCGATGGTGTCACACCACCCGTGATGGTGTGAATGTGTGATCAGTTCACGGCGTCCTCTCGTTGTGTGCCCCAAGAGCACTGGCCATTTTTGATTAAGGAGGCGTATGGGTCAACCCTAGGATTGTAGGTTTTGGTAATGAGGATAGTTGTGCAGTGCACAAGGCACCATCACACATTTGTAGGGTTGCAGGCCCAAGACATTGTATATATGTCTGGCATCTCTTTTGTTGGTCCACGTGAATCGATATGAAATGTATGTGATTATGTATGTAGAAACTCGATGGATTTGAAAATATGAAATCTTGCACTGTAGGTTTTGATAACTTTGGATTTTGATATGTGCAACACATTTTATTGAAAATGTGAAATATTTGATTTGATCGTATAATTATGCTTTGGTTTCAAATTATCCATTATTTATTAAGATTTACTTTAAGACTCTTGTCAGTTAAAATAAATTTTAATCTTCTGTATAAGGAATGATTTTGATCGAAAAACATCTTCGTCTGTTTTGAATACTTTTACACATCATCCTATATCCGCGGATTGAGCAATTGGCTTAGTCACAGTTTTCTTAGCCTAGAGCAAGCCGAGCGAGAACTATTGGAACTAGGTGGAGCAGAAGAAGCTTCTTTATTTTAGTTTTAGTTGGAACTTTGGAAGTTTTTAGTTTTTTAGATTATATTATTATTATTGATACACTAATTCGTCACTAGATTTTGGAAGGCTTCATTTTATCGCTGATTATTCCATATTCAGTTATTCGAGCTTTGCAATTTGACTTAGTAATTTGTTAAGTTTTATCATGAACCTCCATTTTCATCTTTGAAAATCGGGGTGTTACATCTTGTTTTCACGAACAAGAATATACGAGGAATAAAAAATCAATGTCTTCCATCCGATTAATTGTCTTGATTGAATCAATGAAAAATAACACTACAAAACATCCTTAAAAAGACCAAACATCCTAATATCATAGTAGTTGATTTGTGACCCGAAATCCCTATTTCCTAACTCTAGAATCGACTCGTAAGAACATTATATAAGTTTAGTCTTTAATTAAATAGTAACAAACCTAATTAAATTTATGAAAAAGAAAATATCAATTTAAAAAGATATGCTTTATAAACATAAAGCCCAGTAAATACAAAAGTAAACAGAAATAACATAACCATAATGTAAGAACCTTGCCCTATGTGTAAAAAGCTCTTTTTCTCTACTCTTCAAAGAAAGTTCATTATTTTAAAATTCAAAATCTTCACTTCTAAAGATACAAAGTTGTTTTTTCTTTTTCTCTAAAATCAAATTTATGGCCCCCCTACCGATTAGGCTTCCAGACCAAGGCATTAACTCTCTCCAGTTGATGTCCACACAACAAAGGGGGTCCGACCTACTCTTGCTATTGTCGAGACAACATATATATTAATCTAACCCCTCTTTGAACATATATCAACATATGGAAAACTCCGTTATATTTTTCTTTCATCGTTCTTGAAGTTATAATGTTATATTATAAAAAATCGATATTAAATGTCACTAACCGTGATATCCCAATGTTCAGCTTGGTCGAGTAATTGGTTCATCTCCTTATAATCAACTTTTAAGCTGGCGGAAGTGAACGTCGACAAGTAGGGCACTCCATCTTTATATCCATCCATCTTTGTAAACAACCAGAGTGGAAAAAATGTTCACATGGAGTAACCTATAAACAAAACTTAGTTAAATTCATGGAGAAAACAATTCAACAATTGCAAAAGCAAATCATGCCCTGCCAAGCTATGTAGTTGATCCATGTTTTAGTATAACATAAGAAATTAAAAAAACCGTGGTCCTAAAGAAAAAAACCAATCAGGTTATACAGAGATCTTGTAAGGAAATTAAAAAGCTAGATTCTGTCAATATATACCATGCAATCATTTGGACGCTGAGTAAGATCAATTGCAGTCATGCAAATGACACAATCGCTAACATGATTAGAGTCCTGATCAATCCTTCTAAAATAACAATATTTTTCAGGCAAAATCTGCAGGAATACATCAAAAAGAAAAATAGTACCAATTAAACGAACTAAACTATAACGAGATCTGTGACTACTAACAAACATGTAGATTAAAGTGATCAATATTTTGTAAATTGCTCTTCATTGGTTGCTGGATTAATGTATAAAAAGCTACTAATGTAACAACTTAATGAAATAATGGTGGGTTGGGTTTGGTTTGGTTGGCTACAAGCACTTTTATGTAAGCTTAGTGAATTCTTTTGTAAACAACCAGCGCATATGATTACCAAAAAAAAACCCTATACAATAATAATCATGATCTTTACATAGAATGATTCATGAGGTTGTATACGATAAAATAGACTTTGTGTATTTTCATCCCATGTAACCCCGTTCAACCAATATGACATGTTCCCGTTTTAGCTTCTTTTTTTGTTGGCATGTACGAGTTAAAACACGACCAAATCGACCCATTTTATAAATACATGAATCAAAATGGCCACACCTAGATACGTGCAAAGAAGAGGAAACAAAACCTGGCGGGGAATAAAGCATCGGGATCCAAGATAGTGTTGTAGAATGAGAACTGCAGCCTGGAAACCAACAAGGACACCCAAGCTAATACACCACCTCTTGTCAGGTTTGATCCGCATGAAGTTGTGAGGACATCCAAACACATAGACAGGAATTGCAAGCCGAGTCAGGGACATTCCCACTATATAATGAGGGTGCAGCGGTTTTCTTGAATCACGAACAATGTTAGTGATGATTTGTGGAATCCAAAACGAGTGCAAAATTAGAAGTATAGGCCGCAGATATTTGTGGAACTCATACATGATCAAAATACCACCTAAAAGGATTCCATCTGCCAAATAGATACAGGTTTTTGTACAATAAGACAAAGAAAGCATAAACAATGAGGTTAATTTTAAATCAACAAATGCATTATAGGTATTATAGGTGTTCTCTGATTTACAAATGTTCTACAACTTTAGCCGGTCTAACAAATTTATTCATCGCTGTTTTCAAATTAATGCATGTTTAAACCTTTTTGCGATACACACAAAGGCTTTACAATACAGGTAAACACCATGGTATGACGGTAGAGACCAAAAGGTTATTTCAATCAACTGTCACACATAATTGTCAACCAATATAATAGCATGTGTAATTGTGGTGTTTAATCCTCGTAAAATAATCATAAGAGCGGTATTTCCCATAAATAGATCAATGATTTAATCAATAAACTAGTGGTCTGAATAGAACAAATGAACAATAATGTTGCCATGAGAGTTGCAACAGTTTCCTATTTGAAATATCATATGAGAAGTGAAACCTTTATTGTTCCCATACCTTTTAATCCAAAATTCGTTACTTACTCATTGTAATTGGTACCTAGTTTCTCATCCTTGAAGGGTATCTAGGGCATTTGGTTAGTAGTCAAAAAATACTCTTATCAAACCACATAACGCAGTAGCCAGCAGTGCTTGCTTTGCACAGACACCTGATCATTGTATTAATTAATAGAGAAACCTTCATAAAATTACTATGAACTCCCCTGTAACATGATAATTGTATCATTTAACATGGATAATTCTTAGCTACTCTTCATACTCTTTGATAAAAGCCAAACGTAAGGTTTCTCAATCGACCACCTACGATCAGGAGTTTCCATTATTTAAATTAGCAACTAATTATTGGCCTATGGACTTTCACTTGGAGAATTTCATTCTGCTAGTGTGTTTAATGGTAGGTTTTTTCTAACATCAGAGAGACACTCTATTCAGTGCTTTCTAAAGACTAGGAATTGTATCAATAGAGCAATCAGACTGGCCATTTTGGAAATTAGTGTACCCAAATTTTATTTTTCATATAGTTCAATAATTTAATATTATTTTGACTTGACTACCTAGTTCTGTTTAATACCGTTTAGAATGCTTACAATGATACTGGAAAATTAGGTAAGTGACAGGAAAAGTTGATAATGGCATAGAAGCGAACTAAAAAGAACTATGCCATGAACAATCAAATAAACTAAAGAGAGAACATAGTTTCGAAAAGAATTACTTACAAAATCTACTGTAAAGAACTGAAAGTTCACGTCTCATTGCTTCCCAGCTTTCCCCAGTATTCATAGACCGACTTGCCTTCCATATAGCAAGAAGATATCTCATCTCAAAGATTGAGAACACAACAAACTTAAAAAATGCAGCAGTAGCGAAAGCATTGAACAGTGACTCTGCAAGCCAGAAAACGTATTCAATTGGCAGAGGAGAAATATTTTTGACTAAAATAATAACAAAAGACATCAATCATCATGATCAGAAAATAACAGGGAAAATAAGAATATATAATAATCGACCAATTGAAAATTTTGCTTGTAGACTGAGTTGTATTCACTACACTACATTCACTAGAACAAACTGGTTTATCAGCTTTTCAATATATATATATTTACTACCATACTTGTCATATATGAGTTTTATTGTTGCTTTGACCACACCCCCAATTTTTTCTACTATACCATACGTTACAGATTGCAATGTTTTATTGTCCACAACATTTTACATTAAAAACATAGTAATGAAATGATTGGAAAGGATTTTAAATTATATTTGTCTTCTTGAGTTTTTTTTTAAGAAAGGAAGATAAAGGAAAGGAAAAGAAATGATGGGAAGATCCTATTGATTTTGGTGTAAAATGAATCATCCCATTTTTGGGATGATTTGAAAGGATCTTTTCTTTTCACTTCACGTATCTTCTTTTCATTTCTTTTCCTATCTAAATTAACTCAAGAACATAGCACAAAAGTATAACATTCTTGCTAATAAAACCAACCAAAAAAAGGGATGCAAAAGTTTTTTAGATGAAGTATAAAAGCTAACCAACTAATATCCCTGCAGTCAAATGTAAAAGGCAAAGATAGGCATCCATGATAGCCTGTTGTCCAATCATCACAATTGAAACTTTCGCAGCCCCCTGCAACAGATTGTCAAATTCACATTGGTATCTTATCTAGATGGTAATAATGATCTTAAAAATTATTATAACTATTAAAAAAAACAGTAAAAATTCTTAAAAATCTTACAGATTGTGTGTTACTATGCTCCATCTGTCGAATTAGAAGAAGAACCTGGAGGAATGAAATCTGATACACCAATACGTTAAAGGAACAACAATAAAGCAGTTGATCTTTTTGAATTAATCAGAATAACAATCTATAGAAGATGTAGCTGACTAATTCTAATAAAACGTATATAATCAATTAATTAATTATGAACAAGGGAGGGATAACTTGAAGGATACAAAGGTGACCATTAATGTGTAATTAACTGCTTTGTTGTAGTAAACCTCTATGTCAACTGAAGTAGCATTCATAAGCATGGGTGAAAAGCAATCTCCATCATCATCAGCCGAAGGGCTTTCCATTAGGCCTTCCATGTAATAACGATCATGCTCTCCATCTACCATAAAAAAGAGAAAATTCAAATGCACTTAAAGAAGTTACATTACATATACAAGAAAAATGAAGTTTCAAGGAAAGAAATAATAGCTGCAGGACAATTTTGGGTAGACGAGACACGAGAAATTTGAGCAGAGATTTCAACATTACAGTGTTTATCC
>JAOXNX010000026.1:5189224-5203648 GCA_028566075.1 Solidago caesia | reverse complement strand
AGATTTTGGATAGATCTGCACACAACCTGTTTGTTTAAAGTCCTCACTGAAAATTCTCACCTGGGGTTGTTATGAACGCCTGAAAGTTTATGTTGGCTGCTACCGTTTCTGGTAAATGAGTTTGTTTAATTTTTGAGTTTGTGTAATTTTTAAGTTTGTGTAAATGAATGATCTGGTAGTGGGATCTGAAAAATAAGGGGAGGAAGAAGAAGTAAATGTTTTGAATGTTAAAAGACCAAAATGCCCTGCTTTAACGGAGAAAGACTAATGTCCGTTAGTTAAAAGGACACCTAGCGTAATAAACGACAACCATAGGGGTACCTAATGATAAAAATAAACCACAGGAGGCGAAACTCAAATCGCGACAACCACAGGGGCACCTAATGAAATTAACTCTAAAAAAATAAAAACATAAATAAAAATAAAATAAAAATAAATGAATAAAGAAGATGAAATAAATATATCTTATGATAAGAAAATGAAAACGTTCAATAATAAAATAATAAATGATGGTAACAGATACTATGAATATGAAATGAATATATCTTATGATAAGAAAAGAAAAATGTACAATAAAAAAATAATAAACAATGGTAAAAAATAATATATGTGATGAAATAGATAATAGAGAGAGAAAAATGTATCATGTATTATTGATATGTGGTTTATCGGTGGATGGTGAACTATATTTAAAAAAATGAAAACAAATAAGAAGTATGAAAAATCAAAAATAAAATAAAGAAGAATAAAAGAAGTAGAAGAAGAAGAAAAAAGCACGCAAAACGTTATTTCAAAATTATATATATCTACAATAAATGAATCTTAAGAAAATATTGAAACATATAAATTAATAGGGGTTATTAATGGAAAGGATTCAGAAAAATAGAAGAAGCATATTGATCTTTCTCGCCAAGAAGCTGCCGCCGATAACACACAGTACACACACAGTAGCTATTAAATTCTTTTTTTTAAGATGGTCCCAACGGCTACATCTAACGGTCATATGACCGTTCAAACACACAACTCACGCGGCAAACATTGCCGAGCCACTCCATGCCGAGGTGATGCCGAAGAGGTGTGGCGGCGGTGTTTTGAAGCGGCAATAGGTGATGCCGAGCCCGTTGCCACCACCCTTACTATACTACTATGTATTAGTTTTGTTTTATCGTAGAAATTGATAGCACATGTGGGACTTGATATATAAGACCGGTTTTTTTTTTTTGGAACGACAACGGTTGAATAGAGTAGAGTAGTCGATTGTCTTAACCGGGCTCAGTTACATCTTAACTGAATAGGCATCCAAGGAAAAATCATTTTAGGCCTCCACACACCTTTTTAATTGGTATTGGGATTACCCGGGTTTGAAACCCCCTCCTCCAATGTAATACCTGGTGACGCAATGAGCTGAAAATATAAGTTCCCTTCACATTTGGCTAAAACGGCAGTTTTGATAGCTTTTGCTAGGTACGTAGTCCATCACAATGTTCAATATATAAGCTCCTTCCACATTTGGGATATGACGATAGCTCTGTCCAATATGTGTGTGCATAAAAAGTATATGTACAAGTGTTTTAGCATTAGGTACAACCCCTTAATGTATTGTATATTTGGTAAAGTTTATAAAATGACAATGTATTTTCATTTTGTTAAAAAAGCAGGTAATATACTCTGTAAAATATGAATATAAAACTTGATACTCAATTTCGATATTCTCCAAATCAAGAATTAATTGTTGAAATCGCACTCTTTATTGGAATGCTTCATTGTTCTAGGATAAATTAATAGGATATTATAGGTATATTAATTATAGTTTCAATTAAATGAGAACACTATTAAAATAAGAACCGTTTAAGAACATTAAAATACTTTATTTTTATGTATTATAAAACAAAAAAGACACATACCGATTAAATACTGCACCATAATCTTGTATTAGTATATTAGTAGATAGAGAGAGAAAAAGGGTTAAATATAACCACGTAGGTTGTACACATAACCATTTCTTATTGATATTGAAACAAAATTTAAAATTACATTGAATTTGATATTTTCCATAGTATATTGCGTACACCGGAGCAAACGTGAAAATACGTTGCATATTTTGGTGATTTTTGTAGTACGTTGCAACATTGAAACAAAAGTGAAAATACGTTGCGTATTTATAGCTTTAACCCATATGAAAACAACTAGTCTAATCCTATTTTAATAATCATAGCTGATAGCTTATACAAAACTGATCGTCAATAGACCACAATGACCAGCTCATTCTTTTCTTGATTACCATAGTAAGTTACCAATACTTTTAACATGTTAGACAACAATTTTTTATATCATAATTGTCTAGAAATATTATAACTTCTTTTTTCGCAGGACTTGAAAGGTTGTCGAGTTTGAAAAAGCTGGAGACATTCAACCTCAGTTATAATAGTATTGGAAGCGGCCTCTTTTTTTCATTGGGTGAAGTCACCTCACTCAAAATTTTGGATTTGAAGGACACTGCAAAAGAATACGATCCAGAAAATCAAAACGGTACGTAAAGACATTAATTAATTACGTAATAATTTTGTTAGGAACCAAGTTAAAAATAGGAACACTACTATATAACAAATTAAAGTTGGTCTAGTGGCTTAAATTCTCAAGGGGTTGTATCAAACCTTTTTCCTTTTTCGAATTCCTGGACAGCAGAGCTTCCTTTGAAGGCCAAACTTTTTTCTTTCTAAAACAAGGATATTTCTTAATGGGCTACTTCATTGTTTTTTTGGAATATAATGTGCCCACAAAATGTAAATAATATTAAGGTGTTTACGACCCGGTTGCCCGGTTTTTCCCTAAAATTCAAACCAAACTCGAACCCCGGTTTCAAGGTATATCAAACCGAACCGGACCGTATGACCTATTGGAGCAGACCGGACTAAACCAATGAAACCGGTCTAGATTGGCCGTTTTGACGGTTTGGCGTCATTTCCTTTGTTTATTTATTATATTTGATAATGGTTGTATTTGTTGCTTAAATATGTGTATGTAACTCGCCATTTTTAAGTTGTTAACATCATTTCTTATACCCTAATATTTAATAATGCTACTGTGTGAAACCATTTATAAATTTGTTGGCACTAATGCTACTTTGTGAAACCATGAATAGGCATTTACTGTTAGGATTCATAACTATTATCATAAGCAATTACACGAGTACGCAGCGGAATAAATCATATGCAATATATTAATTAACAAAATAGAGAATGTGTACCTTTTAGCTTAGCTTCCAATAGATAATAATAATGATAATTATTATTAGGGTTTAAAGTAAAACCCCTCTACGATCGTACACACGACACCACAATGTATGTATGCTAGTACCGATCACGAAGCTCACAACCCTTTGTCTTTTAGCTAAGCTCTTGTCAAACAACAAAAACCAAATAATCCTTGCTTTCGTCGACCAAGGAAAAGCAGCAGCCAATTAAACCGAAGTAATCATTAATTGATTGACTATTGTTTACGCATGAAACAATTATTTGGTTTTCTTTGTATTCGGTTTTGTTCCGATCGAAAGTTACGAAAGAGATATAATTATTTAGGGTTTTTAAGTCTCTTTGTCTTACAATTTTAATCAACCTTAAGCCTCTTTATATAGGCTTTGAATTAGGGTTAATTAGCTTGCAAAACAAGTTGGTCTTAGGGTTAAAAAACCCATTACCAAAACCGACCCCCTTCCTTAAACAATTAGGAAACTTCCTAAATTCCTAATTACAATTTAAGTCCTCCTCAACTAACGCCGTTAGCTAGTAACCGTTAGTTTATAACATTTCTAACGACCGTTCGTCAATTTAATTCGTGATCATATTAATTAATAAATTAACTAATATAAATTACATTTGTGTCGAGACGTGTGACCCCGTAGGCTTAAACACTTTCCGGACATACGTTCATTTTACGTGATCACATTCCAACATTTACAAGTAGTGTAACTTTCTATGAAGTATTAGTATATTTGTAATTTCTATAATTACTTTAATGATTGTATTAAGGGGGTGTTTGGGGTTGCGTTTTCGAAATGGATTTTGCGTTTTCTCTCTATGAAAACGCAGATAATCACTTTTTCAACCAAACAATTTTTCTGATTTTTTGTGTTTTACAAACGTAATAATCAAATAATCACTTCAAAACGCAATTCCAAACACCCTCTAAATATATTTTTTTTGTTTAATTTTGTTATTTTAAAATGAACTTACGACATTAAAATCGTTTGTCATTCTTTTATGAGTTATTATTATGTTTATGTTGTATAGAGTGTTTATATGAAAATACATTCTCAATTATTATATTTCATTTTTTAGCTAATAATGACCATAATTATATTTTGTAACCGTACAACGTACTAGTTTAATCTAGTGGCATATAAAACCCGAGTTTTAATATTAACTAGCCCCGTGAATTGTTCATTTACAAACAAAAATTTACCTGAAACCAAAGTATGATTATATTCCTTGGATCTTTGGTATCTATGGCTAGGATTGAAGATAATCTAATTATAATTTTCACGCGAAGGGGTATTATCGTCTTTTCCACATGAAACAAAATTTGTTCGACCATACTTTCACTTCATTTGTTTCGTTCCCTAAGAAAATTAAGCCCCTCTCTCTTTCTCTCTCTCTCTCTCGCTCTACGGCAGTTCAATCGTCGTCGTTTTTCCAAACTTCCGGCGGTTAGGGTGTTTCCATATCTTAGGGTTTTTCCGGCGGTGGTTTCAATAATGGTATCCTATTCCAAACTTCCGGCCAAAAAATGACGTGTTCAGTCGAAAGCTCAACCGGATGTCATTTCGATTAATTCCATTGCCGATTCAGGTAAGTTTAATCTACATTTCTTGTCTACAAATTCATTTTTTTTTTATATAATTCTTTTAGTGTTTAATGTGATTTTTTGATTATTTTTTGGATGTTAGAAATCAGTGTGTTGTTGTTGCTTCTTTTATAATTTTTTTTTTAACATACTAGGTTTACTGATTTAAGTGCTCTGTGTTTGTAGTTTGTAATTTGTTATATGTTTGGTTATTGTGCTTGACGTATTTTTGTAATAAACCATTACAGTTAACCTTTCGTTATCACATTGTGATTTGTTAATAAACACATTTGTGTTTGATGATGTAATTTTTGTAATGTGTTTCGTTATTGTGTAATTTGTGATATGTTTAATTGATTATCACTTTGTGATAATCAATTAAACACATTGTGTTTATTTGTTTTCCTTTTATATAACTTAACAAAGTTGTTTATAATAACTTAACATTCATGCTTATTTGATTACAAAGAATCATTTACCTTATAGCAGCACACCCCGATTTTAAGCTCTTTGACATGTCCAAGGTTTAGTATAAGCCATTTAATCATCTCTTGTTCATATTCTTTATGAATCGTCCCTATATACCCAAGAAGGAGATAATTTAACTCTGTTGTGACCAAAGAAGACACATCTCGCAACAAAAGCTTCGTTAAATTCAAATCACCTATGATTGTTAGTGATGAAATGTAAGGTGCATTGATTTCAACAACATATTCATCTTCTTGACCATTGTATCCATCTAAAACCAATTTCTTAATACTCTTGGAAGTAATATTGATCAACGAACCATAACAATAATTCAGTGTCAAAGTGTCTAGCAAATGACTCCCTGATTGTATATTCGCAATCAAATCTTCGTTCACCAGGACTCGTGCAATAGTTAAATGGGTAAGTTTGTCCCAACTAATCGGCCCTGTCGGATTAATTTCGCAGTAAATCGAGGTTTGTAAATTGAGTATTATTGAAAAATGATTGATCTTCCAATGTATTCTGATCCTCATCTTCCCTATCTATCTATATCTATACTACTATATAAAGCATCAACCCCTCCCCCCTTTTTCTCAAATTACAACTTTAAACTACCCAAAATACTTCTCTCATTTACTTATTATTTCAAAATCTCCACTTGATTTACCTATACTACCCTTAATGAAATTTATTTACAACATCTATCCTTTAACTCCTAAAATAACTATGCTACCGTTTTTTACATCAATAAATTTTACAATAGCATACACTACTTGCAACCGCCACCGCCACCACCACCACCCGTCGCCGCCACCACCACACCGCTGCCACCACCGCCACTGTTTCCACCATCACCGCCGCACCGCGCGGGCATTCGTCTAGTACTTCAAATATAGTTTAAATTGTTTGACGTTTCTAGCAATAGCAAAATCAATCCAATTCTCAACATAGGATTCAAACTCATAAGTATAATCGGTAGTGACTTCAAATTTTTTAATATTGATTAAATCACATTAAGTTAGTGTTTTATCAACAGACACATAGAAAATGGGCAATGGTTTATCATCATAAGGTGGGATTGGATTGAAGGAAAAATAATTAAAAACAAGACCAGGAACTGCATGCCAAAGATGTTGCCATCGTTTCGAAAGAGTACCTTTTCTAATGGTTTATCATCATAAGGTGGGATTGCATTGTTCTAATGTTCCGTAGTTCTTTCTTATTATCGGTAGAAATTTTTCATCAACAATGAGAACATAATACAACGATCCTCCTAGTGTTTCGTTTTTCCTTGTTATAATTGCCGTTGGTGTAACATTCTCAATGAAACCTGTAACACAATAATAATATAATAACGATCATGGAATAACATATGACAATGAGATTCTGTAAGGGAAATCTAGCCTGGAATACATTAAAATATAGCAATGTTAAGTGCAATGGAATTCATTAAAATACATTAAAAACATTTTGATTATTACAAAATCAAAATGTGATTTCCTAAAGGCTAACTATCAAAACATTCATTAAAATATACCAAACACATTGTGTTAATTAACAAATCACATTATGATTCCCTAAATTATAACTGTCAAGACATTCATTAAAATATACCAAACACTTTTTGTTAATTAATAAATCACATTGTGATAATTAACATACCTGTAATTTGTTCGTTTTCTTCATCGTATGATATCTTCTACCTTCATTGATATAAACGGTTCACCGGATTAGTTGACGACAACGATGACTTGCAAACACTTATACACAAAGACTTTCACACAAACAAAGAGCTATCAATTATGATTTACCAATTCGAATTTAGCAAACACTTGCAATCTTAATTCCGATTTTTTCCTAATAATTCTCAGCTGGAATTAGCAATAGCAAATCGATATGGATGATTATAACCGGTTTTATTTACTCCGAAGAAGAAGATTTTGATCTTCGGCTCAATTGTTTTTCCGATACGGTTTTGGAACGGAGAGATGAGAGTCTTATATAGATCAGCAGCCAGAGGAAAAGAAAGCAAAAGCGAGCCATACACCCCTCTATTATCTAGTATCTTACTGGTCTTATATAGATCAGTCATACCCCACCCCCACCCCCACCCCACCCCCACCCAATAGTTCTTATTTGGTATCAGCCATACACCCCCTTTTATGTTTTTGGTATTCATCTGAAGTATATATCATGTGATGCATTAAATTACCTAATTACCCTTCTAGTGTATTTTTAAAATCTGATCTTGTACGTAGATCTCAGTTTGATCTAAGGGCTCATATGAGTCCTTGGTTTTCACTAAGTTTATAGTTTTGTCATGATTACATCTCTATCTTACTATACCTATAAGTAAGGATATGTGAGTCTTACGTGGCTCAAGTGAGAATGTATGAGTCCTACGTGGCACTTACTTAGTGTATCCAAGTCATCTCCTACTTGGTACGTAATAAGAACTAACAATAATTCTATTATAATTGAAAAAATGTGTATTGTTAAATTAATAATTAATAATTACTAAAAGTAGGTAGAAGCCGGGATTCGAGCCAAAGATGTAAAAGTTTAAAGGGCGGAGGTTTACCAACTCAACCAAAGTTTGTTGGTCGGTCGTCATTTTTGATACATAATATATAAGCAGCTCAACTTTAAGGAAAAATGTCTAAAAGAAATAGATTGCAATGGGAGTGTTTACCGCACATGCCATTGCTCCGGATTTATTTTTCAACTTTTCATCATTTACTATATATCTATTTACTATTATATATTTTTCTTAAAAATAAAAAAAGAGCCGGGTTTTTTTGGTTTGGTCCGACCGGTTGTACCTTGTACCAGTCCCTTGACCGGTTCGACTTTCGGTCCGGTTCTCAAAACATTGTATTTAATACATTATTTTTTTTCTCTCTACCGACCCAAATTTAATACATTGTCCAAATTTAGAAGATTGCCTTTTAGACCTTTTTTCCAATTTTGATGTATCTTTTATATTGATGACTACTGATTATTTTTACAAAATCACTGAGCCTATGAAAGTCATTTGTATGGAATATGAAAGATAATGTATGGAAGACGAAAAGTAATATTGCAATCCTAATTTTATTAATAAAAAAATTCCATACGACTCATAATATTCTCAATATATTTCATTTGAATCTGGGTCAATCAAAGATATATGTTTTATTAGTAAAGGCAATGCTTTATTTGTTAAAGCAAGCAACAACTTAAGGTTTTGATTTGCGACAATGAAAGATCATGTTACAAACCAACCAACAAATGTCGTTTATAAATATCCGAGCCGTGCATCACAAGGGTTCTAACCTAGTATAATATATATGAAGAAACAATCAAAGTCGGATCTATATTTGATGTATAGTGTGAAGTGGCCAAATATAAATGTAAAATTTCCTATTTTACACGAGATTTGTTCCTATGGAGGATATATAATGTATGATATTACCTGATCACCTCATTACGACACCAGTGTAGTTGTGACAAACTTATAAAATTTGCATCTTTTTTAAAAGTACACTTCATTCTTTGGGGATTTGAATTTTAATAAATACAAAAAAAAAAATAAAAAAAATTGATGTAACAATCAGGCGGTGTGCCAGGTAAAATGTGTTAACGGCAGTCGTTACTAGATGGTTGTAGGTATAATGTGGCTTAGAGTTATTTTCATTGAGGAATTTCTGATGATCCACTTGGATCTATTCTTTTACTTTATGGTGACCTGAAACCAACCTAGAAACCTGGTACACAAACGAAACCAACCACCCACTAGTCTGCGGCCTAGGTAAAATGCATCCATCGATCCCAGTGTGTGGTAGCTGATTCCAAATCATAAAGGGATGTAAAAATGGCACTCGGAAAGTGGGAACCAGCAGCAGTAGACGTTTTCTTTGGTCTAGCCTCCAGTGGTGATATATTAGATAATTGACTACAACAAACACGAATATCCAAGACATTTAGACAAATCAACACAATCCCAAAGAATATTCCATGACAAAAGATTGCTAACCAAAATACAACACAACTAACTATCATAAATGAGGATTGCGGTCTTTTCACACAATGAATGGTATTCTGAAACCAGGATTTCCTTGTGTTTGCAGTAACTTAAGCACATGTAACCATAATGTACATCAACTAGCGGCACCCCCCGATGTGGAGACCTCGGTGTTGCAAACAGGGCACACCTGCATGGCCATGTCATTCATCATTAGTTTTTCCAAAAACAAATAATAAGGTCTTATCACTATTTCAAAAGAACCAAGTAAAATAGAAATAAAAAAACTTGTCTAAAAATGAAAAGGGATTTTTGAGAATGGCGCCTTGATAAACTATAGGCGAGGCATTTTGTAGACGCAGTCAATTCTCTCACATAGTCAATGAGGCGCACAGGAAAGAGAAGAGAGGCGGCCGCCTATTTCCATAAAGTCTATTTTTTCATCCTAATGGCTCATGCACTTGTTTTTCCATCCATTTGTGGGGGTGGATTATTGGGGGGGTTTTCGGAATAGGAGTAGGATAGTTTGCCGTTAAAAAAAAAAAGGTCTCTAAATTACTAATCAATGATCAGTTTTGTAACTTTTGTCGGCCCAACATCACCAATTTATTGATCACAGCAACAACAAAATCAAAAGGTTCGCCATCTTTAACTCTGTTCATTCTTGGATAATGTTATTATCTACCGATCTTATAATTCAATATTTCCTAGAGATGTTCATTCTTGGATCATGTTATTATCTACCATAAGTTAGTATACGGTTTGATTGTTGACTAATTAGTTTAACATTAAGACCATAAGTTAGTATAGGACTACAGCATACTGGTCAGTTTTTGATAGGTAACATTCCAATTGTTGACTGATTAGTCTAGGTATTTGTTTTTATGTTTTATTGAGTCATATATACTATCTACATAATATAACAGTTTATATCACTCGGGTGCTGGCCTTTTTTCACCTCTACCCTTAGGCAGTAATGAGGTCTTGTGGCCTCATGTTCACCTTTAACTACCTTGCTCTTACCAAACTCCACAATCCTGTCACATATAGTAAGCAAAAAGATTCCTAATAGTAGCAAAACAAGCCCTTCTCACAGGAACTAACAAAAACAGAAGAATTTGAGTTCAGAAAACTATTATAGGACTCAAAAGGAATAAAAATTATCAAGTTCATGTACCTTGTTTATTTGCAACCAATTGGTTATGCAGTCAGAATGGTATGAGTGTTTACATGAAAGTAAGATCAAGTTATCACCATCATCATAGTCTAAACGACAAATAACACACCTGAGATATGAGAGAAATAAAATGATCAGTATCACACGATCCAGACAAATAAAAAAGAATATAATGTGCTTACGTTTCACTGCTTCCGTTCTGAGTATTTTGGGTCTTGTATGTCATTGACCGCAAAGAAGCAATTGAATCAGCAGAAAGGCCTCTACTTTCAGTTCCAACTACTTCACCCAGAGCAAGCAATTCCTACAACACTTTACATGTGAGCAACTCATACAAGAAGACCAAACAAGTAATTCAGTCAAAGTTAAAAAAAGATTCCGAGTGGAATGTAGAACAATATTTTATTATAGATATTACCTCATATGATAGTTCATCCGGGTCAACATCGTCCCATGTATCCTGAATGAGAAAAATACTTCAGTAATCCAAACAGTAACTAAGAGATAATTGCCAAGCAAAGGTAGGAATTATATACGGTTTAGATAACTAAACTTCCTCACTTTAGGAAGTCATAGGTCTGTTCTGGAATTTTTAGAAATTTTTTGAACTTCAAGACAATTAGAATATAGAAACGGTTCCCAAATCTAGATATTTCATTGAACTGGTTTAAAAGATAATAAAAGTTGAAATAAGAGCTTAGTTAAATATACTTGTTTCTGAATTAATATATTACCGTTTTCTTTAAAAAATAGCATTAAATCAAGTTTGAAGACCGCCTAGACCAAACAGTTCAAAACTTCACGGACTACTTTACAGAAACCAACACCACGTTCTGCATTCAGGATAGTTCTCAATAATTATTACAGCATTCTACTTTGTTGCTGCTTATCCTGAGGACATTCTTGTGGAATGCATCGCTTTCTTTCTTGTCTTTTTCCTATTTCTGTACGTTAGCCATGTAATTGCTACTTTAAATTTTGTTAAATCTACGCGCATTTTGCAGGTAAAGATGAGAATGACTTGCACTTGTACGTTAAATTTTCTCAATAGTCTGAGTTGTAAAAGATCAGTACTAGGTCCAAGATACATAACTAGACTTGGGAGACACCTTCATAATACGTGGAATTTTTCTATTTCGGCTTGTATTTCAGTATAAGATACATAACTCACGTGAAATATTGAGTGTGCAACTTTATCCTGTCATTGTATTGTTCCAAATGTATATGAGAATATGTAGACTACACACGATAGCAGTAACTCATAGTTTATATCTTAACTGGCATTTATTGACACGTAATGACACCACAAGGATTATATCTGGTAATCATAGAGAGAATTGCATGAAATATTACTAGATGACATCTGCTTGAAAAGTGTAAGATTTATAAAAATCATAAACAAAAAAGAAAGCACTTTGTTGACTGACAGAAATTGAACAAAATACCAAGCATAATATTACTTGATCCACACAAAAGGTTGTTGTGAGACTTAAATCCATAAAAAGAAATCACATCTCAACATCTTCTTCAAAAAAAAAAAAAAAGAAAGAAAGAAAGACAGAGAGAATCAGAGTTTCTTTTCTAAAGTATGAACGGGAAGATTGGTTTCTATTCACAGAAACAGAGATTTTTTCCAAAAACAAAGATTCTTGGTTTCATGCATAAAGATACACCCTTCTCTCACTGTGTAAGCAATCTATAGATGATTTACAAGATATGCACGTGCATACCCTACGTTGTAAGTAAGTCCACTCCTGATTCTAATTGCAACAAAAAAAGATAAACATTGAACCACTCAAAGTTCAAAGAGTTGCTATTTTGTATCACTTATCCCACTATCTTGATGGGGTAGTGATATTCATATAACAAAATTTAGCCATCAACAACAAATGTATAAATTTTATAGTACAGTGTACAACTGTATGATACAGGTATTGTTGTAGATGGCTAAATTTTGTTGTAGCAATATCATTCCCCATCTTGATGAGATGAAAAAAGGAGCGAAACCAGAGATGAACCAACAAATCAACATACGGACGTCGTACAAATGATAAATTACATATTTTGACATGTTAGATAGTTTTCAGTTCTTCAAGGAATATACATCATGCATTGGTAGTCCGTAGTCATAGGTACAAACATCGTTAAAAACACTTATATTAAAGGAATCGTATGTAGATGGATTTTTGAATTATTGTGAACAAGAATCATGTAATAACAAAAGATAATCATTTGTATTTCATTTGTTGTATTATCAATTTAAACAAGTTAAATCTACAAGGGAAGACGATGGAGCAAAAAGAATATCACCTGGTGGTGGTGGTGATGATGATCATCATCAACATCGTCATCGTCGTCGTCGTCGTCATCCTGGTCATCGTCGGTAACCACTGGCAAAGAGCATTAGTTAAAATATTTGTTAAGTAAAACAAGGGAAAGAAAGGAGAAAATAGCAAAGGAGAGGAAGGGAAAACAGACTATCATGAATGCCAGTAAGAGCCAAGAGTCTAGCAGCCATTTCTTGATCCTCGGCATCTTGAAGTGCTCTTGCATAAGCCTCATCATTTGGGAAAGAAGCCGGATCCAATTCAACAACTGGTGGTGGCGGTGCTCCTCCTCCAGATCCAAGATGAGCATGGACATCAAATGCATCTTCATCTACTTCTTCTTCTTCTTCTTCTTCATCATCTTCTTCGCTATTGTGATGATCGAATTCGTCATCATTGACATAACTTCCGGTTTCCCAACTCTCGTGATCATCACTCCCATCATCATCATCAACATCCCCACCATTATTATTCATTCTCAACATCATATATGCCCTTTCCTATTTAGACTATTTATTATCAATTTCAATGAATACAAATATGAATTGAATAAATAAAAAAAGATAGTGATCCGTACACCACCATTTTTTCACCACTAAATATGCTTTAAGAAGTTGTCCTGTACAATAACAAAGCATGTTTGTTGGTGTACGGCTAAAAATTGGTGGTGTACGGATCACCCATAAAAAAAGGCAGCAAGTCATAATGGAAATACAACAACCACCACCACAACTGTACCCAATCCCGGCATAAACGGGGTACAGGGAGGTGAGATGTAGACGGTCTTACCCCTACCACGGGTAATAAGAAGAAGAAGAAACTACCTGGTCTTGTAAAGTACGAGCAAGGGCAAGATCAGCATCAACTTGACTCAGATTGGTGAAAGGTCTTCTGCTACCAGGGTTTGGGTATTCAGAATTATTATTGTTGTTAGGGTTTGGGTTTTCAGAATTATTGTTGTTGTTAGGGTTTGGGTTTGCATCCATCTTGCTGCTGCTGCTGCTTTCGTCTTTTTTGTTGTTCTCCATGAAATCAATTAATTAATAAACAACAAACAAACAAACAAAAGAAGAAGAAAGAGATACAGAGAGAGAATTGGAGATTGAGGGAATCAGGGAATGAAAAGGAAAGGAAAGGGAAGGGAAGGGAAGGAAAGGCGGCAGTAGCAAGTAAGTAATACCCGGTAAGTACGCAACCGAAAGGAAACCCTGTGCTACAAACTAAACAAATACAGAACTAACAAGTAACTAGCTCCACATACGTTTAACCATGGGAGGTGTATTCATACATCTTTTTTTTTTTTTTTTTTTTCATATATATATATATATATATATTTTAACATTCAACGGGACGGCTAGCCCTTTACCTTACCCGCAGTGACATCCAATTCGGCAGTATGCGGTGGGCTTAAGGGACTAGCGACCGATGAAGCCGGGGAACCACAGGGGAGGGAAAACCCTTTAACCAGCCGCTACAGTATATCGAAAATTTATTTTAGGAAGCCCTAAAAGGTTAGAAACTTTTAAGAAACCTTTTAAACTTTTTAAATCAATCTCAACCATTGATTATTCTTTACATGGTGATTGTTTTTTGAGTTATTTAGGTGC
>JAOXNX010000026.1:5173963-5186766 GCA_028566075.1 Solidago caesia | reverse complement strand
AGATGGTATTAGTAATGAGGACCTTATGAAGCAATTTCAAAGTCAGAAACCTCGTCGAGTAGTATTGTAAGTATTTTATGGATATGCTACTATCGTTTTATAGTTTTTATTTTTATAGTAGTATTGGTAAGGTATGCAATAAACCGCCCCGGTATCGAATTCATTTTATATCTTTGCATTTGTGACACGATAAGTCGGTCCGACCCATTTGATTTTTTTCTTTGTCTCAACTAAGTCGTCAAGTCAATGTCAAGGACCTACGTGAGTTGAAATCCTAGATCCGCCACTGAGCAGGAGGTTCGGTGATTCTCACGGTTAAAACTCATCGTTGATTGAGCATTTCAATACGTGCTCAAACATTGACACCATCCGTGGGACACGAACCCAAGACCACGTGGTAAATTTATTCCATACAAGCATCCATGCCACGAGTAGGGGAAACCTATCAAACATCAAGGAACCCTCTTTAACACATAATCAACACACTCTAAGTCGAACACTTAAAACTATTAAAGAGAAAACTTAACTTTCATTTTATATCTCCTCCGTATTTTAGGCTACACAAATAAAGAAGGAAATAAATAAGTACCTCAAAGAGAAAAAGAGATTGAAGATAAAATGTGCAAAGGTCGCCGCCGAGCACCACCACTACCGGGTACCCTGTTGCCACCACTCAAGAACAACGCCACAATGGTCACCACTCTTCGGCTATAGCTATAAAAATCGGCTATAGCTATAAAAAAAAATAGAGGAAAAATGTAACACCCCAACAAAGGCGGAAGTATGGGATGCCACGAAAAACACAACATGACCTGGATTTTACATAGAGCATACTATATAAATAAGATTGGAACGTCCAAGCCACACAATAATACATAACATAATGCAACTAGTACAATCGTAATTACAAATTTTCATCCCTAATGGGAGCATACGGGCTACATTGCCGTGTGAATTTAAAGTCAATCAAGGGAGTGGTAACATAAGTGCGCATATCCCCGAAACCTAGCGAACAAAAGATGTGTGTCGCCCCTTGATCTAGCCAACTCTAGCAATATACCATCCTTGATTTCCTTGGTTCGCCTAATTACCTGAAAAGTGTACTAAAATTTTTCAACACTAGGTTGGTGAGTTCGTAGGTTTAAAAGTTATGAATCATGTTTTGTGTCGATATAACCAAATATTTTGTACAATATAAGCGAGGCTATAGGGATATTTACAGTAAGTTTGCACACGTAAATGCACTTGTATCACATATATCACTGTATACACAAATAATCACACAAATACAAGAAACCGAACAACTAATTGTATCATGTTTACCGCAATACCCCTATAGGACCTCGAGTCCCCACGGGTCGCACAATTGGCGATTGTTTCATGTTTCATTTTTCCCACAGATAACGTGTGCTGGGTGAATCATCCTAAAAGGCACTTACATAGGTAAACTTATCTAGATACATAATTGTATATTGTACAGTAAAAGCTATCGACTCTACGAGTACACTTTCCACCCCAAATATTATGGAAAATAGGGGCTACGAAACTCACATGATGATCGAAAGTCACAGAAGTATTCACTGACCGTAGTATCAATATCCTCGATAGCCAAACCCTATCATATGCGTAATTCAATAAATGGAAGGTCCGATAGTTAGTTCTTGGGATAAACATTTACCCTAGTCCATTATAAATTCCCACACAAGTTCGCTTTTATCCTACTTAAATGTTTACCGACACTAGTTTACATTTGACTAGGACTCCAATTACCGAGGACGTACACCCGCTTGAGACTAAAAGCTAGGCTCATTAAGTTCCACGACTTGATCGAAGAAACAAGGCTGAAAAGTGAATGTTTTGGCCCAAAAAGTTTCACAGGGATCTGTTGACCAGGTAAACTGTTTCAGATGGCCAGATCTTGGCCCACATGGGTCTGTTGACTCATGTTGACTTCCATGACTCGTGTTGACTCTTGATTTCTTGACCCTAGCCGGATGTGTTGACCGAATCTAAGGCGTTTGACCGAGTTTGTTGACCGGATCTAAGCCCTTTGACTAGCCGGATCTATCCTTTAACCGGATCTAAGCCCTTTGACTAGCCGGATCTATCCTTTGGCTAAATATATGAGGTTTGACCGGATCTATGGGAGTTTGACCAGATCTATGAGAGTTTGACCATAAGGAGTTTAAACAAACTGAATCAAGCATGGAAAACACTTTGTAGGATAGATTATCTTGTTATTTCTTGAACCAATATGCGAATGCATTCGTTATGTATACAAAACCGAGTTTAAAGAACATATTTTCAAGGCTTGGAAAAGAGTTTTTCGTTAACAAAGTGTTAATTATACTAACCATTCCTATAATTGTGATGTAAATTGAGCTATAGTGTAAGGAAAAATAAAACTTTAATTTTGTTAAGAAAACGAGATGTACCTATTAATGGATCTAGTAGAAGAAGATGATGATGAGAATCTCTTGATTTTCTTGCTTGATTAAACCCGAAATTATTGAGTTTTTAGAGACAATTTAGAGAGAGAAGTGAGAGTGTTCTTGATGTTAGAGAGAGAGAGAGAGAGAGAGAGAGAGAGAGAGAGAGTATGTGAATGAGGGAGAGATGGGGTATTGAAAGAGTTTTGTTCCTACCTTACACACTCTCGCAGCCATTTCCAGTTTTTCTCGACAATTGATTAGTTTAACTAAAACTCTTGACCTGAGACTTGTTCAAATATTTTGTTGATGTATTAAAACACATTTTTGAATTACCTTTCTAATGACTATTCGCATGACCATGTTTTCTTTTCGAATGTTTACTTATTTCATTTTAACGCGTTTTACTTTTAAATTTGGCATTCCTAACGGACACTAAAGCTTTATGTCGTAAATCAACCGTAGGAATGAATAATCTAAACCACGAAGACCTTATTATATCATGAATACTTTCTTCTCATTTCGAACTTGAATCTTAATTACACGTCAAACTACATTTGAATACAAATAACTAATGAGCCTTGAGGGACAGTTGTTACATCATCCCCCGTTAAAGGAATTTCGTCCCCGAAATTCAACTAATACTCTAGTTTTCAAACGGCTAAGGATACTTAGACTTCATCTGATCCTCTCGCTCCCATGTAAATTCAGGCCCTCGCCTTGATTGCCACCTAACCTTAACAATTGTAAACTTGCTCTTCTTTAGTTTCTTGGTCTCACGGTCTACAATCTTGACCGGTTTTTGCATGAAGTTCAGCTTGTTATCCACTTGGATCTCTTCCATGGGCACATGATGTGACGGATCAACTAAACACTTACACAGATTCGACACGTGAAATACATCGTGCACGCCATTAAGTTCCTGGGGAAGTTTCAAAAAAAAGCCACAAGATATGCTCCGTCATCTCAAACGGTCAAATGTATCTTGGCCCTAACTTACCACACTTCACAAATCTCACCACGCCTTTCCAAGGTAAAACCTTTAGTAACATAAAATTGCCCACATAGAATTCCAAAGGCCTGCGTCTCACATCGACATAACTCTTTTGCCGATTACGTGCAACCTTCAACCATTCCTTGATTTTCACAATTTTCCTAGTAGTTTCAACCATTATCTCTCAGTTGACTTTCACCGATTTCTGCCCAAGCGACGGGTGGCCGGCACTTTCTTCAACACAGGGCTACGAACGGAGCACATTGAATGCTCGAGTGGTAACTGTTGTTATACGAAAACTCGATCAATGGGAGATGTGCATCCCAGTTACCACCGAAATCGATCACTCAAGCTCTCAACATGTCTTCAAGCGTCTGTATTGTACGTTCGCTTTGGCCATCAGTTTGAGGGTGAAACGTCGCACTCATATCAAGCTTCGTTCCCAAATATTTCTGAAACGCTTGCCAAAATCCTGACGTGAAACGATCTCTGTCAAAAATAATGGAGATTGGCACTCCATGTTTCCACACAATCTCCTTGATATATAGTCTGACCATAGTGTCAAACTTGTCGGTCTCACAAAATGGCTAAGAAGTGCGCAGACATTGTTAACCAATCAACAATCACCCAAATGGTATCATGCTGTAACAAACCCGGAGGCTTTCGATGTGCAGCTTTCACTTGTAAGCATGTCAAACATTCGCTAACATACTTAGCTATGTCCTTCTTCATTCCTGGCCACCAATACAAGTCTCTCAAATAAAAATACATCTTATTTGAACCCGGATGCACAGAATACCTCGACTTATGTGCCTCGTCCATCAATACCGTCCGTATATCACCGACAATTGGGACCCAGAATCTATCAATAAAATATAACCCATAATCCTCTCTTTTTTCAAATTGTTGTTCCAACCCACTTAGTTCCTCTTTCACAAAATTCCCTGGTAGTATAGCATCTAACTGCGCCTCGATTATCCTATCACGCACACTACGTTGTACAGTCATACTCATAGCACGAACTCGTCGTGGCTTAATCCTTTCTTTTCTACTTAAAGCATCTACAACTGCATTTGCCTTAGCAGGATGATAGCGAATTACACAATTGTAGTCACTAATTAAACAATTCTAGCCATCTCCGTTGTCTCATGTTCAACTCACTTTGATCAAAAATATGCTAAAGACTCTTGTGGTCTGTGTAGATCACGCTCTTTGTCCCATACAAATAGTACCTCCAACACTTTAAAGCAAACACCACCGCTCCCAATTCTAATTCATAAGAGGTAATGCAATCTTCGATAAATTCTCTATGAAATGCCTGTAGTAGCTAGCCAAGCCAAGAAACTACCTGACTTCAGTTGGTGTCTCTGCAGTCACTGAATAAATCTTGCTCGGATCCACTTGAATGTCATTATTGTTCACTACATGCCCCAGAAAATGGACCTCCTCTAGCCAGAACTCACACTTCGAAAACATTCCGTACAACTTCTCTTTTTTCAGCAATTCCAACACCATTCTCAACATGCTCTTCCTTTGTCTTCGAGTAGATCAATATGTTGTCTAAATACGATCGACACACTCTATTCATCAATTCCATGAACACCGTCGACGCATTTGTCAAACCAAATGGCATCACTGTGAACTCAAAATGACCATATCTCGTTCTAAAAGCAGTATTGGGTACGTTGTCTTCATGTACACGCAACTGATGGTACCCTGATCGCAAATCTATCTTTGAAAAGTACTTGGCACCCTGGAGCTGATCAAATAGATCATCAATCCTGTGGAGGGGATAACAATTCTTCACTTTAGCTCCTTATAATCAATCTACATCTGGAATGAACCATCTTTCTTCTTATCGAACAAAATAGGTGCTCCCCACGGTGAATGACTCGGTCAGATAAAACCTTTATCCTGGAGTTCCTTCAACTAAGCCGCCAACTCTTGTATTTCTGATGACGCTAATTGATATGGAGACTTCGCTATAGGAGCCACATCAGGAACAAGATCAATGCCAAAATATAACTGTCGTGACGGGGGTAGACAAGGTAAGTCATCGGGAAATACGTCCTGGAAATCATGAACGACAGGGACGCCCTCCAACCTAACCTCCTTACTTGATACACTCATGACATGCCTCTCATTTGACTCGCACTGTTCACCCAGTACTTCTAGCAATACATAAAATCGAAGCATCGACTAATGACATCCAATCCATTACCACAATGATGTCAGAGCTTCCCATGTCAAAAGTTACCAAATTGATAAGGAATGGATGATTGTTAATAACCAATGTACATGAACGAATGACTTGATCTAACCTGACTAGCTCACCATTAATCATCTCAACATCAAAGTACACATGCATGAGACTAGGCTTAGTACCCAACAATGGAAAAAACCAGTGTCAACAAAACTATAATCAGCTCCTGAATTAAATAGAACAGTAGCATAACTACCGTTTAAGAGAAAGGTACCTGCGACAACAATAGGATTGTTGCGACCTCAATAGCATTAAGTACAAAAGCACGACCCCTAGCATTGTGAACCTAATTGCCCCTATCTTGATTGCTCAACCCACTGTGGACAAGCATTTCTATAATGATTAGTGGCCCCACACTCATAACATGCTCCACGATTTTCCTGTGGTCTTCTCTGGTTCACTGGCGCCACATTCAGAGGAGCCACTGGCGCATTTTCCTCCCTGCAGTCATTGTCCTTATGCCCAACCTTTATACAATTATAACATGTCATACACTGCTGGTTCGCGAAATGGTGGAGGTTACACTTTCCACACTTAGGATGAGGACCCACGTAATCCTTCTTGCCAACATCAACAGCCACAAACGCTTTACCTCTGTTTTAGCTTCTTTCCATCATGTCTCCAGAATTTCTTACTACCACTTACCTCACCAGTATCCTTCCTTTTGCTTCCAACAACCAGTAAGAGTTCCACACTGAATTAGTTCATCCGTCATAGCCTCAGATCTCAATACAGCTTCTTCAAGGGTAAGTGGGAGAACCACAACCATAGTTCCCTTACTTGAGGAACCAATCCACGGAGATACTTCTCGATACTCTTGGACTATGGTGTGACCAAGTGCGAACCAACCTTGACAACTCATGGAAACGGATAGTATAACCAGCATGATCAGCACCCACCATCTTATGTTCCAAAATTCCAGCTCCAATCTTTGTAGCTCGACCGGTGTGCAGAACTTCTTCAACATCAATTCTTTGTAGGTATACCATGCCATTCCCTAAGCTGTTGCTCTGCCTCTGACTTGCAATTGGGTATTCTACCATGACAATGCATCCACATTGAATGAGTTCGCCACGTATATGACCCTCTGATCTGGGGTACACTCACTGATGTTAATCACCGCCTCCATCTTCTCAAGCCATTGAAGAAATTTCACTACCCCACCTCTTCCATCATAGTCTTGAGCACCACACTTCTTAAAATATTTGTAAACACACCCTTTCTTAGCTCCAACCTTTAGCCTCCTCGGCATATTCCTGACACGAATCCCTTCTTCGATGTTCTCGTAGTATTCGCCACCACCTTGACCCTCTTCAGCATTAACCGGGTCATCATTCACATTCACCTGTGCCGCTTCAACATTATCCTGACTGACAGCAGCCTCTGTAGTTCTCTAATCCAAGACCGTGTTCACTACTTCAGTGATCATCGGAATCAATTCTTTATTTAGCGGGTTTTGACGCTGGTCTTGCACGGGTTCTTCTACCCCCAGCACCACGACTACCTCTACGACCTCCTACACGTCCACCCCTACGACCACCACCACCACCTCCGATTGCATTAACTCTCTCCCTTGCCATCTATCCTACACAGACGTACATATGTCACTAGAAAAGTTAGTCGCGGATTAGCGATTGTTGATGTCGATGTCACGCGTTGCACTCAATGAACACACTCGAATCTTAGCTTTATGATCTTAATTATGAACTTTTCCTAATCATGCCATCCATGATGAAATACTATTAACATACGATATATATAATATAACCATAACCCATTGCAGTTAAAATATGGTCTGGGTCTAGTTCCTACTTTTAGTGTGCCTTTGATGCTTATATATGGGTGTACTAGCGGCTAACCCACTACATCTTGTGCACATTAAAAGCATACCGGGATCCGGTTCTGAAATACTTTTGATGCATCGGTAACGTTTATATAAAGGGCGTACCAACGTCTAACCCACCACAATACCAATATACTTTGATATTTTAGGTTACCTGCCATATCAAACCGTACATGTGCAATCCGTGATACCAATAACTCTCCCATCTCGTGGCGATAATCGTAGAACCGTTGATCAGAGGCGCTTCTATGATATCTCAATGCCATACTCATTATTGCCATCATTTCATTTTGCTCTACAATAACAGAGTCAATCATCCAATCAACAACAAGATACACATGCATGTGAACACATAAGCACATGACCAATGACCCTTAACATAGATACATGAACATGAATATTTACATGAACATGAACATAATGCATTTTACCAACAACTCATATAAGTACTTGAACACATACCACACATAGATGTACATGAACATAAACAGAAGTGAAGTTATCACGTCAAGGATGCACATATAAGTTCCTATTATACATGAGGTACTTAGGATATAGTCTAGGCCAAACCACCTAAATCTCTATAACCACGACTCTGATACCATTCTATAATACCCCAACTCGGCGGAATCATGGGATGTCACGAAATGCACCGCATGACATGGAATTACATAGAAATATCTAAATGAACAAGCACTTGCACATGTACAAGCACATCAAATCACACAATGAACATGCATAAAACCTTACATAAATGAACAATGTACTAATATGTTAATACAACATTCATCCCATAAGGGAGCATACGGGTCCGGGACCACGTGAATTTGAGTGTATCAAGAAAGCGCTAACCAATGTGCATATCCCTGAACCTAGCTAACAAAAGATGCGCGAGTGTTCCTTGATCCAAGCCTCCTTGCTCTATCAGCTCCTATTTCTGGTTCCTCCGATTAACTCGATTACCTAAAAAGTATACTAAAATATGTCAACACGAGGTTGATGAGTTCATAGGTTTTTGTACAAATGAACTATTAATGAACATGAAAACCTATCGATTTTATTAGGAACATAAAGATTTTGTACAATATATAAAAACATAGAATTACATACCAAATGTCTCGAACACAAATAACCAAGCTATCACATAAATGTACCTAATGCACATAACGACGGGGACTAGTACCAGGAACGCATCCCAATGACACTAATGAACGGATCCCATGAATAGAGACTGACTTGGTACCAAGCAATGAACATGTACAAGTAAATCTAAAACGTACAGCTCAATGAACGGTATATATTGTACAAAAATAAAACAAAAAACGACAACGGTTAGAAAACGAGTATACTTTCCACCCTAAAGCACGTAAAAAAGGGGCTACGAACTCACCTGACGAAATGAATAAGCACAAATGACCTAGCACAATGATCTTAAACATGAATAGTCTATCTCAGTATACAGTATGCACTCGAGCAATCCAAATGTCCCACAATGTCACACACAGTAGGTATTTGAACTTAATTGTACATGTTTATGTGCTACACTAGTGTCTTCTTCTTAAACTCATTTTTAATTTATTAAATCATTAGGGTTTATTATTATCTCGAATGACAACTATATATATCGAATCCCGAGAGGGTAACACTTGATAACCCGGCCCACGAATTGTACACTAGAACGCAAAGACAAGACGAGATACTTGAAAACCAAACTACAAAGATAATTGGGCTAGATGGATGAAGCCCGACACAGGAATGACCTAAAAGGCCCAACCACTTAATTACTTGGACTCGGACACGCTGATGACCCACCACGTTATACACTGATACGCTATTATATATATATATATATATATATACATATATTCCTATACGTAGATGACAAGAGATACACATGCGCATACGTACAGAAGAAACAAAAGATCAGGCACGCAAAAGAGCTACAACACACACACACGATAACACATACACACACAAACAAAAGCATATACGTATATACACGCGTACGGACAGAACCAGAAAAGAAAAGAAATGAAGAAGACAAACATCTTCGTGCTGACCAGCACCAAGATAATCTTCACCTTCGTGCTGTCAGCATGATGATAATCTTCACCGCAGCACGAAGGAAATCAGCCATGGAAACCTTAGAACACGAAGAAGAAAAAGAAAGGTTTGACCGGAGTTGACCACATAGAACTTCTACGTGGTCGACCATCTGGACTCGAACCACTTGCAACACGCAAAAGATCGAAGAAGCTTTGGACCAAAACACATGGATTTGAGTGATTTTCCCTTGAACAAATCGGTTTCTTTAAGTTTTCCTTTTATTCCAGCCGATCTTACATATATATGATCTTATATACATGACTTTTATGAGATTTAAGATAAACAAACAATTGGGTGTTTAGATCTATGAGTTTTCTTACCACAAATTGAAAGGAAAAAGAAGATAGAGAGGGAGAAAGAGACGACTATGGAGAGAGAAGAGAGAGAGAGAGGAAGTAAAAGTGAAAATGAGTGAGAATGAGGAAGGTTAGGATGGTTTTTGACCTTCATAAGGCTCTTTGACCAGGCATTGACCGCCTCCCGAAAACCTTTGGCCGCTCGATTTAAAGCGACTCGATGCTCGTAAGAAAGTTTTTATGACATAATTGGATATATTTTTCTATTAACTTTCAAACAACTATAAATATGACTATTTTAATTATTTAAATATCCATTTTGCTCAATTTTAAGTGCTTTACTTTTAGATGGCATTTCTATAAGACAAGTAGCATTCATTTCGATCTCAAACTCTCGCACCAATATTCCAAATACTAAAAGCACTTAAAATTGAACATAAACTCGCTTGAAATTGTACTTAGTGTGAACATGACTTAATTGACTGATGACGAACTGTATGGACTTGTACATGAACGGAAATGAACGACGAGTGGGACGTTCCGGTGACAGTTGTCACAGTTATACATTTTGTATCAAATAACAAGTTACATACCCACAATAAGCATTTTTTAGTTGAATACTCATTATAAACATTAATGTATAATTCTTTATATTTTGAAACCCTTAACCCTATTATATAAGAAGATAAAATGTTTAAGATAATGTGGTTGCATGCAAGAAATATTAATTACTAAAATAATGGATTCATTGTTTATATGATGTATGTAGGTCCAATTAGCATCAAATGGGATAATGGCGTAGATAATCCCACTTTAGAATTGAATCAATATGCATGGACTCAGGTTTACACATTCAACTAATCACCCTCAATCAAAGTATTTTAATTCGCAAACTAACTTGGTAATTATTATTATCCTCGCTGTTGTTGTATTTTTGTAGATGCTCAGTATAATTTTTATTGATATACCTGCTGGAGGCGGTTTTTCGTACGCTGAAATCAAAAAAGGATGGATTAGCAGTGATAGTAATCTAGCTACCCAAGCTACTGAATTTATTAAAAAGGTTACACTAAAACTCTATAGTCATATTTAATTTTTGGTTCAACCATGGTTAGCAAATAGTTTGTTACCATTCAATCTTTAGTATTCAATATGGCACTTTATTCCTATATTTTATATATGTACTTTGTGGCACACTTACTTTTATCCAAATATTGCTTGAATGCTTTTCTGGAAGCTTATTTGTGTTGTATATAATTTAATGAACAGTTTCTCATAGACCATCCTAAGTTTTTGAGGAGTCCATTATATATAGCGGGAATTTCTTACACTGGCATTGTCGTTCCAAAAATCACTCTAGAACTATACGAAGGTACTTGTATCCAAATTAAATTAATTTCAATTTTATTTGATTTAGGACTTGTGATCATTTGAACAATTTTATGTTTACAGGTAATGAACGTGGTGATCAACCAGCATTAAATATTCGAGTAAGCAATCAAATCCTATGAATAATTATTTCATTAAAGTCATTATATTACTAAGGTGGTTTTTGGTTAGTAGGTATAGGAATGAAGGAATAAGTTTGATTACAAATTAAAATGTTTGGTTCATAGGTTGGGACCAAAAAGTATGAATCCAACCCATTACACTAGGCACATTTAAACTCATCTCCCTTGGTGGGTTTAAAAAACCCAATTCCATTCCTACAAGTATTGAAACCCATGGTGTTTCCTACTTTCAAACCAAACAACCCCTAAGTTTTTGAATAATGTTTTTCTTTTCGAGAAGCCGCAAAAAAATTGCTTACTACATTAACAAATTTCTTTTAAAGAATGATGTATGCTTGATTAAGGGCCATATGCCAAATTCTATTTACATTATTCATATTCATACTTTTTTATAATACATTTTATTTATTTGGTTTCAAATGCTAAAAAAAAAATAAGATTAACATTAGTTAATCAATATTGATAATAAATGCAAATGAAAACTTCAATTTAAAAATCAAGTATTTTATCATAATATCATCATTTATCTTATTTCACTAACACCACCGACCACCATACGATACCGACGGCCGGAGAAGCGAACGCCATCACTCCAACCACGTATATATCCTTGCTCAAAATATTTATCACGTATCATGCACGTGGACATGATTCTTGCTAAATATAAAGGGGATTACATTCAATTCTCATTGATTAGTTGTCTAATAAAATGAAAATCCTTAGGGTATTCAAAAAGTTAATGACATTTATTTTAAGTTTGTTTTGGAAAATGTATAAAAAAAATATATATATTATTTTGTGTGCTTTAAACCTTAATGCAGGGGTACATTCTTGTCAATCCTTTAACTCATAAGTTTAAGGACTTCAATTCGAGGTTTGAATATGCTCACCGTATGGCACTCATATCAGATGATATATACAAGGTGCTTCATTAGTAAGTAGATAAATTTATTTAGTCTACGAGCCACAAGTATATATACGGGTCAGAGTTTCATTTTGCAGTCAGCAATAGCAAATTGTCAAGGTAACTATATAAATGTCCATTCGGCCAACTTAGTCTGTGCAGATAGTCTTCAAAGTTATGAAAAGGTGAGAATTTTGAGTACAAGTAATGGAGTGATACATAATAATCATGATATCTGAATTTCAAATTAAATTGCAGTGCACAAGTCATATTAATCTCAGTAACATTTTGGAACCATTTTGTGATGAAAATGATCCAGCTCAAGATTGTGATGTAATCTCTCTCACTCTCTCTCTCTCTCTCTCTCTCTCTCTCTCTCTCTCTCTCTCTCTCTCTCTCCCCTTATTATCTTTACCATTCTTGTCACTATATGGCAGAACTTCATAATGTTATAATT